>CM061919.1:174764094-174900628 GCA_031002005.1 Vandiemenella viatica
GATAGTTTTTATTTATTTTTTTGTTTTTGTATGTAGCACATGTTTTGTCTGTAAAAGCATTATGCTTTATAAATATTTACGATACCAACGTTAATTGCAATCACCTAAAGTCTAGAAGTGGTATAAATAGATAACTAGATGGAATCTCGCTCCATGAACTCAAGACTAAAGCCCAAAAGACAGGAAACAGTTGCGGGAGCCGCGGACCCGGAGAGTGCCAATTATGGGACGAGTTGTGAATTTCTTGATTCGAATAAGTCAAGCTTACTCGAGTCGCAACACCAGTTGACTCTATTCTATGATGACATACGACTGAGCACTAAGCCGAAGCTCTTGCGTTTATAAACTCTTCTGGATGATTAGTGCTTTAAAATAATATGCAAATTGGGTTATTATGGAATTTATTTTTTTAGTAGACGATCTGTCACTGCAGTTTCAGCGCCCCCCATACGACGGCGCCCGGTGCGGTCGCACCGCTCGCACCGCCCTAGGGCCGCCCCTGCCTACCTAATATCGTGTAGGGCCCCCACGAACATGCAGAAGTGCCGCAACAGGACTCAACTAATGTATGAACTAATGCTGGAGGGAATTGACACAATGTATCCTGCAGGGCTGTCCATAAATCCGTAAGAGTACGAAGGGGGGGGGGTGGAGGTCTCTTTTGAACGGCACGTTTCACACTCCAGAGCACCGCCAGCTTGAACAGTCCCCTGCTGTCATGCAGGGTCCATGAATTCACGAGTTTGTGTCCATACCCGTACACGTGCATCCGCTCGATACAATTGGAAACAAGACTCGTCAGACAAGGCAACATGTTACCAGAGATGTGGATTATTTGAAATACAAGTATTTCAAATACAAATACAAAATACCTATTTTCATTTTGTATTTTAAATACCCCGGTATAAAAAGCATTTTGTATTTTATTTGAAATACTTTTTGAAACATATTTTGTATTTGAAAAATGCAAAATACTTTTCTTAGTTTTTTATAAATTTTTATTTCATATTGATCCTCATAAATGCTGATATACCAGTAAATTCAAACTAGTGACAACAATGCCAGAAAATTCAAATGAGAATTCGGTTGTTGTGCAAGTAACAATGACATTGGTAATAATGAAACGTTTACAGTCTGTCCCTTCCGACTTCCCTGTTGTGATGTATGGTTTGTCGTTTGTATGCCAGTTTTGTTCACTTGTTGTTTGAAAGTTTTCAATATGTAAGTAAAGCATAAAAAATAAGTTTTTATTTACTACTGCTCACCACACAAAACACATCGCACAATATAGTAAATTAACTAATAATAATATTTTATAAATTTGACGAATCAGCAAGAATTTTCCTAACACAAACATTAATTTCGTACCGTTTTAATTTTAATTTAGGAAAAAGTGTTATATGTGGTGTAAACTAACGTAGTCCATAACCATAGGTTGGTTGGATCCTCCCGCAGGAGGCAGGAGGCATGCTAAGCAATTGTGCGAGAGGTAGGATTAGTATTTGCAGGTCCAGTTTGTTAAAAATCCGGAGGGAAGGCAAAATAAAAAAAAAAAAATCGTAAATCATAATTACAAATCAGGACAACAACAACAAAAATTCAAAAAACATAAATAGGTTTGGTGGTTTGGTATCTTTCTGTCATATTATAAGAACTTATCAGTCTTATTACTCGACATTATAATAAGTCCGGCTGTTGAGTAGGATAAGTAACAAAATGTTATGGAGAAAGTTGTACTTTGTAGTTGAATTTTAAGTAATTTTATGCTATTAATAAGTATATAGTATTTATTTTTTATTAAACTGTTTTGTGTTTGATTATACTGTTTTTCATAGCTTTGTTTTTTATACAGTAGTTATAAGATTCGCCACAAGACAAACTGAAGTTAACTCTGCTTTAATATGGTAGAGTGAAAATCGCTTTCAAACCAAATTATAATAGCCTGGGAAATTTTACTCTCAGCTGCCGAGTTTTAAATTGGTATTGATGCCACAAAGCATTTTTTTTCAGATTGATTTTGAAATATATTGTGCCATTTCTGTAACGGTGTTGTCTTTTTCTGCACTGTTTCATTCACTACGTTTTTAATGTTACAAACCTCTTCACAAAGTTCATCCACTTCTCAAAACGGGTTATTTTTAGTTTTTCTGTAATATCAACGATTGGTCCATAAGTTAAAGAGTCATCTTGCTAACAAAATGGCTTGAATAAGTCGAATTTGCTTTCTTTTCCTTTTTGATTCTGGCTTTACGCTTCGACGACGTCGAGTTCGTAAGAGGCAGGAAAGCACTGAGGGCAAGGAATGGGAAGGAATTTTGCCGTGGCCTTTTGCACGGACCATTCCGGCATCGGCTTGTAATGATTTGGGCAAACAATATTGCTTTAATTGAATTAGTGCTTGGTTTCTACATCTCATAATTCACAACACACGCACAACAATTTCTTTTATTTTTGAAACTATTTCATCCTGATTTTTTAAATTAATCTTATATCTTTAAACGAGCAATTCTTGTTTATATATATAAATTATATAATTATATATAATTATATAATTATATATATATATATATATTAGGGAGGTTTTTTAACAAATAGTTGTATTAAAATCCATGAAATAAATAACATACAGAATAAATGAGCATTAAAAGTATTTTATTTTAATAAAAGTATTTTGAAAATACCTATTTTGTATTTAAATACCTACATCTTAAACTATTTAGCATTTTGTATTTTAAATACAAAAAACAAGAAGGTAATTAAATGCTTTTTTAAAAACTATTTTGTACATCTCTGCATGTTACCAGTCATCAACAGTCCAATGCCGGTGTTAAAGGGGCCCTGCGAGGCGTAAAGCTTTGTGTCTTGCACTGAGCAAGGGTACACGATTGGGCCTACGACTCCGAAAGCCCATATCGAAGATGTTTTGTTGAATGGTTCGCTCGCTGACACTTGCTGATGGCCCAGCATTGAAATCAGCAACAATTTGCGGAAGAGTAGCACTTCTGTCACGTTGAACGATTCTCGTCTGTCGTCGTTGGTCCCGTTCTTGCAGGATCTTTTTCCGGCCGCAGCGATGTCGGAGATTTGATGTTTTACCGGATTCCCGATATTCACGGTGCACTCCTGAAATGGTCGTACTGGAAAATACCCACCTCATCACTACCTCGGAGATGCTGTGTCCAATCTCTCGTGCGCCGACTATAACACCACATTCAAACTCACTTAAATCGTGATATCCTGCCATTGTAGTAGCAGTAACCAATCTAACGCCTGCGTCAGACGCCTTTTGTCTTTTAGGCGTTGCCGACCGCAGTGCCGTACTCTGAGTGTTAACATATCTCTGTGATTGCATACGCATGTTTATACCAGTTTCTCTGGCTCTTCAGTGTAGTTTCATACAGTATGAGTAAGGTATTTATTTTATGTGAAGAATTTTTACTATTTTTTATGATACGTTTAATTAAGTTAGAATCAATTTTTAAAAAAATCTGTCTGTGGACACTAATCTCATTTTTGCGGACCACTGGTTGAGAAACATTGATTTAGATAAAACACGAAAGGTGCTACTAGAGAGCAGATTTTCAAAACAGAGTCTCTCATCCTTTAGTTTCATATCTCGAACTATCATGCTAGGAAACGTCAGCAGCAAACGAATATAAGGGAGGCAAAATATACACTGGTTCGATATCATTGAAGCCGATGCTGACATACAGTGAAATGAAAACTATACTAGTAGTAATGTAACATGATTCACAAATTAACGAGGAGACGTGGTCAACTGAACGGTTAAATAAACTCATTATAAAACTTAATTGTTAAACATTTTTACATCGGATTTGATTAAACAGTGAGTAAAGATATCCCGTGTGCAGTCATACTTTAAAATAATGCAAATAGTTATAAACCTTAAGAGGGAATCATGTTGAAGGATTCCATGTACGGAGTAAATACTTTCCCTGCGCTGTTTTCTAGTATCAATTCAAACTTGGTGCCACCCCTAAAAACATGAAAAATATGACATTAATTTTGGTTGAACCACGCTCTTTCTTGGTTAATGGAGGATTGTCTGTTAAAAACGTCAAAACCGATAAGGGAAAAAAAAAAAAGAATTCAGGAGTTTACGCTTTTATTTTCTCGCAGCCATTTTTAACAAAAAGTGTAGATAAATTGTGTCACCTCAATAAATAAATTAAATGTCATGTTAATTCTGTCGTAAACACGATCTGTGGGTAAAAGTATCTTGGAATTGTTATCAGTTAAACATGTTCATACCCCTTTTGTTCAACCAATACACTTTCCGTCGAGCAAGGTCGGTGAGGGATGTCGCTTTGAATTGGCATTCCGGAAGACGTCAAATCCCGTCCGGGCATCCTGATATGGTTTTGCATGGTTTCACAAATCACTCCAGGCGAAAGCCGGAACGGTTGCTTTAAAAGGGCTGCGCCTAATTCCCACCCATTCCCTTTCTCCAATCTCTCCCCTTTGTCCTTGTGATCCTGTAGCAGCCTACTGTTTCCTCCCTCTCCCCCCTCTTGTCTTTTTTTCTGGCTTTACAACGTCGAGATCATTAGAGGCTGTAAAGTAGGAATGGCGATTCTTTCCGAAAAAGATCGATTCTTGAATCGACTCGAACCGAAGTTTGAAAAATCAATTCACAAAAAAATCGAGGTCTAGAAGATCGATTTCCTAAAAATCGATCTTTTTCAATTTTGTTTTCGTATTTTCAATATAATTCCAATCGTAAAAAAAGGACACCATAATAATGAATCTTTTATCATTTTTAAACTAATTAAAGTTCTTTTACAACTAAATCAAAGTATCAGGTATACAATAAGACATTTATTTCACAAATTTGCTGGTTACATAAAACAGTTTTGAAATGATAGTTTACAGTTCCCAGTGCTTAATGTCCAAGCATTTCAGGAACAACAGTCAGTCCAGTCTACTAGGATCCAAGCGGTTCCGCTCATCACTTGCGATGTTGCCGGCAATATAAAAAAAGGCGCTCGCAATGTACTGATGATCCCACTATACAGATATACTTCTTGGCTGTTGAGTAAACGTGATGATAAATTGATGTTTTTTGTTCTTGCCAGGAAAGTATAGGATCATACTTCAGCTGCACAACTGCTTGCGTTAAATAGTGTTTAATTTCTTCGTTTAAACCCTGGCTTTCATGTGCAAGTGCATTACATGTAGAAAGTGCTTTGTCACATTCGATTTTCACGGGTGAAATATCGATTCACTGGATCGATTCTGTACTATAAATAGATTTTGCGATTAATCGATATCAGGTAACCATCCCTACTCTAAAGCACTAGAGCCAATGAATTTAACCAATACCTTTTGAAGGAACCTTACCGGTAATAGATTTTTCCGTTTTCGCAGACGTCATATGGGTATATAAATAGCTCACGAGGTTCACGCTACGTCGAAATACCCTACTTCTTCTTATAGAAGTTTCGGCCATGCCTTAGGTCTTCCTCATGGGACTTAGCTGCCTTCTGAGTCTACTCTCATCAGTCGCAAGGAGACTCCGAATGCGGCTAAGACCCCTGAGGAATACCTAAGACCTGGTCGAAACGTCTAGAAGAAGAAGGAGGAGCATTTTGACGCAGCATGAAACTCGTGACCTATTTATACCGAACTTTCCCGGTATTTGGCAGGAGTAATTTGGGAAAAACATGAAAATCCAAATCTGGATGGCAGGACGGATATTCGAACCCGCGTCCTCCCGAATACAAGGCCAGAGCGTTACCGTACACCCATCTCTCTGCCTCCCCTTCTGGTACTCAGCTAGGAGGAATGAATTTACTAATCCATATTGATTTTACTTGTTGATAAAATAAGAGGAATTTTTTTTTTTTTTTTTTTTTTTTTTTTTTTTTTTTTTTTTTTTTTTGCTTTTCAACTTGATGAAGTAGCCGGCTAGAGCAGTAGCCCCTCGTGTCGAAGGTCACCGGTTTGACTCCAGTTGAGGGCATAGGTGTTTAGTGTTGTGTGAATGTTGTATCCATCCTGTAGTGTTCGTGTGTCCATACTTAATATCAATTTTGTACTGGAGAAATTGAAGCACTAGAAAAGTCATGATAATCACACTGATTTGGCTGTATGGTCTATGTAGTCAGATGCCATAAAACAAATTGATAAAGTAAGAGAATAATTCGACACTTGGAGTATTTGTATCTGAGATAGTATAATACGGATTTAACGTAGCTCTATATTTCCCGGAGGTTTTGAGCTAGCTGAAAAATATAATACTTGTATGGATTTATCTTTCCCACGGTTTATGTCGCTAACAGCATGGAACCATTCTCGTTAGCAAATCCATTGGTTTTTTTAAACTGGAAGAAACACACACTGCTTTTTATTCAGGGACTCAGATGTTACATTATAGCAAACGCAATATTTTCAAAAGTCCGGTAAAAGTGAAAACGTGTTTCAGTAACGCATCGAAGGTCCTCCTCTCAAAATTTGTTTGGCCCCATGTTGAAAAAGTTTCATATTCACTTCACTTGCTCATTTGTCGGGATGCTGTAGTAATGGGGGAACTTGAAGGTTGCTGCCTGTATTTCATTTGATAAGTGTACATTTCTTGTGTATTAAATATATAAATTATAGGCGGAAATTGTAAAAAATCCCAGCTTTCAAAAAATGATTCCAGAAACTATATTCCGGTAATGCCCGGGTCTGGGACTTGGATGGACGCGGGTCGAAATCCAATTCTGGCCATCCAGATTTTGTTTTTCAAGCGTTTCCCGATATCACACAAGGCAAATGCCCGGATGATCCCGGCCTCTAAACCTCGAAGAAGGCGAGGTTCGGATGAAAAAGAATGTAATCGGTACAGACGCTACATTGGATCCTAGGATTGAACCCTGTGCTCCCCAAATCCAGTATGGTGACAACAGGTCACGCTGACGGCTATTTCTTCGGTGATGAATTAATTCAATCTCTTTTTTGTCTGTGATACATGAAGAATTCTGCACCATCAGCAGATTTCAACTGAATCAATGCGCTTCTAAGAATATACGGTCAGACAGATAATAGCGATATTTGTCATTTCCCTTTTGTGCCGGATCTTGAGACGTTTTGTAGTGGCAAATGTTTCTCCTGCTAATCTGTCCATCTCAGTTTCCTATCAATGGGTGTTGACTGGTGCTAGACGTTATCTTGAACCACCCCCAAGAACCAGCTTTATTTGGGATGGGTCCAGTACCACAAACCAGCTCCGTTGACTCAGGTCGTTGAGGCTCCATTATGATGTTCAGCGCTTGACACGGGATACTTGTGCCCCGCGGTAGAAGAATTTTTCATCATCGGGACTTGGCCGGCAAGGTGGAGAGAGGATGGTGCGCCATTAGTAATTTCAGTATTTCGTACCCCAATCCTGGATTAAATCCCAAACCTCGACAGTGAGAGCATGCGACACCGTTAATGGTGATTAGTTTGTTGGATTGGGAGGGGATTCTATTATAAGCGTGGCGCCGCAGTTTGATGCTGGATTCCTATGTAACTCGGTGAAACGAAACGAAAATAATGAATAATTTTATATATATATATATATATATATATCGTTAAGTTCTTGAGGTATCATACTTCAAAATTGAGGGGGTTATGTTAAGATGCAGCCTGGACCAGACGAAAAATTTCTCCAACAAATTTAATGATGGATTCTTATGTAACTTGACGAGAAAATCTAAAGTCAAGAATACAATTTATTTATATCTCGCTTAGTTCTCGAGATATCATATCTCAAAGTTGAGGAGGATAGGTTAAGATGCGACACGGACCAGGAAATACACAGTGGACAGGTGTAATAGGTGTTTTGGTTTCTTCCTAGCGGCTCTCTTTACGCTGAAAAACCTTTGGACCAGAGGAAAAACGTATCAAAAGCACAAGGGACTATACTAAAAACTGATTTTTGAGGGTCTATTTCTCGAAAATACGGCGAGATATCCAAAAAAATTATTCTTTACTTCCGATTTTTCGTCAAGTTACACAAGAATCCACCACCATCAAATTGAGGCGTCATGGGTATGATAGTGCTGCCGATTGGGACGTAAAACCCCCTGCGTCTTTCGGAATAGTTTGGCTGAATGGGTCAAAACTGGGCTTCATCGTCTCTTTTCTTTCATTATCAGCACTCTGCACTTAACAAAGTCACCAGCACGGCCATCCAAACACACAGCAACAGTTACAAACACTTTCACACTGGAGAATGCAACCAGAAACAGCTCTAATCGAGACGTTGCTGCAGTTATCATCCATAGTAAACGGCTGTGTGCGGATACTGAGTACTGCACGTACTTTGATTTTGACTATACCTTGCTCGTAAAAATCAATGATCATGAGGTTTCAGAGAGATTGTTAATAATGTACGATATCCGCTGACAAGCAGCTCGACAACATTATTATTTTAACTGATTTGTCAAAGACTACGCTGCTAATTATTAGTGAATTTTGTTAATAACTGTTCCATCTCGTACTTATAGATTATCCATTCCATTCTCAGATCTCTTTAGTTTAAAAATGAAATATTTTTGCATGATGACATAACATACAAAGCCTGTACAAATGTAAACAAGACCTTTGGATTCTGCGCAAGTACCTATAACGCTGTTTAACTGCCAACATCGTATAGTTGGTATACATACTAGGAGCAGTCTAAAAGTTCCAGTATTTTCATTGCAACTCTTTATTAACAAAAGATGAGTACAAATTTACCTAATCTCCTTCAAAGAAGGCTCCTTCTGAACATACACACTTGCTCCACCGCTCCTAGCATTGCTGGAAACAACGATGAAAATCCTGTTTTGGTATCACCAGAAGCACAGTCGTAACTTTAGTTTTGATGTCTTCTACGGTGGCAAAACGGTTACCTTTGAGGCCCATTTTCATCTTGGGAAAGAGCCAGACATCCGGTGGCGCTAAATCCGGTGAGTAGGGAGTCTGGAATGTTCTTTTCTGCAAGCCATATCTGAACAACAATTGATGTGTGGGAGGTAGCATTGTCGTGATGCAGTGAACATCCTCCTTGCCTTTTTCCGTTACGTTTTCCTCGGATTGCTTCCCTCAGTCTTTTCAAAACTTGCCAAAACCGATTTCATCCTTGTTTCCAGCAATGGCAGTGTGTATGTTCAGAAGGAGCTTTATTTGAAGGAGATTATGTAAATGTGTACTTAATTTTGTTAATAAAGAGTTACAATAAAATTCCGGGAACTTTTTGACTGCCCCTCGTATGTTGGCTCACTAAATGAATGCTTTAGCCGTTTGTTTAGCGATATTATAACGATTAGTTAGCAGGGTATTCGTGGTTCATCAATTAATATTTATTAACTTCTAGCACATGAAGGTATTAAAGCCTACAAAAATTTGCATGAATTGAAACGATGCACTACAGATATCTCACCCGTACATTTAATA
Organism: Vandiemenella viatica; assembly: GCA_031002005.1. Lineage (NCBI taxonomy): Eukaryota > Metazoa > Arthropoda > Insecta > Orthoptera > Morabidae > Vandiemenella > Vandiemenella viatica. The sequence continues at coordinate 174,773,521 of CM061919.1, forward strand.
CGAGAACCAATATTTATACTGTAAAATTCTAGTCGTCGTCTTTTGAGACACTAATTATTCTTTGTAAGCCGAAGGACTAACTTTCGATGATATATATTACAATAAAATCTTGGGAAAGGTTAGCGATGTCTATCGATCCAAAAGGCGCACGATTCCAACCCACAAAGTTCTGCTTATGCACAATAACGCTCTGCTGAACACTGAACGCAAGCGGAAATCGGAGGAACTTACGCTATTATCGTTCAGATTTGTCAACAAGTGAACATAATTTTTTTTTTTTATATCTATGAAACCGCGAGTAGTGGGTGAGCTGTAACGCTCTGGCCTCGAATTAGCAAGGACACGGCTTCGAATCCCTGTCCGCAATCCAGAATTGGGTTTTCCGTGGCTTCCCCAATTCACTCCTGGCGAATGCCGAGATAATTCCTTAGAAAAGAGCAGCCACCACCAAATTCCTTCCCATTCCTTGCACTCCCTTTTTATCCTCTGCAATGACTTCGACGTCGACGAGGGGTAAACCCAGAAACAAAGAAATGACCCATGAAAAAACATTTAGGCAGAATGATATTTTCCAGTTACGAAGAGAGAAATGGTGTAACTCCAACAGATGGCATCAAACAAATTTTACTAAGGAGAAATTGAAATCCTGCCGGTATGGTTGAGAAATATATGTGTATTTATATGCAATTATACATGAAGATTTTTTTGGAAAAGTATGAGTAGTATTCAATCGACCATTTTAAACAAATTATTCATTCCTATCTAAGTAACAGAAAACCTGTTTTATTCTTTGTAGATAATATTTATTTGTATTATTAATTTAATTTGAAGCAGACCATCCGGCAGCAATTCCCTGTAAACTAATTGCCCCTTTTTTTATTTTATTATATAATTTGAGCAATAAATTCCTCCCCCATTTTCTTTTGCGATTTACAAAATTTAATTATAAATTCCTTCAGCGTTTTGGTAAATTATTAATCACTGCACTTGGTAATTTGTTCTACTTTGCTGACACCATCACCGAAAAAATAAAATTTCCTCACTCCCTTACGCAAGAAATCGAGTGCCAGTTTGGGTTATGGTTCCCAGAGATGCAACTGATATACTTTTGTATTTGTGTAACAAGCAGATAATACAGATATTCATTAAAATGTAGGTAAACGATATACACTATAGAAAAATTGCAGATTTATACAAATACTGAATGGCCAAATACATCAAGCGTCATATTTTTTTTTTTTAACCCAAATTTGGACATTTCATCTGCATTTTCGTAGGATCAAATACGTTTTGCGTTGTACGGGTGGCTGGATTCAGTGTGATTCCAGAAAGTTAATTATGTTTTACCCTTCTCCAGACTGCAACAGTTAAATGATTGAAAGGGAAATCCCCACCCTATTCTGTTGTTTTCGTGATGTCTCGCTAGCAAAAGAAATTAGATAAAGTGTACGTACTTTTCTCAAATTGTATCTTCCGTCATTGGTTCAGCCCCGATGATTTTTTTGTGTTAGCTGATACCGGTAAGTTCCTGGGCGCAGAAAGAAGAGCAGCGAAAGAAGCCATCGCAGCGGGCGGTGCAGCGAGGTGGGTGACCCCTCTGGCATTTCACGCACGGCTGGACAAGAGTTCCATTCCGCACAGTCACCCGCCAGCTAGGTGGGCGTCGGTTCGAAGTCCCAACGGGCCACGCACGGCAGCGCCTGACCACCCCGTCAGCGTCATGTCCGGACAGCGAGATGAGGAGCTGAGACACAAACCATTTATATACAGGGTGAGTCAAAAAAGACTTTACAACCTAGGAATGATATAGAAATTTATTGAGATAACTTACAGAATTGGTAGATGTGTCATTTTGTAGCAAACAACCTTATCATTCCCGAGAAAATAGTTTTTTTTTAAGTTACATTTTCACCAGGTAAAGATAAAAGAGAAGATGGATAGACCAACTGAAGGAGGACATAGAGAGAAGAGGCGGGAACTGGGAATCTATTGTGTACAGGGAAACTTTTCTAGACAGGAGACAGTGGAAGACGATCGTTTATAACCACCAAAACGAAAGGCTGGTAAACCACCGCACCGGGGAAACTGGAGATGGTCCTCAAGGAAAATGATGACGATGACTTACTCTACGGAAGGCTTCGCGCAAGAGGAGCGGCGACTGGGACAACTTATGCAGCAGCGACCAGTTTGCACACACCCGCCAGTAATTACGCCTCCGTACCTGCCTGGTGCCGCAATTAGAAGCGGCGGCGACCAGTTCAAGCTGGTTCAAGCTCTCCACCTATAAAGCGGACGCAAGGTAAAGGTTGCACCCAGGACCAAGTAAACAGCAACTACGCATACCGTACACATTATTCTCAAACAAGCTGCAAAAATGTCATTAGTAACAAGAATTTACTCACCGACAGTGCTCCATCTTCCTCAAACTCATAAGGAAACTTGTTCGTTAGAAATAATATCAGAAATCAGCTGGCAATTTGGTCATAAGCGTTGAAGAGTCACAATACGGGACAAGTGGAGGTAGAATCGTTCCAGATTCAAACACTCGACCTGATTTACTGGACAGGATTAGGATTATTTGGCAGATTTAAGCAATCATCAATCCGAATGATGGGATGGTACCCAACTTTCGACCCACAAATCTCACAATTCTCAAGGGAATTAACATCTATCGTACAGAACACAACATAAAATGGTCAACGATAGATGGCATTCACGTTTTGTGCTTGTGACTTATTGCTTTTGAGGGCATTTATAAAATCAGCTATGGCGTGAGTGATGCGTTATACATCTGTCTATAGCACTTACGTCTCTATAAGGCTAACAAATGAAACTGACAATAAAGGTTCAAAACGTTGAGGTTAACGCTCCATATTGCCAGAAACGTGTAGGTAGGTAGTTTAATTACTCCAATCTCCTGCAGTTTTGTGCTCCGGAGGTAAATCCTCCATCCATCTCATTTTATAGCATAGAGAGAGGGTGTTACTGGGTAGGAGAAGCAACTGGAAAGGCGTTCGGGACATGCAGCTTCGTCTAAGAATCTTTTGTTTCATTGATTTTTTTAATGATAATTGCCGGTCATGAAGTCATCGGAATATGGAAAGGAATACCAGCAAGGAAAGGGGAGAGAATTTGCCATTCATCTCCAGTAATCCTGGGAAACTACACAATTCGCGGATCCAGCACACGCTCTCTAGAATTACTCGTTTACGTCTTCAGGAACATGAGTCTTCAACAACTTCAAAGATTGCAAACGTTTCAATAGTAAGTACAGGTTCTCTCTGATGTGATATAAAAAGACTTCGAGGCCTGTTATCAGATCTCAAAGGAAAGTATCTGTAGACTCAGTAGTAAAATATAGCTTTATCAAAAAGTGCAACAGCCACATAAGTTGGCTCCACCTTTACATACGTACTGATAAAAATTTTCAGTGACAGCAACTGCAAATAAATATAGACAGGAAAAAATTAACAAACGTAAAATTTATTTACAGAAGTAATTAGTTTTAAGATTTTTCGCTGCGTCTTTTGCATTTGTTGCCAACATTCCAATATCAACTTGGCATTTTCTTTAGGGCTATTTCTGTGTGATGAATATACATGTGATCACAAGCTTTTTCTATTTCAACAAATATGACTGTAAGATTTTATATGCCAACATTAACTTCTCCATCCGATGGACGAAGCACCATCAACAGTGTCGTATGTATTCAATCCATACGCACTGCTGCGAGCTTTCGGATTTAATCCAGGACTTTGTAGCACAACCTGAAGGATTAGGAATTCTGCATCACCACCTATCCTACCCTGCCAGCCAAGTCCTGATGATGAAAATTATTTTACCACCAGGTCTGGAACCAGCTAACCCTGTTTAAAGCGCCGGGCACCATCAAACTACGGCAACCAACCTTTTTTTAAAAAATATATTTCATTTGAGAATTCAAATTTGATCAACACATAAAGAATTACTGTTTCCCACAGTTAGCCTGAAATTCTTCAGTTATTATGTAGCATAAAGTTTATGTCGTCTTCTTCCAGTTTACTGCTACTTTTTGGACGGATGCCATGTGAAGAAACGAAATTAGCTTTCATTTACTATGCTTTAATAATACAGGGCGTTCGCCGGAAAACGCTACCCTCCCAGTCTGTTGCCGTCGGCAACTTGCTCGGTGAATGGAGCCAGCAGTTTCCGCCACACGGCACCGTGAATCACCGCACTGTTTAACACCTCCGCTGCCCCAACAGTGCAGTGCAGTGACCCTTACATTGTTAAGAACGGTTTCTTTGCATTGTAGATAGTTTGTGACTTCAGTCTCTTATTAATCAGTGTTGTGAATAAACGTTTCTTTGCGGTTTGGCTAATTTGGGGCTTCATACTCTTATTAATCTGTACCGTGTTTGAGTGTGAGTAAAATTATGGTACGTTACAGTTTGCAACAAAGAATATTTCTCTACGATACATATGTGAAGAAGAAGTCGTTTAAAAAGTGTCGCAGTAAATTTCGTCGCGAATTTCCTGGCGCTTTACTGCCAGCTAAATCAACAATTCTGCGTCTGGTTAAAAAAGTAAGAGAAACGGGTTCATTTTTTAACAAAAAGAGACTGTCGGTCAACCGTATTCTCACAGAGGAGAAAGTTGACGATATCGCTTTTCGACTAGAACAGTCACCCAAAAAATCATTAAGTCAGTTATGGCAGCGTGTGTCTCGAAATATGTTCAGAAGATGTGAAATGTGCATTACACAAGAGGGTCAACACTTCCAGCATCTTTTATAAGGTAAGCTAATGAATTACGTCACATTTAAATGCTTAGCACATAAGTTTATGAAGCGTAATTATTATGAAATAGTCCGCGGCCGACGGTCGAACAATGCCGGAAACTGAGCGTTTGCTCGCCGGGAGCAGTTTCTTCCTTGTAGCGCTAACAGTGGGTTGCGTTTCCCGGCGAACGCCCTGTATAATTTAATAACCAACGGCGTGGGATAAATACCAATAAGTAGAGTTATTTTAATCAATATTTCTTGAAAAGTGCGTTTATTTGTTTGAGAATTTATTAAATCACTAAATAATTTGTTTTCATCACATTGAAGATAAATGCTTCCTCTACACAAGAGTTTCTCAAAGTGGGGTACGCAAACCCCCAAGGGTTCTCCAATTGTTTCGCTACAGGATTTACGTTGCTCGCATATCGGCTGACTGACTGCCTCAAGCGTGCAACACGCACAATGGTGAATTGAGTTTGAACAAATAAACTCGACTCAACCTGCTGCAAGAAACAATTCCATCAATCACATTAATGGATAACATAATGCTCTTCGTGCGTATTATTTTTGTAAAAAAATAATCAAAGGATGTTCGCCATTGCCTGGAAAAATTTTACTGGGGTACCTGGAGCTAGTTTGAGAAATCCTGCTCTACACGATGGAACATGATTTCCAGCGTAAATCTGCCGAAACAAGAAGTAAATCTGCCGACACAAGAAGTTACCAGCAGTTAAATGATTCGAAGTGGTACCTTTCTCGATGTAACTGCGCATTTGTCAAGTTTATGTGCCCTACGTCGGCGATACAGACATTTAGACAATTAGTGATTTTTTTACTTCATAAACAGATTAAGGTATTTTTTTTATTAAAATAGCTCTACTTGAGGGTACTTGCGGGAATATTCTGCAAGGCAGTCCGATCGTAGGATGTATGGCTGTGTAATTAATTTTCCATTAAAATCGCATTTAGATAAAATAGTAGATGACCATATGGTCGCATCTTACAGTTGAAAGGTAGGAGCAACAGATAAAAAATAGGCTAAAAAGACGATGTCTGTAGCCAGAATTCCTAAAGACGATACCGTCCATTAGAAGATATAAAACCTGACATAAAACGGTGTCGGTCGAGTTAAGTGAATATTGTGCTAAATTGCAGCACCGTGCTTGAAGGTGGGACACCTGTTGTACGCAAGAGAACTTGGCTGTACGGAGAATGTTGTCCGTCTAGCGACCTTAACTGCAGGGTCAACTGCGCAGCTGCGTAAGATCATACTACTAACTGCTTGCCGAGACACCACTAACCATTCTTTGAACTCCGCACGTGTCAAGGTCCTAGCCAGCAATACACTCTGAAGCAGATTTCAGATTTGGTTTAAATTATATAAATACCATATTTTTTTAAAAAAGGAAAAAGCTCTTCCATTTTAGAACAAACTATTACAGGAGCAAGGATCATGAGTTTCTAATAGTGTCTTAATCGTCGATATTTCTTATAAATAACGAATTGTACATATCTAAAACGTGTGGTATATCGGATTAGTTACAAATTCTGTACCAGATGCCAAGGATAAATCTCAAAGATCTCCGCAGTTCGTGTGAAACGAGGGCATTTTTTGCTTGTGGCTTTACGATCTGCCAACGTCGAGGTAATTACGGGCGGAAAAGGACTGGAGGCCTGGAGCGGTAAGGAACTGGGCCATGGCCTATTGAAGGAACCATCACGGCATCTGCTTGGAGTGATTTAAGCAAACTATTGAGATGTCCCATTCTGTAGATCTCATTATTTATCAGTAACAAGAAAAGTTGTTGTTAGATTCAGTAGTGTTATTACCATAATGTATTTAATTTACATAAGTTCATTTCATTTGATTTGAGTGCGGTTCTCGACCGACAAGGTTATCATGAGGAATGTTTAATATTATTACTTGTCATAGAAAGGATAATGGTTGTAACCTAGTGGACAGGCTAGTTAGTAATAAAGAATGTACTTTATTGACGTCTGGTTGACGTTCAAAATAACAGACTTCCCTGTGTTACCGAGTGTTTTGGGGCATTAATTTACTGAAGTGATGGAGAGCTTCTCGGATATAGTAGAGGTTTGTTTAAAACAATGGACACAGTGTTACATTGTGAGCTCCCCTGTGTGGATGTTCGACGAATGAAAGGTTTCTTTGAGAGCCCCAATCATAAAATGTTCCAGCGGAGCTGTCAGACATTTCGCAGACGTCGCTGGCGAAGAAACATTCATTAACAATAAACTGTTTGTTCTTAAGAAGTGCAGCCCACAGAGACTATGGTTATATGGAGGGGGTTGACCTACCAAGAAAATGACGCTGGTGGTGGGGTTATCCCAGCCAATGGAATTCATTCTCGCTGGTTGCTGATATTTTTTGTTTTTTTATTATATGTTCGACCAATCGGGAGAGAGAAGAGGAACGAACTCCGCCCAAGGCGAGTCTACGAGGAAGGCAGAATGGACGGAGGAGACTGGACGAGGGGGACTCTGGTTTCGGCGCGACCAGACAGCAGCGGGCGATCTGCGCTACCGAGACCACATTGCTGAGGTCCCGAGGGTGAGGACGAACGGCCGGCTGTCGAGAAGGAGAGACACCAGACGCCACTCCACCCTCGCTCAGCTGATGCGACTACCTGGGATCGGCCCAAACACGACGCAGCTCTGCGACCCGCCGCCGCGGTCGTCGACACAGCTCTCCTCGCGGATCACCGACACGACACATCGCATGGCCTGTGCTGCTCAACATTACGGTAACGCAATCGTCTACAGAGACCACAACGAGCTCCAACAAAATTAAAGAACTGTAAATTCCAGTACCAAAGAGAGAAAAAACCATTTACCCATTCAAGTAACTGTTTCATCGAAATAACTTTGCTTTCTATGTATAAAATCAATAAAATCAGTATGTTTCTCATTAATAATTCATGTTTCACTTGTATCAATGTGAAGGACCACCTCGGAAGAGAACCCCACCCACACTCATTTATCTAAGTATTAGTTAATAAAACTGTTTATATAGTAGTTAATCCCAAGACATTACAGAGCGGGACACCACACTATGAATCAGAACATACAACGCTTTGCATGCTGATTGTCCGCTGGAAGCAGACGTAAAACATGTCTGAAGCACGGTTGGCGTCTTTCGAATGTAACCCTGTCTCTTCTTTAATCTTCAAATGTACAATACAAAACAAGTCCCTAGTCAAAACAAACTCTTGACAGACGCACGGAGGAAAACAATTGGCCGTCCTACTTCTGTATACAAGCCAACTTCTCCTCCTATGGGAGTATCCAAACATTAATACATATCGGATGAGTTAGATACCTTTCCTGGACTTTATCACCTAACATTCACTAAAAGTGAGATAGTGGTGATTGGATTGCGATGTTTCTAATTCACTTTTTTTTTTAACTGCTTAACGTCTCTCAACAGCCAGGTCTTTAGAGACGGGAAAGGATGGGGGACAAGGAATGGGAATGAATTCGGCCATGGCCTTTTGAAGGAAGCATCCCGGCATTTGCCTGGAGTGATTTGGGAAACCATGGAAAACCCAAATCTGGATGCCCGGACGGGGATTCGAACCACCGACCTCCCGAATTCGAGTCCACAACGCTAACCGTTACACCACCACGCTCGGTTTCTAATTCACCTGGTTCTATAATTTGATGTTCTACTACCGTGATGGGTACAGGAAAATGGAAAGATTGTCTCACGGTAGAAAAGATGAATAACTGTATTAAACCATTTTGCACCAGCAACGGAAGTCTCTTAATCGAATACTTGAATGAGACTTTATGGATACCATACATTTCTTTTTTGATTATTATTTACCAATATTTTCCAGCGGATTTATTGAAAGCCGTTTAGGACTTTTTTTGTATTACACGGCAGGAGAATCAAATTGATCATATGCCATGTGAAATAGTCACGGTTGCATTATCTTTGAGTGGTTTAGAAAAACTAATAGCTGGAAATACGACACGCAGTGATCCGAAATGATGCAACGTTGAACAATAGTGTATTGTCAATGTTTGCATTTCCGAGTAAACAAAAAAAAGTCGACAGTGTTAGGTTATGTTAACATGGAGATCGGACATCAAAAGACATTAGAAAAATGCCAAAAATTTACCGCTGAGATAGATCGGAAAAGTTTGTCGAATCGAACCTAGCACTAGCTCGTACAAGCATACCAATAGTAAATAGAAAGTAACTGTCTGTGAAATCCGATATGATTTAAAAATTTAATAAAGTTCTCAGAATGACTCGTAAAATCTCTTTTGAATTAGTCGAGTGGTTTCGAAGATACAAGTTTCATACGAACTTGTTGGTTCACTCAGCGTTTAATATTAAATCCGCAATCCATAAAACATAGGCGGTAAACAAGCTGCTATAAACAGTCGTTTTTATAATACGCAATTAAAATCATATGAGTTGTTTCAAAGTTATAATCCTACAGGAAAACGTTACAACACATTTTATTTTCGCGATGAAACTAAATTGTCAGTTTTATTTCACCGAGAATGAATGAATCGGAGGCTGACGCTGTGTTTTACAACCACAGGAACCGCCGAATAGGTTGTTTTTTTCTCTTGGGGCGAAACACGTCCCGGGGCGCTGTCGAATCAGCAGGACTTGTCTGGTGGGGAACTAGTGGGGGGGAGAGGCGCCTGTTCTTAATTTAGTGCTGCGATTCTGTTTGTGAGGGAGTCGGCTTCGTATTTTGCCTCTGACACATTACGAGCGAGCGTGTATGTATATGCGCGTAATGTAGATGCTCCAGCGGAGTGATACATAGTGGTTAATAACAGGCTACGCGGTCCACAGATGGTGGTAAATGATTTCGCCGACTGGCGGATGTTTCTTGCAGAGAAAACAACAAATGGAGATAGAGCGTCAGTTCCAATGTTGGTTTTTACAGTCGGCTTAAACTATTAACGAAGGGGCGGTTGAAAGGCGCAGGAAAGACTTAAAACCAATAAAACCATCATCTTCCTTACATTTTCCCACTCTTTGTGAGGTATATGATTTAATTTAATTAAAACTGCAATGGAGCGCACGCTCCGGTCTCAATGTCCCTACACACCTGTCTTCCCCTTTCCTGTACACATTTGCACTCTACGAAATTAAGTGTTTTTGGTATATTATTCATCATTTCTCGTGTTAAACTTATTCCAATCCCTGATTACCTACACACTGAAATCGGGTGCCAGCTTGTGTTCAAGGTCATCTTTTCCCATTCATGCATTACTTTTAATTCTTACACCAATATCTTTCTATGCCTCATCACCAATATACGCCTTGTACAGTCTTATGACCCTCTTCACTATCCTCCTGTCTTGCAATGAATCCCATTCTAGCTCTTTTATCATACCTGTTACTGATTTCATTCTGCGGTAATTTCCAGAAACAAATCTAGCAGCCCTTTTTTGCAACCTCTCCAACTCCTGTAACTGATACGCAAAATGAGGGTCCCATACTACACTACCATATTCAATCAATGGCCTGACCAATGTTTTGTAACCCAATTCCTTTACTTCTTTTGTACATCGCCTCATCACTCTCTCCAACAAGTGTTGAATTTTGAAACCTTTTCCTACTACCTGTCCAATGTTCCTGCCCGGTTAATTATAGAAATTACCGTTAAAATCATATTTGTATAAATGTCAAATATTTGTATAAACTGAATATACTGTTTGAGTTAAAAAGGAAAAGAGGATTCAACCAAAGAGGAAGAAGAGAAACGAAGAAGGGCTGAAAATTGATTCTGGTGGGCTGGAGTAGTCTGGTGTAGTATTTGAAAGAACAAGCCTCATAACTTGAAGAAACAAGATTGTATTAATAAATTGTTGTTAATGTCTTTACGAAGACATATGTATTGAGATCAGACAAAAGTAATCGATGATAGTTGTAGAATTGTAAAACTTGAAAACTCATTTGATCTTAAGTTTATAAAAGAATTGCAGTTTATTGATAAAACAGAATATGTGATTGTTCCGTTAGTGGTGAAATAATATTTTAAGATTATTATTTTCAGGTAATTTACAGCTGTGTTTACCATCCGGCTTGCTCCATAACTGGTTGAATGGTAGAGTTGACATCTTGCCTGTGAAACGTCTAATCTGTACTCTGTATAGATTTGGTTTTGTGAATTGAATAATTAATGAGGTTGGAACTGGGAATTCAGAATGTTGTTGGATATATCTGTTGATGACAGTGAGATTGTAGATTTGTGTATTGCGTCGTTACGTATGGGATTAAACCCTGTGCAGCCTATTCCGCCCTACGTTCCCGCAGGTTACCATGGGGGTCCCCAGTGTTGAATGTAACCATCTGACGGACGAATCGCCATCTACAATGCTGTATCCTCTTTCTCCACACACACTGCGGAGAGGTTGTGACTAGGAAATAGTGTATCACCACTCCTTCTCCTATTCTGCTACCTACGATTTAAATTCCCTTCCTCACTGGAGCTTGCACCTGATAATCCAGTGGTACGTCCAGGATACCGTAATGGTCCCGCACCGGCGTGATCCCAGAAGGTTGGGCAATCACTCAGTACATTATCTGCTCGTAATTAAGTGATGTAGTTGTGTTCTCCTGATGGAAACTCAATTTATCACGACACTACTACAGAATCACTGAAGTTTTCTTTACTCAAGGAAGCTGCTAATATGAATGTGAGCTTCTCTTCTCATTATTTTCCGCAAAACAGTTTTTAACTATAATTTTTTTTTTATCGTAACACTAGACATATGTTCTATGCTGTGGTACCGAATTATTGAACCTAATTCGTAATGTTTGCTCTTTTATAAATATGCCCCATCTTACCTGTAATTACTTTTTTTAATTTCGAGACAGACGCTGATATTCGTATTGCTTATACAGATGTTTCTTCTAATGGTCTAGAGTAGAAAACATTTTCTTTTCAATGATATCATGACTTTATTATTTATTTATTTATCTGGCGCTCAGTTCGATAAATATATGGCTAATTGAAACGACTCCCTTTGTAATATTATACAGTAATATACATTTACTATATTTACATATTATATAAAAAATTAATTGGAAATAAAAGATACAATAATATCCTGATACCAGCACTGATAAAATTTGAATTAGCCCACAACCCGAAAGTTGGTTGGACCCTCCAGAAGGAAGCATTCTAAGCCATTGTGTCAGAGGTAGGACGGCCAGTTCCTTTGCTCTGGGACCTACAGTTTAACGTGGAATCCGAACCACGGAGCGGCCTGGCGTAGCTCATATGATCAAACACAACACTCAAATTTCCTGCGGCTACTGGGATTCGAACCCGGGACTGGAGCAGTGAACATTTCGAAAGCAAGCGGCTTAACCACTGAACTACCAGACCACTCTACCAGCACTCATACCTTTCCTTTTAAACTCACAGTTCAGAATGCCAACGGCTTTGGAGTCCAAATACCAATGTACATCTCTTTTCAGTAGGCTCACCTTTCTAGGTAATATTATAAATGCTATTTACAAAATTCAATGAAATATCGGTACATTTTAAGTAAAATAAACGTTATACTGCTGCGATATAGACATTAAGATCATTCATTTAAATTGGCATACAAAATTGTTGATATCATGAATAGGATACTAGGTAATCACAAATGAAATTTGTTTTTCTACAGTATCTCTGTGAGTGGCGTCCAAAATAGTTCCTCGCATTCGGGAGGACACCGCGCCGGTTCGAATCCCCATCCGGGCATCCAGATTTCACTCCAGGCGAATGCCAGGATGCTTCCTTCAAAAGGCCATTCCTTTTCGTTCCTAGTCACCAGTCCCATCCCGCCTCTAATGACCTCGACGTCGACGAGGCGTAAATCCATAAGTAAAAAAAAAAAAAAATCAGTGCTTAACCTAGTTGTGATCTATATCTGTTTGGAAAGAGACCCCGTTTTATTTTCAAATTTCACCCCAGTTCACGTGGTAAAACTTTCTTTCCCGTGAGATTCATGAAACGAAAGAACTATTTCATTGTACATAATAGGTTATTCCAATGTACTGACATATCCGTTATGTTGGCGAGAATTGTATTAACATCGGCAATATGTTCCACGAAGCTATAACCGCCGTTCGTTTAGATCCAATCGCTATGTGGTAGACATACTGATTAAGATTTTAGGTGGTTCTCGGTAATGATGCATAGAAACATTGAGACGCTACACATTAGAACTGAACACGCGATTGGAAACTTAGGGACCACACACTGCTACTCAACTAATGATACAGAGAAAACAGACGGGTTCCACGACATGCCGGCTACTCAACTATCACATCAAAACAACAAAACGCGATCCGGCGAAAATTTGAGATAACATGTTGACAGTTAGGTAACCTTTCAATGTTACAATCTCTGTGAATTTAATTACTTTTTTTGCTTATGGCTTTACCCCTCGTCGACGTCGAGGTCATTAGAGGTGGGAAAGGACGGGGGCAAGGATCGGGTAGGAATTCGGCCATGGCCTTTTGAAAGAAGTATCCCAGCATTCGCCTAGAAACCATAGAAAACCCAAATCCGGATTCCTGGACGGAGATTCGAACCCACGTTTTCCCGAATGCGAGGCCAGAGCGTTACCAACTTAATTACATCATAACTTCGGTTTAGTTTAGCTGCACCAGGTAGCTCTGACCCCAATCAATAAATTGACTGAAATACTCGCCTTTACAAGCTGTTGGGAATAACCGAAGTACACTCCTGGAAATTGAAATAAGAACACATTGACGCCGGTGTATAAGACCCACCATACTTGCTCCGGACACTACGAGAGGGCTGTACAAGCAATGATCAAACGCACGGCACAGCGGACACACCAGGAACAGCAGTGTTGGCCGTCGAAGGGCGCTAGCTGCGCAGCGGTTGGGCACCGCCGCAGTCAGTGTCAGCCAGTTTGCCGTTGCATACGGAGCTCCATCTCAGTCTTTAACACTGGTAGCATGCCGCGACAGCGTGTACGTGAACCGTATGTGCAGTTGACGGACTTTGAGCGAGGGCGTATAGTGGGCAGGCGGGAGGCCGGGTGGACGTACCGCCGAATTGCTCAACATGTGGGGCGCATGGTCTCCACAGTACATCGATGTTGTCGCCAGTGGTCGGCGGAAGGTGCACGTGCCCGTCGACCTGGGTCCGGACAGCAGCGACGCACGGACGCACGCCAAGACCGTCGCATCCTACGCAGTGCCGTAGGGGATCGCACCGCCACTTCCCGGCAAATTAGGGACACTGTTGCTCCTGGGGTATCAGAGAGGACCATTCGCAACCGTCTCCATGAAGCTGGGCTACGGTCCCGCGCACCGTTTGGTCGTCTTCCGCTCACGCCCCAACATCGTGCAGCCCGCCTCCAGTGGTGTCGCGACAAGCGTGTATGGAGGGACGAATGGAGACGTATCGTCTTCAGTGATGAGAGTCGCTTCTGCCTTGGTGCCAATGATGGTCGTATGCGTGTTTGGCGCCGTGCAGGTGAGCGCCACAATCAGGACTGCATACGACCGAGGCACACAGGGCCAACACCCGGCATCATGGTGTGGGGAGCGATCTCCTACACTGGCCGTACACCTCTGGTGATCGTCGAGGGGACACTGAACAGTGCACGATACATTCAAACCGTCATCGAACCCATCGTTCTACCATTCCTAGACCGGCAAGGGAACATGCTGTTCCAACAGGACAATGCACGTCCACATGTATCCCGTGCCACCCAACGTGCTCTAGAAGCTGTAAGTCAACTACCCTGGCCAGCGAGATCTCCGGATCTGTCCCCTATTGAGCATGTTTGGGACAGGATGAAACGTCGTCTCGCGCGGTCTGCACGTCCAGCACGAACGCTGGTCCAGCTGAGGCGCCAGGTGGAAATGGCTTGGCATGCCGTTGGACAGGACTACATCCAGCACCTCTACGATCGTCTCCATGGGAGAATTGCAGCCTGCATTGCTGCGAAAGGAGGATATACACGGTACTAGTGCCGACATTGTGCATGCTCTGTTGCCTGTGTCTATGTGCCTATGGTTCTGTCTGTGTGATCATGTGTTGTATCTGACCCCAGGAATGTGTATATAAAGTTTCCCATTCCTGGGACAATGAATTCACGGTGTTCTTATTTCAATTTCCAGGAGTGTATTTTAGGCCACAAATATTTTATACTGTCAGGCTCTTAGTGTCGCAAGACCCATGCTTTTTGTTCGGCTCGCCTTGGTGACGGAGTCTCTCTTCCTCGTCTTCCAACTCAGTTGAGGGAACTTATTCAAATGAGGGAGCTTAAGTGAAGCCATTACTCTGTGAAACTTGTAACTTGTGTTCTGTATGATAAATGAATATTTTGTTTCTCAAATGAGTAGTTTATAGGTGAAATTTTGGGACCACCCCAGCATTCATCTGGGAGATAGTGATATGGCGCCTAAATACCATAAGGGGGCATCCATAAATTACATGAGATGTTTTTCCGCATTTCCAGACCCCCCCCCTTTTCTTTGATGAGAATACGAGAGATCTGGTCCGACCCCCCCCCCTCTGGTGAGATCTGGTCCGTAGATCCCACCCCCCCTAGAAATCGTCCTTAGGACTCACCCTTCCAAAGCCGGCTGAACTCCCACTTTTCGACGAAATACCCCCCTAAAACGACTTTCGCGTGTTTTGTAGACTGGTGGGTTAGTATTTTTATACCTTTACAACTCCTCATTTTTTTAAAAGTGAAACGTCTTTGGACACGGAAAGGAAAGATTTGGCAGCGCTACGTAGAACGTTGCGGCGCATGTGCACTTAACGATACTCTGATGCAAGCAGTTACAACAGTGTGAGCTGTCACTTGAGCTCAGGTTAAACAGCGGATCGTATTAAATGTGAAACATATATTTTCTACTTTAGTTATCATATATCTTTGGTCGTAAATGTGATATAATACAAATTCACCAAATACAGGTGAAGTAATCTACTATATAATTTCATAAGCTCACTCATTCACTTACCTCGATGGCTATTGGTTGTAGAACGATGTCACGTGTCAGCCTCCTTTCGCAAAAGAGCGACCAGAGATACCATTAGAAAAAATTCGTGGTTATGTCCACAATTTAATAGCTAAACAACTGCTATCAAATTGACTGCATTAAACCATTCATTAAGTTTGCGTTTCATAGTTAAAAAAATACTAAAAAATTTTGTGGCTGAAAAAACGTTGATTGGCTTTTCAGCAACATGTTGCTAACGAAAACAACTTAAAAAAACTTTAAAAAATTAAATTACTCTCTGCTGTAACCACGAATGCCAATAATCATTCCGGCTTAGGATAATTCAATTTAATCAAAACATTCACTAACGTTTTTGCTTGACCAAAGTTTATGCATTACGGTTTACTTGCTTTTTTAGATAGTTTACTGACCACTTTCGTTAATGGTCTTTGTTCATGTTCACTCTACGGTTATTTTACGTGGACATCAAACCAATTATGTTATTCTGGAAATTCATTTCTACAGGATTGGTCAACAGTTTAATAATATGGAATGTGTATTAAATTCTCTGGCCGTTACAGATAATATGAACAATGATCACATTATGAGTGTTTGCCCATCTCAATAAAAAAAAAATAAAAAAACAACGTGATGGTTTCGAAGCAAACAGGAATATTTAAAAAAATTCAGAATGAACTTTAAGGGTCAAATACAAATTAAGTTTCTATTTAAGCAATTATACGATTGCGCTATCGTCCCTGTTCGTTTTTAATACCTACCACCCATAATGCTTCTGAGTTCTTCAAGCACAAGAGAATTTATTCACCCTGAAACACAGGTCAAGTTTATATTTGGTCAAATCAGGTAAACCTGTCACAATCGTTCATCCTAAAAACAGAAAACATTCTAGGCCCGTGACGATACTCAAAAAACAGTCACGGGCTTACACTAGTATAATAATAATATCAATAAATGGTAATATAAAATAATATACATATTAATAATCTTTGTAAACATGTTACACGTAAATTTATATATAGTAAAAAAGTTTTTATTTGTTTCAATAAACTAGAGGTGAACAGGAAAGAAATTAGTTTAACGAACAGATTTAGGACAGAAAACTCTCTATTATGTGATAAAAAAATACGTCATGTGGTTGGTGGATGAGGTTGTAGCCATACCCGTACACGTCCATCCGCTCGATTCAATTGGAAACGAGACTCGTCAGACCAGGCAACATGTTTCCATCCATCAACAGTACAATGTTGGTGTAGGAGAGGAGTAAAGCTTTGTGTCGTGCAGTCAGCGAGGGTATGCGAGTGGGCCTTCGGCTCCGAAAGCCCATATCGATGATGTTTCGTTGAATGGTTCACACGCTGACACTTGTTGAAGGCCCATCATTGAAATCCGTAGCAATTTGCGGATGGGTTGCATTTCTGTCACGTTGAACGATTCTCTTCAGTCGTCGTTGGTCCCGTTCTTGCTGGATCTTTTTCCGGCCGGAGTTTTTATGTTTTACCGGATTCCCGATATTCTCGGTGCACTCGTGAAACGGTCGTATAGGAAAATCTCCACCCCATCGTTTCTTCGGAGATGCTGTGTCCCATCTCTCGTGCGCCGATTGCAACACCACTTTAAAACTCACTTAAATTGTGATAAACTGCAATTATAGCACTTCACAAGCACAGAGGGTATTTAAATTGCAAAAACGTGCTATAAGAACTATTTGTGGAGCAAGCCCACAGACGTCGTGCAGAAATCTATTTAAAAACCTGGGTGTACTAACAATGCCAGCACAGTATGTATACTCTGTACTATCATTTGTAGTGGAAAATCCTGAACACTTCAATCTTAATGCTGACATACATAGCCATAATACTAGGAATAAATATAATATTCACAAGGATTACAAATCACTGTCAATTGTACAGAAAAGGTTAACATTTACTGGAGCTTCCTTATTCAATGTCTTACCAACAGAAATTAAATGTTATCTACAAAAACCCAACTACTTTAAGTCCAAACTGAAAGAGTTTCATCTTCAGAATCCATTTTACTCTGTAAAAGAATTTTCTTCTTGGAATATGGTAACTAAGAATGACTGATAAAATAGTATATATGGAAGGGAAAGGTGACAAAGTTGTCCACAATTACTAAAATGATATATGGTTTTTTCTTTCTGTTGAAACTTTTGACAAATGAAGTAATTACACTGTTTACAAAATTTCACTCATATATAGTAACTAACATGAGATAGCATGCACTCAAAAACTGCTGTAAAAAATTATGATACTAACAGGTTTTTAAGTAATTGACTGCTTATGAGTTGTGGTAACTGGTTGGTAAGAAAATAACGTATTTGTAGACTACAGGAAATATTGGTTATACTAATGGGTCATAACTGTCACGATGCACATATTTCTTATTAGTGAAAGTGAGAACGAGGGATGCGTTCATTGTGTCAGATTGCTGTCAGGTCGGAGGAGAAACGCTCGTCCCACCCCAGTGACAGACAGACCGACTGACAGGCTGTTGTATAGACACAACGAGCGCACAGATTCCTCTGAGTCACTCCGTGCGCCGCTTTTTGCTCGCAGCTCTCTGGCACGACGCACTCGTAAATCGTTGCACGCAACAGACCATCTCACTCGTTGCGTGCAGCCTGCCATCGCTTGCTGCTTTGCTTTCACTAAGCGTCTCATAATACAAAATGACCACTTCGACATATACAACCTGTTTTTATTTTTACTTATGACTTTTCGCCTTGTTGACGCCAAGGTCATTAGAGGCGGGATGCGACTGGGGATAAGGAACGGGAAGGGACACGGCCATGGTCTTTTGAAGGAAGCATCCTGGCATTAGCCTGGAGAGATTTGGGGGAAACCATGGAAAACCCAAATCTGGATTCCCGGACGGGTATTCGAACCGGCGTCCTCCCGAATGCGACGCCAGAGCGTTAACCACTCACGCTATGTCCTTTTCTGTATTCAGGAATGAGCAATGTGGATAGCTTAGTAGCGATTGTACAGGGTGTTTCAAAAGGAATTTACATTTTTGAAAATTCATATAAATTTTATGAAACAAGGTACAGAGCTGGTTTTGGTGTTGTTTTAAAGGAAAAAACTTCAAGTTTTGACTCGCGTAGTCCGCTAGTGCCTAATCGCGCCGCACAAGCGCTAGCGGCAGTTACGTTAAACATGGCTGCCTTCACTGGACCCGAGCGTGCTAGCTGTGTGTTTTGGTTTGAAGAATCGAAGTCTGCGACAACAGTTCAGCGTAATTTTCGTACCAAGTACGCTAAAGATCCTCGTAGTAGGCCTACAATTTATGAGTGGCATAGATGTTTTGTAAAAACAGGGTGCTCAGTAAAACATAAAAAAATCCTCAGGTCGTCCAAGCACATCTGACGAGGTCGTTGAGCAAGTGAGAAAACGTTTTGTCAACAGCCCTAAGAAATCGACCCGGCGTGAATCTCGTGAGCTGCAAGTACCACATACGACGGTTTGGCGTGTGTTGAGAAAACGTTTGCATTTGAAACCATACCAATATTCGCTTTTACAAGCAATTAAAGACACTGATAAGATTGCACGTAGGAACTTCTGTGTGGATATGTTAAATCGACTGGATGATGATGAACATTTCTTGGACAACATAATCTTTTCTGACGAGTCAACTTTTCACGTAAGTGGAAAGGTTAACACACATAACTGTAGGATTTGGGGCAGTGAAAATCCACATGAAACATTGAAACATGTTCGTGATAGCCCTAAAGTGAACGTTTTTTGTGCGTTGAGCAAGAGGAAAATGTACGGCCCCTTTTTTTTTCCAAGAGAGAACCATCAACGGGATAGTGTACCTTGATATGTTGCAACAATTTTTGATACCATAGATCGAAGAGGATGACCGAGAACGAAATGTTTTGTTTATTCAAGATGGCGCACCACCACATTATCTGACTGACGTCTGGGATTTTCTCAATGACCGCTTTCCAGGTCAATGGAGTGGCCGTGATGCGCCAATTGCATGCCCCCCCCCCCCCGTTCCCCAGACCTGACACCGCTAGAATTTTCTTCTGGGGTTTCATAAAAGATATGGTGTACGTACCTCCTTTGCCGGCCACTCTACCTGAACTTAGAGCAAGAATTTACGCTGCTGCTGAGCAAGTTACACCTGAAATACTAGTGCGAGTCTGGGAAGAAATCGACTACCGATGGGATGTCTGCAGAATAACCAACGGAAGCCACATAGAACATCTTTAGTTTAAGTTAAAAAAACTTGAAGTGCTTTCCTTTAAAACAACACCAAAACCAGCTCTGTACCTTGTTTCATAAAATTTATATGAATTTTCAAAGTTGTAAAGTCCATTTTGAAACACCCTGAATTTGTATCTTATCAAGTATTTGTTTTATCAAGTAGTATCCCTAATTTAACTAATCACAAATATTAAAGTTCACTTTTTTGCGAATATCGACTGTTGTTGTTGCTGCCTCTTTTTGTTTAGTGGATTATCAAATCAGGACGGCCACACATTGATTCGGGAAGTACAACGGGTCCGTCCTGACTTCGATCCTTGGGCAGTTTTCTGCAGCCATCAAGGTGATTGCCGTGACGGTCCCCAATCTCACAAATAAAAAATGCACTTAACAAACGCTAACATTATCACACGTTGTATAGACAGATGGCAATACTTCAGTTCCCCCGACAGTACTTACGTCGACTTAGCTGCAAGTTTAAATGCTTGGTGTCAGCAATGACATCCGGTCGTAAAACCATAGCTCCAAATTTAACCATAACAGTGATGAGTAAAACTCTACCTCAAAATGTTTGGAAAGGGTGGTGAAGAAGAAATACAATATTTCAAATTGAAGAATTTTAAGTTCAAACAAGTTACTGATTTTCAGATGTCTTAAGAGGAGCCTTATATTTTACTAATTTCCATTTGGCTGAACATGTAGGTGTGAGGCAACGGGCTTGCCTCCCATGAAATATGTTACTGTAATTTTTAATATGGCATCTTAGGTTGGCAAGAGAGGAAGAGAGGAGGAACATCTCTGGAACAATGGAGGCAGATCAGAACTGAGAGAGTTGATTATGACCGGGCGAAAAAATAGCTGAATTATTTACTGAATTTAATGTACAAAGAAACTTTAAATGTTATTAAAGAAAAGTTTATTTTTCAGTAAATCAAATTGTGAAGCAGTTATAATAAAAATTATACTGAAAGAACTCCATTAAGATTTTCGTGCTTTATCGAGGAACTTATTGAAAAACGAAAGGATTTCTTAAAAGGATACTCGCTTCAACTTATAAAATTTTTTTCATTGTGAAGGCGAATGATATATTAAAAGGAACGCAGGGAGGTGTGTCCAATGGAATGGTTAAGGTGGTCAATATACGTGCATTCGTCTTCTTATGATGCAATGCCGATTCCTAGATTAGGCCGTCACCATGGAGCTTGTAGCCCTCCATGGGAACTATCTTGGGAACACTAACTGGGTTGGTCTCCCATTGCCTTCCCAGTGTGTGCTCATATTGTATATTGTGGGTGTGGATGATTGTGGTAGCGTGTGTTCGTTATAGAGTGTTATTTGTGTCGAATGTGTAACATTCCAGGTTGTGGTACGTTATTTAACGGCTCAACCTCATTCATTTAGGGCGCCAGGGGTTAGTAACAAACTGAAATTATCAAGCATTTACATAAATTATGCATGAAACAATTAATATGAGTGTACCGGGATAGTAAGAAAATGGTAAATAATGAAATATCCCAATTAACTACTGAAAAATAATAATACAGTTTATTTAACTAATAATGAAAATTAATATTTATTTAATGAATCATCTAAAAATAGTAACAGATTCCTTCAACAGGCCAGCAAGCTACAGGGTAGAAATGAGAATCTAATCAGGGCGCTCTGGGTCAACTCAGTCCAATTCCAAGATCTTGCTGTGGGTGGGTGGATGATACGCCTCGGGCTGTTGCGTCGTCCTGAGAGAAGCAGCACACAACCAATATTGTACTCCGTCGGTACCTGGCACTCCATACTGCAACGGACAGCGAAACTGGTGGGCAGGTGATACGCTGCCGATCACACCAGCAACCAGACTGTCCTGGTCAAAAACACAGCCTCGCACTTGGGAGGCTCGTACTAGTGTGTACGCGGGACCTCTCGCTTTGAAAGCTCACACGCGAGTGCCCACATCAATGCACGTCCCTGGTGTATGGCATTCGTCAAACAGATGACACTTTCCTCGCCAGAGCAAAGGCACCCATCTCAGAGGGCGCAACGCTCTTTTTGACGAAATTCACTTTATTTCATAATGTCTTTATGAAATATTGTCATGTGTTGAACCCACCTACCAAGCGCATTCTGGAGGTTTCTGGTTTGAATCCCCGTCCAGTCATATAGGTTTCGGTTTTCCATTGTTTCCCCAAATCATTCCAGGCGAATTCCTGAATGGTACCTTCAAAATGGCAGAATTTCTTCCCGTTCCTTGCTCCATTCCTTTCCCACACCTAATGACCCTAACGTCGCCGAGGCTTAAAGCCATAATAAAATAATGAGCCACCTTATATGACAATTTTTTAAAATATTTTATTTTCTATCAGAATTAAAAATAAGAATGTTTAGATAAGGTTCCGGTTTCGTTCTTTACATACAGTGATCGCTTTGGTAAGTATGCAGTGCTGTGAAGGTGCCTCTGTTCTGGAGCTCTCGCCGAGTCGACACAAAGGAGCTGTGTGCACGCAAGGTCGCGACCCGCACGCACTGCCACCGCAAGGACACGCAGCTCACGCACTGGCGAGCGGGCAGCGTCACGGGGCGCCGCAGGGGCTGGCGCGCAGTCCAATTCACTGATGGCAATCACTACAAGCGAGTACACACAGTAGCATTCGTGCACGGGCTGTTGGCAAGGTCAAACGTAATGAAAGAGCTGAGGAACTTACTCAAACAAAGTACAAATAACCATCCCTCTAACTTGCTATTGCATGTTGATAATACGTTTAGAGTGGCCCTGCAAACTTCCATAAAGGAGATATTTTAAACTATGAAGGAGTCATGTATGAAACATCAATACCAGTTGATGTATTAACAACATTAAACAATAAGAACAAGCATCAGTTAAAAAGATGGAGAGACAAAGGTAGAACTTATCACCGTTGATAATTAACTAGAATTTAGTGGAAATGACTAATGTACTAAAAGAAAAAATGCATTTGTGGCATAGATTCAGGAAGTGATAATTAATATGTTATTATTTGCTGATGATATTCATGTGTAAGATGATAAGAGTGAAAAAATATTTTTTAAAAAAGCAGAATCAGTTCTACAGTAATATTCCCACTCAAATCTTGCTGCCTTTTTTTTTTTTTTTTTTTTTTTGCACGCACTTCGACTCCTGTATTTGATAATTATAATTTGAGTCTATACCTCTCCATCATAATGGCACACATCTGTTTAATAAACATCCTAAAATAATAAAACAGTTTTTAGATAATTAAGATGTATTTAAACAAAACCTGAGCGATTCTCTCAAACTCATTCTGCTCCATTCCAGAATTTATACGAAAGAATTAAATCTGTCTAATATGACTTTACCAAAAGTCAGTTATAAAAATCAATGTTTTTCTTTTTTAATTTTATTTTTCGTCTTCGAAGCATGTAATAGTTTTTTTTCACTGTGATTATTGTTCTTTTCTGTTTCACTTCCCAGAGGTCCTACCTCAGCAGGGATCTATGGAATAAGAAATATAAATAAATAAGTAAACAAACTAAAGCAATGGTATGCCTAGGCGTTTGTGCTCAAAATACTTCAAACTCCTGGTACCCTGCCCATTCCCCCTCCCCTAAATGAAGCTGTTCAGCTGTTCAGTAGATGCAGGAGTTTTTAAATGCAGGTTTCCGTTGTGACTAGTTTTCTGTAACTTTTGTATACACTTAACTGAAATTTTGGTAACAATGAAACTGGAATAATAGGAGCACAGCATGAAGAAAACTCTTGTATGAACACACATTTTATACGTTCTTTAAGCTGCTTCTGCATGTCCATACTATGCGAAAATCAGAGCAATTCATTTCTTGTAGTTGAAATAGTTCCTTTTCGACTAATCAATGCATTTTTTAACACACATAAACATTGTGGGGAATGAATATCTATTTTTTTTTTGTACAAATTTAATTTTCTTTCACAGTTTCTAAATTTTATTTTATTTACACGTGCAATATTACGATATAAAGGTTGTATGTGAAAATTTAGCCACACGTGCCATATTTCTTCGTACTGCTCATGAATCTGGGTTGCAAGGGATATGTGCATCGAACAGACGATTTTATGATGGTCGTGTTCAAGAAATTACGTCTGCGATGAGAGAAGTGGCAGTCAGGTCTGCTTAGTAGCAAGAGCTGTCAGAGACTAGGCACTTTGTGAAAAACCCCTTCATCGTTGGTGAATTGAAAAGAAACCGCAACGCCCATAAACCAAGCCTGGGATCATTTATATATGACAGAAAGTATAACAGTGAAACCAATAATACTGGAAAATTGTGTTAATTTCGGTACGTTAATGTTCTTGTTACCTGTTGTTTGTTCCAGGCATAGGACATAAAGGAAACCGTGAATCCATTGATATGTCTGATGAAAACGTGTAAAAGTGTGCAAAATTTTGATTCCTTGGTACTTATATCCCTTAATAAAACATTCCTCTTCCCGCAGAAAGTAAATTCTATCAGTTAGTATTTATTCTAAGTAATCTACAACAATATAAATGAATATCTATATTACATGAAAATTGAAAATAATCAAATGATTTTGATTTCAGATATTGTAAATATTTCTGCCAATGCCGTTATCTTGACTGATAAGTACTTAAGTGTAGCACTGTTACAAAAGCACACAGTTATTGTATCGTCAAATGGTAGTTGCAAAAGCCCCTATACAAATAATTATCCCTCGCAATTCTCGGGAGACACAGAATACACAATATGGGGATGCATGAGAAGGCAATTTCGTACCTCGACATTATCACTTTGACGAAACACAGTGTAAAGTGTCTAAAAGTGATGTGACTAAAAGAAGTGAACTGATAAAAGATCCTAGACTGTACGACTAAAGATGACACAAGAGATAACGATAAATATTTCTTACGCATGCAATCATAATATATTTACACTGTCGAGTTTCTCCGCAAAAACTGAGCACACGAAAAAGGACGACATTTTCTGCCTCCACAATGCAATGACATTTGGTTCACCAAGGACACTCCTTTCTGACAGATGTCCTTGACGCTCAATCAACGATTCATCGCTGAACATAGTGCAACGCCATTTATTGTGTTCAGCGATTCTGTACTACCGCAGATGATCATCGTCGGCGAGTATGGTGACGACCTGTTACGTGTGACGTCATGGTGTGGCAGCTATCGGGTATGACTTCAGACTACATCTGGCCGTAATTAAGGGAACTTCGGCGGCACAGTGGTACGTCACGTGTGTTCTCACGTGTTACCTCTCATGCTACAGTATCGTGGGGCCATTTTTCAACAGATCATTGCTCGTCCACACACGGCATATGTCTCTAGGAGCGGTCTGTCTGATGTAGAGATAATCCCGTGGCCAGCAAGATGCCCGGATCTGTCTAGATAGAACATGTTTGGGTTCAGCTCTGACGTCAACTCCGTCACAGCGCCAGTACTCAGAATCCCAGAAAAACAATTCTTGTAAAAATAAGCCAAATCTCGTGCTCGTGAAGTGACAAAAAGTTATGAGATCTTCTCCTGAACAAAGTCTAAACTTTACAGTGCATATTCACTTCACTTCGTGAAACAATGGTTTCTCTTGGTGTCGTAGAGTATATTTAGAATAAAAAAAAATTCTGGTGACTTTGCCATAGCGCAAGCCATGTTTTAGTAAACATATACATAAAATACCTTAAAGGTGTTACTTTATCAAAGTTACAAATACATAAAAGCCAAGATTTTCTTCGCACTTTTCCGAATTTGAAAAGTATATACTACACCTGTCATTTCAGTAAAAATAATGAAATGCATAATAACCAAGACACCATAATGTATTTTTGCTCTTAATAAACGATCTATAACACAGAGGGAAACCATTGTGTTTCACAAAGTGAAGTGAATATGCACTGGAAAGCTTAGACTTGGCTCAGAGGATGATCTCGTAAGTTTTTTTCACTACTCGAGCACAGACTTGGCCTATTTTTACAAGAGTCTTTTTCTGGGATTCTGAGTACTGGCACTGTGTTGATCGCTTATTCTGATTAGTCACTCAAATGTAATAATTACATTCGAAAATCAACGAATAAGAACATTTCAGAATTATCAATATACGTTACCAACTACACAGTCCAGTCACATTAATGTGACCACCTCTCAAAAACCAGAATAACAACCTTTGGCAGAACGGATCGCTGCGAGGCGTGCAGGAACAGAGTCAATTAGGTTTCTGAAGGTGTTCACTGGGATGTTGAGCCATGCCGACTCCAGTGCCGTGGCCAGCTGCGCTAGATTGCGCGGTTGAGGATCCATGGCGCGAACAACCCGATCGAGGTGGTCCCACAGATTCTCGATTGGCTTTAAATCCGGTGAGTTTGCTGGCCAGGGGAGTAAGGTAAACTCATCCTGGTGCTCTTTAAACCACTTACATACACTGCGAGCTGCATGACACCTCGCATTGTCCTGCTGGTAGATGCCATCATTCTGAGGAAAAATTATTCTCATGTAGGGGTTGATATGGTCCGCAAGGACAGATATGTACTTGTGCTGATCCATCGTGCCTTCCACAATGATGAGTTCACCCAGTGAATGCCAGGAAAACATTCCCCAGACCATAATGCTCTCTCCTCCACCCTGGGTGTTTGCCTTCAGACGTTTCACGCCGTATGTGCCAACGTCCATCTGTCCGATGGAGCATAAAACGTGATTCATCGGTAAAAGCCACCTGTCGCCATTCTTTGGACGTCCAGTTGCTGTACTGGCGTGCAAATTCCAGCCTTCGTCGCCGATGAACAACAGTTAGCGTAGGTGCATTAACCAGGCGTCTGCTGTGGAGGCCCATGCACAGCAACGTTCGCTGAACCGTTGTTGAGGATACACTCTTGGTAATCCCTTGGTTCATCTGGGCGGTCAGTTGCTCAACAGTTGAAGGTCTACTTACCGGAACGCATCTCCGTAGCCTTCGTTCGACTCTGTCATCTATCGCCCGTGGTGCACCACATATTCCACGCCGCTGATTTTGAATAGTGCCATTTTGCCATGCAAGGTATACTTTTACCACGGCGACACGTGAACAGTTCACAAAATTAGCCGTTTCCGAAATGATTCCACCCTTGGTCCTAAAGCCAATAATCATGTCCTTTTGGACGTCGGATAAATCGCTACGTTTCTGCATTACGCCAACGATTGAAATGCTTTCCGATGCCCTAGGACATCCTTTATATACACTCCACTGTATTGTGCTGCCACCTGCCTTCTGTGATTGGTTATCTCACGTTGACGTCGAAAGAAGGTGGTGGTCACATTAATGTGACTGGACTGTGTATATCCCACTCTTTGAAAACAATTGGTGTGCCTCGTAGCCGAGCACTTCAGATTGCCGCTGGTTTAACTACCACCAGCAGTAAATAATGAATAATTTCCAAACTAACCATAGCAACAAACTAAAATTTAATATTTTAGTTAAAGTTACCGATCTCTATGCATTAAAGAAATCCCAGGCATGTAGCTTCATCCGGAGCAAACCAATTAACCCACAAATATGTCAGAATTTTTCATGTTTTGGATTGTGATTAAGTAAATACGGACATATATTTTATGATTTAGGGATGAAACCATAACGTTTATGTATACCAAATTACATGTTTCTGGGATTACTGGAAGTTCAGTGGAATTTTGATGTCGGAGTGTCGTGGCAGAAATAAAATGTTGAATTTCACTAACTTCCAAAGTAAGGAAAGAAAAGAAGTAAAATTTAACACATTAGTTAAACTCAATAAGCTCACTCTACAATGAAAATCTGAGGTACATAAAGTTACTAGGGTAGAATGCGATTTCACGTTGGAGGTAGGTAAGAATATTTACTAGTTTCAGATTTTCTAATATTACGTGGGTAAAATGATATATGTGTACGAAATTTAAGCTTTCTACGACTACGGAAAGTATCTTAGTTTTAATAATCATCAGTGAGTGAGTGACAAAATCTCTGAAATTTGCATATTAATAACATCTTAGCTAAGAACTTTAACGAAATAAAATTTAGTGTGTTTGCTAAGATATCTATACATAACAGAAATTTGAGACATGTAACATCAATACGATCTAAGAAACTGAGGTGCAAAAATGGCCGAATTACTTCGATAAAAGGGTATGCAGTGCCGCCGTTGATTGCACTGCCTTGCACCAGATATCAACGACCAATTATAACAGCTGTGCGCCAGCTTGCCTCAGGAGAGGACCAGTGCATGCATCCATGCCAATGGAGGTATAACGTCATACTCATAAGTATGCTCATATTGCCAAGTTCTTTGTAAATTTCACTTTATTTTTTAATCACTGAAATAACATCTCGTACTCTCTCAATCCGTTAAGTTTCTTTTCGTTTCCTGTTCCCCTTGTTGGTAATTCACTTTTTTAGCCATGCAATGTGATTTTGTTTGGTACTTCGCTATTTCACATAATCAACACGTTATAATACTTTGCTCTGTGCAGACGATCTTGACTCCGCGATATTTACTTTAGGAAATCTCTAATACTACGATAATCATACGGTTTATGCTGTTGTTTAACTTTGCTGGTCGCTTGAGCAAGTATGCAGTATATCAAACAGTGACCTTTTCTGTGAATTGCCTCCGTGTTTAATGAATTCCATGGAAGACATTGAAAACCAGAGATTCTAAACTGAGATGTTGAAGCAAGAAATAATGATCTGGAACTCACAGCTACCACATCCGGGCGCCGATGTTGGAATGTTAGTTGTAGTTGTAGTTGTAGAGATAGGAGCCACAGGTAACAGGTGCGTGCCTGTAGCGAGCCAGCATTCTAGTTGCAGGTGGCTCTGTGACATTACAGCCGCTGACATTCTGTGAGCCCAAATGCCAGCGCCTGCGTGGGCGGCTAGGCACGCACATCCAGTGGCAAAGGTCACCTCAGCCGACTACACTGCGTTCAAATAAATCTTGTGTTCATGTTCGGACATCAAGCGTGTAGATGTCAAGGTGTTTTCTGACAGGGCGTATCCCTCCCTCCCCTGTTGCCATCTTTTTTATTTATTATCAACTACTAGTGCGGACTGAAGGGAGAAAATACGTATGAAGTAAAAATTCTTCGTGGCGTAAGACAAGGTTGTATTCTGTCACCTATATGTTTATACATCTGCTCGAGGTATATCTTTAGGGAGGCATTGAGTGGTGTGGAGATGGGAGTGCTGTTGAATGGAAACTGGATAAACAACATTCGCTACGAGGATGATAGTCATTTTTGCAGACAGGCAGGAATGATTACATTATATTATGGACAGAGAGTCGCAAAGCAGGCACGATACGGATTTAAAATCAATATAAATAAGACAAAAGTAATGGTCATTGGCAAAAACAACAATTCCCAATGCCATATTATTATCAACCAGAAGATCGTTGAATGTGTATCAAGGTATACGTATCTTGGTACCACAGTAAATAGCCAGTAGGATCAATCTGATGAGGTGAAGTCACGTACCGAGCGGGGTGGTGTAACGGTTAGCGTTCTGGACTCGCATTCGGGAGGACGGCGGTTCGAATCCCCGTCCGGGCATCCAGATTTGGGTTTTCCATGGTTTCGCCAAATCATTGTGAAGCACGAAGAAAGCTGCAATTACTCACATTTCACGTGTGATTACAGAATTATGTTTCAAAATCGAAAAGTTCGGTTACTAGAAAGTTTGTATTTGACCTCAAGCAAACCAATGATCTGCGCGTATTACGTAAGCTGATAGGCTCCGTAGTACAATCTCCGCGAAAATCTAAAATGCCATTTGATTTTACTTTGTACAGTTACTTCAAACGGGTACTACGGAAAGTAATGTTATAGAGCTCATACCGTCGCTTCATTTACAGTGTTTTCTCATTCAGCTGAAATAGGTCGGTGGCTAGGGAATCGAACCTTGTAATCCCCTGCGTGTTGTCTCTCGGTGGATGCATCACCACAGCTATCTACTATACGCATCATATCAAATTGATGGGATGGGTGATAAATCTCAAGGAAACTAAAATATATAAATAATATTTTTATTCAGCAATAAATACGCAGTTTTAAACATATGAAATTCACAGATCAACTCAAATTCTTGTTGGAATAAAATATAATTTAAAATTTTATTTAATATATTTTACGAATTACCTCACTGCTGTAAGATATAAATATCTATTGTTATTTAAAATTATTTAACAGGAGAAGTTATAGCTAATACGATAAAAAAGACTAAACTTTTTTCGCCAAAATATTTATCTTAATCTTTCACTCTTAGAATTCTCTTCAGTCTATAACAGAGCAAATTATTGTAAAAATTTAATGCGGTTTTGTATAAAGCTATGTCATGTATTATAAATCGATTCTTCGCTCATTAGAAATAAATATTTTGCGAACGGAACTGTTGGAGTTATTTAAAAGGCTTTGCGACAAATAGTTTAAAAAATTGTTTCGCTCGATTTTTATTGTTTTTCCCGATATATATATAAAATAACAGACTGATTAAAGATGTTCGGTACCAAATGGTATTTTTTATATCATGAGCATCATTATTTATAATGTATATCTGTTGGTGGATAGTGTCTGTCTGTCCCTTTGTTTCTGTACCATGAAAAAACTACAAAACCGATTTAGATGATGGGGGAGAGGGAATTTCACAAATTGAATGCTTGTGGTCTATCTTAAACAGACAGTCAGCTTTACGGCCATAGACGAAGGTGAACGAAACAAGAAATCATAATCTACTCTTAACTTGAACAGTTTGACGCCACAAATAAACTACATCTATGGTAATTACTGCTTTCTTAGTCTTAAAGCGTACCCACCAAAGACCACACAACGACTAAGATATGCACACAACTCTTCAGTACTGTTAATAATATTTTTTCCTACGAAACTCTGGTTATTTATTTCTTAGTAATAATGCGCGTTAGTGGTGTGAGTGTTTGTTTGGGCCAACTAGGACTACGTTAAACCTTTGTTTGGCTTGAATTTTGCTATGGATATGTACACATCAGTGTACCGACTAGGATTGTTATCTCTGGAGGGGACCTACAGCTTGACGTGGAATCCGAACCATGGAAGCGTTCTGACGTACTTCACATTACACAGTTAGTCCAGTCATTATAGTAAGTTCACCTCGGAATTCGAGATACCCAGCTGTAAGTCTGTAAATACTTGTATATTGACACCCTAAAAGTTGTCTCAAAACCTACATATGGTAGGGTGTACGCAACTATTAAATTTCAAGGTCAAAGGTCACAAAAATCGGTTTTTTGCGCTTTTTTGTAAATGTCTCATTTCCTATGGGTTTATTGCTATTTGTATTTATTATCAATATTGTAGAATACAAAATTCTCTACAAATTTTGTTTAAAATTTTTTTTATACGGTGAACCGTTTTCGAGATAGAGGGCGGAGAGCGCGCGGTCACAGCATCATTTCAGGTCAACCGGTGCCTCCGGTCGAAAACGCGCCATATATAGTTGATGAACTATCGATAAATCAATGATTATAAATATTTGTCAATTTTTATTAACTATTATATTATATTTTATCATTTTTTTCCTAACCTATCCACTTTTTATTCAGTATTAATTTATTTAACAACACTTACCTGTCCATGTAATTGCAGAATTGTTAATCAAAATATAGGAAATATATTTGAATTTTAACCTAATTAATATTAATAACTTCTTACATGATGAAAAAAAACAAATAAATTATGAATTAATCTTTTTATTAAAAATATCATTCAGTACATTTATTTTTATTAAAAGTAAAAAAAATGGAATAAAGGGTACCAAAACTACAATTTATAATTTTAATCATGCACTTAATTATTTTCTATTTAAAATTTCATTAGTGTAAATGGGAATATAATTATATTATGATTTAAGTTTTTCCCTTAATTATTTTTTAATTTTAGGAAACGGTTATCAGTATTATTGAATAGATATAGATTTAATGCTTGAAGAAAATGATAAAATATAATATAATAGTTAATAAAAATTGACAAATATTTATAATCATTGCGCGTTTTCGACCGGAGGCACCGGTTGACCTGAAATGATGCTGTGACCGCGCGCTCTCCGCCCTCTATCTCGAAAACGGTTCACCGTATAAAAAAAATTTTAAACAAAATTTGTAGAGAATTTTGTATTCTACAATATTGATAATAAATACAAATAGCAATAAACCCATAGGAAATGAGACATTTACAAAAAAGCGCAAAAAACCGATTTTTGTGACCTTTGACCTTGAAATTTAATAGTTGCGTACACCCTACCATATGTAGGTTTTGAGACAACTTTTAGGGTGTCAATATACAAGTATTTACACTCTTACAGCTGGGTATCTCGAATTCCGAGATTCTTACCTAATTTAAGCTTAAATGACTGGACTAAGTGAGCTGTGCCAGAGGTGAAGGTCGGGTTAGGGGATTGTTAACATCCCTGCTGAGATAGGGATTTGAACCGGGGAACTTTCGATCTCCAGTTAGACGCCACCACGCCACTTCGTGTTAGTTGTAATAATTTCACTATGCAATCTTCAAACAGATCTAATCTGCCGGCTTTAAATAAATTAAATTGTCATATTTTGTTTACAATAAAGGTTATAAAAGTACTACATTAGAAATCTAACCGAAATTTCTAATGCCAGCCGTGATAAGAAAGTAACTAGAGGACTAGAAATATTTTACATAACATTTATTTTTATTTCTCCGTGTTATAAATTTGGTTGAGTAAATATTCAAAAAATACTAAATATTATATTGTGGTGCATTTATTCCGTAATTGTTTTGTGGGACACTTTTTTTTTTAATGAGTGATATTTGCAGCAATGAACCAAACTTCGTAATTTAAAAGTTTATTATGAGTACTCATGATGTATTTTTGTAAGTAATATGAAAGAAAGTCTCGAAACTGGTAAATACATATTCTTTGGAGTTTTACGAGGAAATCCAACCATAACTTATTTATCTGAACTGCTGTGTCTGAGATAAAGTACACAGCTAACCTCTCAGCGAGGTGAGAATGATTACCAATTTTTTATTGTCCGTGTAAGTTAGCAAAATAAAGGCTTTTAGTGACTATGTGCGAACACAGGAACAACATGATAGCATAAAAATAGGTAACATTCTATGTAATAGCAATTGCTTTCATAATATCTAAATGCACTTTGCGTTTTGAGGAGTAGCTACAGAACAGTAGATGTTTATGGGCGGGAACAGCATCAGTCACACTTGATGGATACAAAGTCCATGACACTCAGGATGTACAGAAATAAATGTGATGGAATCCACGTTAGAGCCTCGAGCCATCCGTCTGGAGCTACCGCACTCCTTAACACCAGATGACGTAAGAAAAGCGCCTAAGCTTATATTTCGAAATTCAGTAGCTCTTACAAGGTAGAAAAATCTACGTCTTTTAACTAACACCGAAGATATGCTTCATTTTCCCGTGCGCATTACCGTATCATCATCAGTATCATCCAGACACAACTTTAAATTGTGCAGATAAGTTACGTGTAGCCGGTATATCACAGTTTACTAAAACTGTTTGGTATCAGTTAAAAACTCATTTCAACGATTTTTAAGCAGAAACAGAAAACGTTAGCTGAAGTATATACTTGTTGCCTACATTAAAAAAAAAAATCCTCAGGAAATCAACGTGCCAAGCCGAAAATTGTAGACGTTCTGAATTCTGATGATCTCTCTTCTATTGAAAATTTATCAGAAATTCACTTCAATTGTACTACTATTACTATTACTCCGCGATTCACTAAAAGTGTGTGGCGGAGGGTGCATTGCACCTATCTGGGAAGGTAATGGTTTGGAAGGGATATACAAGATATGGCAGGAGACGCCCATGGGCTATTGTGAGGAACCATCCCAGAATTCGCCTGGAGCAACCCGGGGAAAACATGGAAAACCCAGATCATTCTCATTGTACATGTGATTTTTTTTTTTTTTTTTTTTTTTTTTTTTGTCAACTATTCTGAGTGCTAATCTTCTGTTTGTTATCAGCAACTCATGTAACCCGTACAAATTTACGTGAATACTTTTCTCAACTGACCTTCCTGCACAATGATCATATTCAGTGATAGTGAGACGTCTAAATTCAGACGACCTTATCTTAACTGTGTTGTATAAATGATACCATTCTCGATATTGTTACAATATCTACTCGTAGCATGATTGATGAACTTGTGGGTTCTTTCCCCCCTTCCCCATTCTCGCCCCCCCCCCCCCGATTAAACCAGCAGACCGAGCGTGGTGGGTGAACGGTTAATGCTCCGGCCTCGCATTCAAGAGGACGCGAGTTCGAATCCCCATCCGGGCATCCAGATTTGGGTTTTCCATGGTTTCCCCAGATCACTACAGGCGAATGCCGGGATGCTTCCTTCAAAAAGGTCATGGACAAATTCCTTCCCGTTCCTTGTCCCCAGACCCATCCCGCCTCTAATGACCTTGGCCGTTGACGAGGCGTAAATCAATAAAAAAAAAGAAGCCAGCAGTCACTAAATCCTCAGCAACTGGAAGCAACTCCTTCTTCTTCACCACCATTTACCAAAATTTTGGGGTCGGCGGCTTTCGACGAGATTTACTCTTCGTTGGTACAGGTAAGATCAAATTTTTACGGTCGCGCGCCTTTGCTGACGCCAAGCATTTTACACCTTCTGCAAGGTGGTACTAAATATTAATGCCGTAAGTGAATTGATTCTATCTGTTTTTGAAACGTGTAACTATATTGAACCTGTGATAAGTGTATTTTTTATCTATCAAACGTGTGGTTTCTGAAGCGGAGATTAGGGACCGCACTGCCATTCTCATTGATGTATGCTGAAAACCACCTACAAACCGCACTCAGAATTGTCGTTACGTGATCGTTTATACCTCTCGGAAGCTGAGGACGGCGCGTCAGAGTATTGAACCACGCTGGTGGGTTTCCGGGAAGCTACAACGTTAGGTTTGGGGGCGTCCATGAATTACGTGAGGAGAAATAGGGAGGGGGGGGTATTTCGTCGATAAGTGGAGGTATAACCGGATTTTGGATGGGTGAGACAATATCACGGACCAGATTTCACCAGATGGGGGGGGGGGGAGGGTCGGGCCAGATCTCACGAAGTCTCACAAGACCGGGGGGGGGGGGGGGTCCGGAAATCCGGAAAAACACCTCACGTAATTTATGGGTGTCCCATACGGCATGTCCGGGTACCAAGTTGGAAATATGTTGTAAAAATACAGAAGGGTTAATTAAGAGATCTGAAATTTTTTCTACGAAAACATTGTAATTTAATACTGACAAAAATACAATAATATTGTGAGAAAAAAAAAGAAAAATATTTTTATTTTTCAAAAACAGAAAAACTATATAATTTACCCCGTTCTGACCTGGGCGTGGGGCGGAACTGGGTGATAAGGACATGTCATTATGAAAACATACAAAACTTATGTAAATAGATAAAAATAAGTTTTTTCTATATTTATTTAGTTTTAAGTGACTATAAGGGTTTAACTATGGCTTTTATTGATTGTGTCTCTTTCTTAAGCATGTTCACAAAATTCACACACTACGGCAGCCTCATCAATTTTGCTATCTGTTGCCGAACATGAATTGTGTGCTCATTTTTTGCACCTGAAACAAGTGACCAGAACTTCAACTAACTCTGAGTAAAATTAGGTGCAGTATAAACACTCTCAGTCACAACAATCTTCAGTATCACTCTCGTTAGTTTTGGGTTCTTCCATCAGATTTTTCAATTTTTTCCATTTTTTTAGACGCTTTCCTTTATTTTTTTTATCATTGTTAATTTTATTATTTTCCTTTAAATAGTGTTATGATTGCTTTTTCTTCTATGGCAATTTCGTTTACTTTTTTTTTGTTAATAACGACTTATAACTTATTTTGTACGGGGAATCTGTTAAGACAGTTGTCATCACACTGTTGCGATTCGTCCTTTTTTTTTTTAAAAAAAAAATTGTATAGGAATTAAAATTTCAGGTGAAATATGAAAAAAAGAAAAAGCTTTGTTGTCCCACAACATCCCAAAAGCGGGGCAGAATTGAGTACTTTCCCATTCCGCCCCACCCGTTCTTTCCCCAGTAACGCGGTTTAGGCTAGACAGGTAAGGTCTCTAGAGAAACATCGTAAGCAGATATTTAATTACACGATACTAAAGACAACTAAAGGTAGTTGAAGCATGTAATAACTATATTTGTAATTTAAAAAGTATTTATACTTTACCTTAGTTACAAAAACATCAGGAGTTACAATACGGGAGAAGAAAATCACACAGCAAAAAATTCACACAACGCTTGAGAAAATTACGAGACTAATGCGGCTGCCCTAGTTGAGCTGCAATAGGTTGATCTGGTTCTACTTATTGCCGCTCGCTGTTAATACCACGTTGACACCGAATACGTCATTCTGCCCCGGTACCGCGTTGTGCCTCGAGTTTCCCTAATGAATTGAATGCGGTTTCTAGAGGTCAGCTGTTTTCGTTTTCGTGTAAGGTCACATATTCCCTCGTCCCCTTGTTTTTATAATATCCAAGAACCGTATATAATATTTTTTTGTTTCAGCTTTATGCCTCGTCGATTTCGTTATAGGCGGCAATGAACTGTAAGCAATTTGGCTATGGCCTTTTGAAGCCCTGGATTCGCCTGGAGTGATTTCGAGAAACCATGGAATCCCGCATCATCCCGATTGTGAGACCACAGTGTTTTCCGCACGCCCAACGCAGATACTGTATAATATTTGTGAATCGTATACTTGAATTTATATCAGTTTTGCTTTATTATACACAACACCAATAGCGCTATGAGTTCATTTCAATTTTGAATATTATTGTATACATTATTTTATACAATAAAAGAGACTACGTGGCTGCCTATTTTAATGACTCTGTCCGACGGACAAGTCACCGCCAACTTTGACGTATGCCTTCCTGCATGCTTACTGCTGTGACATATAGGATTTCAACAGGGGTTCGGTACACAGTGTTGTGATTATTAAGAACCGTGAATAAACAATCATTCTAACCTACAGACCCGCCACAGTGGCTGCGAATATTAAGGCGCCACCACACTAGATGGGGGAAATACTACAGAACTGGGATACTGGTACATGTAAACCGGTTTGCGTTTCGATTTTTAGGCGCTTTTGCACGGTCATCAGGGTGAATGCTCAAACGGCTCACAACCTTTTTTAAAAAACAAAATAAATAAAAAAAATTGAAAAAACCTGACACCGTTGTATTTTTTCTAAATTTTTTTTTTTTTTCAGAAAAACAATATATTTGATAAATTGTTGTTTTATTTACGGAACTTACATATTACATGTGTGTTTTAAATCTTACTGAATCATATAATGTATTACATAAAGATTGATAAATATATATATTTAAGTAACAAATTTTATTCACCCTCTATGTCAGTACCACATTCACTAGTATCAGCACCACCAACACTAGTTCGGTCGGTGTCGGAATTTTATGTTTCTTCTTCTGGTCTCCTCTAGATCCATATGTTCAGAAATAGTTAAATTTTATTTTCCTGGTTGTTCTTGTATTGTCTGCAAAACATTTTGAGATTGCAATTTTAAAATTGTGAGCAATATACACAATTTTACTAGCTCTGTAATTTGTCAGACTATTCCGTTTTTTTTTTTTTTTTTTTTTTTTTTTTTTTTTTTTTTTTTTTTTTTTTTTTTGTGAGTGAACGTCACTGTAAGTACTAAATGTTCTCACAACTGCTGCCGATGTAGTTGGAAGGATTAGAACTCTGATGGCTACTTTAGATAAGGCAGTCGACTTGCAAAGTACTGCCCACCAAGCCATTGGACTTTCCGCAGATATTTCTAAAAATCCTAATTTTTTGTAAAAGATCGGTAGATCTACGAATAAATCTGCAGGGCTGGCAGCACTGGTTCAAATAGCGAGTATGAAACCAAACAACGGGGAACGGGGATTCCTTCTCGCGCATCATAGCCTCTTCGGGAAGTCCCCGTTCGTAAAAGAAAACTTCAGTAAATGTTGCCAATATTTTCGTAATTTTTTGTTATACTGAATCAGGAAAATATAGTAGATTTAAAAATTAAAATACGTACTTAGTATAAATTCTAAAACAGTCATATTAAACGCTAAATGCCTTACAAATTTGAGATTTAGTAGTTTTGAAAAAAAAGTGTCCCACAAAAAGTGTTTTTTTTAGGAGTTTTTTCATTTTTTTCTAGTCAGAAATAAAACTTTTTTTACAACAGTACCCATTTCACAAACAAAATCACACTTACCACACACACAAAACATAGTAACACGTTTCACAGACAGATGGCAACATGACACCACTCCAATATATGTGGAATGTAACAGGATACTACCACATTAATATTGCCCTAGTCTACATTTACATCCATGCTATGCAATTCACAAATATTGCGGTTGGCAGAGGGTGCTTTACACAAAAACTAACTCTGAACATTCCAATCTTGAATAGCCTGAGGAAGGAAATAATACATATATGCATCAGTACGGCATCTGATTTCTCTAATCTTATCTCTCTTGTCATTATGACCTAAATAGGTTTGTGGACAAAGTATTTCATTGCACTTGTAAATAAAAGAAGAATTTCATATATTCGCCAACAAATTCAGACGAATCCGACGACGTCTGTATGCAGACAAACCCAGGTTCATCAATGTATCAATTCTGTAATGCTTTCGTAAGGGCTGTGGCAAGCAGTCAAGAATCGAGCAGCTCTCCTCTGTACTTTCTCTAACGTGTCAATCCCAAACTCCATAACAGTAATCCAAATGTGGGCACACGAGAGTTTTATAATCTATTTCCTTTGTATTATCATTGCAGTTCTTCAAAATCCGACCTATGAATCTTAATCTAGAATTAGCTTTACCCACAACGGAAGTTAGGTGCAGGTCACGTTTCATTTTTTCTTTTTTTCTTTTTTTACTTATGTCTTTACGCCTCGTCGACGTCGTGGTCATTAGAGGCGGGGTGGGATTCGGGACAATGAACGGGAAGGAATTCACCCATGGCCTTTTGAAGGAAGCGTCCCGGCATTCGCATAGTGACTTGGGGAAACCATGTAAAACCCAAATCTGGATGCCACACGGGGATTCGAACCGCCGTCCTCCCGAATGCGAGGCAAGAGCGTTAACCGCTTACCCACCACGTTCGGTGTGTTGTTTTGTACTATTACGCCCACAATCAATCGTGACAATAACTGAGCTGTTTATTTTGTACTCATGAGCAAACGGATTATTTTTGTTAGTAGTGCATGTTGTGACTCTCCATATGGAATAGAACGTGGAGAGCAGCAACATGAAGAACATTCATAATGGTAGCTACCCTACAGGATAAGCCCTAAATGGTGACTGTTGGTTTCTTCTAAGCAAATTGAACCAACTGACGCCGTGGTAGGCACCACATACCACAATACTCCCTCATAGACCCGAATCAACGGGGCGTGCTGGTTCCCCTCAATGTAAGCAAATTTTGAAGGAGTATCCATGTCAAAATGAAAATAAATTCCAGCTTCTTTGCTTCGAAATCAGCAAACAATTTCAGAGTCTCTGAAACTGTAAAATCACGGCGGAATCCATCCTGGGATGCAGGAGGCTAACGAGAAACAGTTCTTTGAGCGTAGTGCACGTCATCTTTTAGAATCGCACGAAGCTCGTGTCAGTAAAAAGGAAACAGCGCCTCGAGGGGCAGAGTCACGCCGCCAGGTTACACGAAAAACAGCGGCTGCGGGTCTCAGCAAATGACGCAATGTCGACTCGGCAGTTTTTCAGACGCCGGGAATCGATCTGGGACTGAGGCTGAGACTATTTGCTCGCGGCGCAAACAAGACGGAAAATTAAACCCAGAACCGTTAACCCGGGAAACACCAGTCCTTTCAGAGCCATTGTCTAGTCTAGCAAAACTGGGTTGCTTGCAAGAGAAAATACGAAACTGTTTTATTTTTACTTCCGATTAGATTTTAGAGTTTTCAGACAAATTTATTCGGCTCTTTTTATTCTGCACTATTCTTATCTTCTCCAATTACGCACCGAAGCCTTCATCCTCATGAACTTTTATTTTCTTCACCCTTTACAATTCTTGCTCTCAACTGTATTGTCTCCTAGAAATTTAAAAATTTTAACAGCCTCAAAACGTTTTTTGCGTCTTTTTTGTAACATTCTTTTAGAAAGAGTTGACTTTTTTCATCATTTACAAAAGTGTTGGTTCAGTATTTTATTGACGTATTAAATTTTAAGTTTCTCCAATAATTTGATTTATCCAACTCAATTGTGAAGGACCCAAAATCCCCACTTTTTGATTACTTTTTAAATATCAAATTCATGCTCCTAGTTTCTTTCTTTATGGATTTTAATTTTAAGTTATTTTGGTGTTTCTGGTAAATGTTCTGCATTTTTCTTGATAATTCATTCCATTGCCCAAAATCAGAAAATTTTCACGCTTTCTTACGCCTGGAATCAAGTGTCAGCCTGTAGTCATTCCCTTCTCTTCCATTCCATGTACTACTCTTAATTCACATCCATCCAACACTCGTTCCCAATACACTCCTTTACACTCCCACCACTATCTTCACCATCCTCCTACCTTCCAATAACTCCAAACTGAGCTCATTTATCGTACAAGTTTGTCAATATTTCAAATACTTCTGTCGTCCGTAACATCAAAGTTTCCTTTCTACTCAAGTATTCTGTTCCATACATGCAGTTGTGTAGTTGTTTTCTGGGTTAATTTTTGATAAAAAGAAGTTTGTAGGTTTAAGAGCAAAATTGCTTCGCTATCTTTAATCAGATGGTTACTGGCAGTAAGATAGATCAAATCACTGCAGGTAAATGCCGGGATGATTCCTTCAAAAAGGCCATGGTCAAATTCCTCCCCGTTCCTTGTCCCGTATCGTTTCTTCCCCTCTTATGATCTCCAAGTTATATATATAAACTATGTCCAACAGTACAGCTATGAACCTCGTCTGGAAAATAAAAACGACATTAATATAAGTGATAAATAATAATAGTAAATAGAAAAATTAGACAAAAGTGAAAGAAAATCTCTAGGAAAATTTGGAAATAACTTAAAATTGAAAAAAGAAAGTTTAGGCACCGGAGAAATAAAGATTTAAAAAAAGAAATTTGAATGATGTCAGACACAGTCAGAAAGAGCAGAAGCTTTTTTTGGACACATAATGAGAATGGATAAACAGCAGACTTACAAAAAAAAATTTCAACCACGTTTACGAGGTTAATAATGGCAACCAGTGAATCCAAGCAGTAAAGAAAGATATGATTGAGACCAGTATAACAGAAGATATAATACAATATGGAACAACTTTCAAGAGATTGATCCAAAATTTCAAGAGTTTCCTGGAGAAAAGAAACTGTAATAACATATGGGCCGTAGAAAGGAGGAAACAGCAAAGTGAAAGGATGAAAAATTATTAGAAGTCAAGAAAAGAAGCATCGACTTGAAGGCACAGGATTACTATTCGCGGACCTTAGATACGTAGTTAAAAACGAAAAGAAGAAGAAAGCACCTCTGTTCTAACAAAAATATTACAACTAACATATGTAGTTCTCTCTGAAATATTTTTCTCTGATCATTATGCTTCGTCTGGATTAAGGCAAGAACGAAGCAACTCTTGGCTACTACTGAAGAACATTTGAAACCAATCCTATTTTTAATACGTTGCTGAAAGTACCTATTTTCTTTTGGGTTTCCGGAGGATAATATTGTGAACCATGTTTCCATGGATGTATAGTAACGTTGATGGTAATGCGTCTGTTATAAAGAATTAAAGAAACATCTGAATTTTCGGGCTGCGGAATTTTTAGACTAGTGCAGAAATATCAGAGAAGTTAGTAAGCGTTCTTCAATAGTCATTCGCTGCCGTTCTCGTGCCTCCAGAGACAACAATACGTAATGTACGAATTGTTACCGTAAACTTTATGAAATATTTTAGTTTTAAACGATTGAGGGAAAGAATATATTATATTCAATGATTCCAAAATGGAACATTTAATCAGACAAATTAGAAAATTAGGTCAAATGCGTCATTTTGAAACAAAACATTTTAAGTCTTACGTAAGTAATTATAGTGGCAAATTCAGTCACCTCAAGAACTGCTTAAGTTACTGTTTTCACTGGTGCAAAACTTGCTGGCTATGGGTTTTGGTTTCAAGATACGAACTCTTCCTACAGTCAGAAGTTAAATGACAAGAGTTGTTTGATTGTAGAAAACACAACATTGACAGCTGATGTCGGTGAATTGATAGTGCAGGCTCAGTTTAATGGCCAAGATTCCAAGACTTAATGCCACTATAGTTTTTTATGGTATTCCATTAAATACTGGTTATGTTTTCTCTCTTGGCATGCGGATCTACGAGTACTCGAGTTTAAATGTAATTTACTTCGCAGTTGCAGAAATAACACACATACGAGAGATTGAACTTGACAAGAAACTGATTTCTGTTGAGATGTTGGCTACTTTACCATAGGCAGTCACGACACCTTAATGTGAAATGTAAGGGTTTTTGATATTCAATAATAGGCCTGCTTAAACTGAGGCTATAAGTTCCTTTGCGATGCATCCTGTATTTACCGACTCGAACAAATACAGTGAGATTGGAAAAAAGTAAAAAAGAAACTCAATTCCACTGCCCCTCCCACAATCCCTGAAGTCAGATCAATTTTAAGGAGCTCTAGGTCGACAGCGCTTGGAGGTGCCGTAAATTGTAATATACAGCTATTCGAGATGTTTCTGTGGCCCCGTACATTGTTCTCACTTAATATATGAGATCACTGGGGTCAGAAGAAGCTCTCTCCAATCTAACTCTCCAGTGTATCACTACTTGAAGTTATCTGGTTCCCGATTCATAACTGATTACAATCGAAGGCTTTGGCAGACGGAGTTTCCCAGGTAATGCTGCGTCCTATTGATACTAGAATTGGGTGGAAAACGTTTTCGAATACTGGTCCGGCCATACAGATTTCAGTTTTCCATGGTTTCCTGAAATCACTGCAGGTGAGTGTGGGGATGGTTCATTCAAAAGGCAACTGCTGAATTTCATCAATTTTCTTGGCCCCCATTATCCCTCAACTCTAATGGCATCGACGAGGCAAAAAAGGAGTAGAATGGAATTAATAACACCGGTAGCAAAAAAAAAAAAATTGATCCCTAACACCAATTCTGCTTATTCTTATGCAAACTGACCTCCTGAATCCGAATATGACCCCGGTTTTCCCCAATCGCCCACAGATTTCGGGGAAGGTCCCTTCCTAATTTTATCAATTTTTGATAATATGGAGGATTGAAAATAAATATTTTAGTCTTTACACTTCTTCTGAGGGCTAGAGAGGAGACAAATGCCAAAACATTAACATTTGTAGCAAGGAGGTAGATTGGGGGGAAGGGAGGCTTGTCCCCTTAAATTGTA
Source organism: Vandiemenella viatica (assembly GCA_031002005.1). NCBI lineage: Eukaryota > Metazoa > Arthropoda > Insecta > Orthoptera > Morabidae > Vandiemenella > Vandiemenella viatica. The sequence continues at coordinate 174,816,967 of CM061919.1, forward strand.
AAAATAATTAAAAATGATCCATTGTTTACAGTTTTTTTTTACAATTTCTCCACTTGTTTCCTACATATTCCAGCTTCCACCACACCTCATCCTCCCCCAAACACCCCAAAAATATATAACAGTGCTAAATAAAAATATATAAGATGAGTTCGTAGTATTCAATGTGTCACGCTACTCCTCTCTAAACCTAGCGCCTACAGATTTGCTTAGGAATATTCCATGCTCTTTTTCTTCCTGTTATTTTTCATTAACCCTACGATACAGCCAACTTGGTTGTTATCATACAATTACAACCATGTTAGCTGCAATCATAGAGCACTCCATCTTTGCCCTGACTTATCGTTTGATGGTCCAGGCTGTGACTCAAAGTCTTTCAAATCCATTATAGTTTCTTTGGGACACTGGGATTGGCAAAGATTCGTTCTGAGGAACTGGTCTAAGAGCTGAAGTGACACTAGGATACTGAACTATATGCTTACTTTCGCTAAAGATGCCGACGGAGAAAGTCACATAAAAGTAACAATTCGTGATAACACAGCGAGGTTCTCGCGAAACCAGGGGCACAGCATATGGCGTTGATCTACTGGTAGATTTGAGCTATTTGGTCAAGCTACTGTAACAAGTAGTGCACCAAACTGTCGGAACCCAAACCTTGCCCTGATTTCCAACTTTGCAACCAAAGTAAAATTTATAAGCAGTTTTAAGCAGCGATTAAAAACTTTTTCGGTGCGCTTTTAAGGTCAATTGCCCGCAAACATAGCGGAAGCTATCGGGATGATTTTTACACTAGTGTTGCATAATTAAACAGAAAATAAACAACTCGATATTAATTACAACTCACAATCACGTACTGCAATCCACATTGAAAAAGCGGGAGTTATAATGTTTCTACCGTTTGACACAAGAATAGGAAGAAAAGAAGTAACAAAAATCCCATTCAAACCTATAGGCGCGAGGTACAGAGAGGACAGAACTCTTGCTATATATTTTTGGAGGGTGTTTTGGGGAGGATGAGAGGGTCTTTAACGCTGTAGTACGTAGAAAATAAGTGAATTTAAAATTAATAACTGGAAACAATCGATTTTTTTACAATTTAAGCTGGCAAATACCCCAAAATTTACCCCCTTGATACAATTGTTAATGTTTTAGCAGTTTTCACCTCTCTACCCCTCAGAAGAAGTTTAAAGCCTAAAATAATTGTTTCATCCCTCCAAATTATCAAAATTTGATAAAAAAAAATAGGGGGAGGACTCCCCCGAAAACTGTGGGTGATGGGGAAGAAATGGTGATCATATTCGGACTATGAGGCAATTTTACATAATAATCAGCTAAACATGTGTCAGTGGCAATTTTTGTGCAGACTAATGTTATCCGCCCAAAGATACTGAACAACAGAGACGTAATTTCATGGCATCTTAGTTGATTGTTGTAAGCATTGTGTTGAAAAATAGTGATTGATGTTGGTATTTGATTTATTTTTGAAGTTTTTTCGATATTAGTGATATTATGCTTATCGTTTTAATTACTATGATCTGTTTGGACGTGCCCTAGGTAATGAAACAAAGCAAGCAGCCTTAGCTGCGTATCAAGCTTGTAGTTATCAAGCGATGAACTTATTTCCGGATAGCTAAAAAATGTAGTGCTGATAGTTAAATTTTAGCTATAATCGTTTCTTAAACTCTATTGAATGTTAAGAGTGTAGGCCTATATACCTTTTTATTATTATTGGTAAAATAGTTAATGTATGAGTGGTACTGATAGAAAAGTGTAAAAGACTAAATAACATGGGCTGTTCCTCATACACAATTTAAGTGAAGTGTTTCTCCTATAACGATACATATTATCACAGAATAAAAGTAAATTGTGCCAACGCAATGCACACAACTCCTCTACCTTCAATTTATATGTCTACGTAAATAAGGAAATTATTAGTTCATTTAAGAAAAGTGAGACTGTTGCTAATACATTTGAAGGCTTCCACGGCATTTAAATAGTTCCAGTATGCCAAACCGGCCGGTGAGTTTGTAAACAAAGATTTGAAAATGTATGATATTATTCATAGGATATAATGTGAAATAATTCATTTCGGTATTAATTATTCCAATCTAAGGACTTACATAACCTACTTTCGTCTCTTAGAAATGATATTTAGAGTAATGTCATAATTATTTAATTTGTTTACAATTTCTGTTATAATTACTACAGGTTAATTCTTTATAATATTGACCTATCATGTGGGACATTGCTTGGCGTTCCAGAACAAGTAGCAGTGATAGTTTTGTTGTTAGTGAATAGATTAATTATCGCTCTGCTACAACACGACAGAGTTGCAAGGAATAACTATCAAGCAGTAGCTGCACGAATTTTATCTTTACTTGAGTTGGTCATTTTCATTTATGAGCTTAATGTTTTGAATATCTTTCTTCAATAAACATAGGACAAAAAAATGCTTGCCAAGCTTCTTCATTCACAAATATTCTTTCGTATTAGCCACCAAAATTAATCATTCTAGTGGGGTTGAAACCACCGGGAGATCAATCAACTTGCAACTTTAAATTAATACGAACATTGCTCGAGCTGATAAACATATGGCTTAAAATTAAACTATGACACCATTACAAGTAACTACCGAGCGTGGTGGTGTAACGGTTAGCGCTCTGGCCTCGGATTCGGGAGGACGCCGGTTCGTATCCCCGTCGGGACATCCAGATTTGGGGTTTCCATGGTTTCCCAAATCACTCCAGGCAAATGCCGGGATGCTTCCTTCAAAAGGCCATTGCCGAATTCCTTCCCATTCCTTGCCTCCCATCCTTTCCCGTCTTTAAAGGCATAGCTGTTAAGAGACGTTAAGCAGTAAAAAAAAAAATTACACGTAACATACGCTAGCACAGTCATCTACATTTACAAAACGTACACTCCAACGGAATTAGTCACCCTACCTCTGTAACTGACCTACAACGAGGAGCTGTGAAGAGCGGAACACCACCTTATCGTCTTAATTGGAGGGATCTGTTTCGAAATTAATAGTGTGTAATAGCTACTAGACGGGGGGAAATGTTGCTGTCGTAAACACTTTACATGTTTTCCAAACGGGGTAAAGTTATAATAATTTATGTTACCCAAGTTCAGTTTATTTGATACTTCCGAACGTGTCGCATCCGAATCGTTAACTTGTATTGGGGCCCGTGTTGAATGATGAGATGCAGGTCGTTTAGTGTCGGGATCTTGAGAGACGCGGAAGCAATGTGTCGGTTGACCTTGCGTTGCGCCTCCCGGGCTAGGCCGAGGCCTGTATTGACCAGCAGCCCGGAACTGGGTCGCCAGACTTAAAGAGGACCCCACCAAAAGCACGCCGACACAGCCACTGTGCGTACGCCACGCTCCACGGAACACTAGTGTGAGTCCAGCAGGAAATATAATAATGCGAAGACCAGTATACAATCATAGCGGACAGTCCATAAACTACGTGGCTTGGTCAAGGAAGAGGGTGAGGGATGATTTGGGTAGAAAGCTACGCTGGACTACGTGGGGGAGTTAAAGGGTGGGAGAGGTTCATAGCCAAGCTACATAGCTTTTTATTTATTTGATTTGTTACAGTTGAAGTAGGGTACAGAATACACAACAGCATTCAATATTTATTGATATAATTTAATTACCTCCTATTTTAGCTATCCTATACATTGACAATGCCACGCATTCATGTGACTTTACCATTAGGCATTCGGTAACTACACTCAAACTCGATTGCACATGTAACACGGAATTACCGAGCGGGGCGGTGTAACGGTTAGCGTTCTCGCCTCGCATTCGGGAGGACGGCGGTTCGAATCCCCGTCCGGGCATCCAGATTTGGGTTTTCCATGGTTTCCCCAAATCACTCCAGGCAAATGCCGGGATGCTTCCTTCAAAAGGCCATGGCCGAATTCCTTCCCATTCCTTGCCCCCATCCTTGCCCGCCATCCTTTCCCGTCTCTAAAGACCTCAATGTTAAAATGAGACGTAAAGCAGTTTAAAAAAAAATAAAAAATAAAAAAAAAAATAAACACGGAATTTTCAACGCCAGTGACTGTTAGTATTGCTTTGATGATTTGAAAATAATAATAACAAGAACTGTTTAGGACAACCGTATTTGATAAAACAATTCTAACTTTGTTCTGTCACGTGAATTTCAGTGCATTAAAAATTACGAGGCTTTTCGGAAATGGCATACAATAAGGTGGCAGGAAGGGCAAAATACCGCTGGCCCCATGCCGTAGGAGGTCCCTGGTGAGATGATGATCTGCCCATTGTCGTCTTTAGCCGCTCCGGACAGTAGTAGAGATTTAAAAAAAAAAAAAAAGGTCAACTATTGGCCTTACTGTGGGAAGGCCCATCTGATGAATTCGCTACAGACCCCAACCGTTATAGTTAGGCCATAGTTTATTGGAAATGATTGTCCAGCATCAATGAACTATGGAATCATTTTACTCAGGAAGAGGGGCACTTAGGAATTAGCGAGGGGAAGCAAGGCTGATCACGTGACCTGCTGGACCATTCGTCACAGCGGGATCTCTCTAAGGTAACGCTACTGTGCTGGGTATAGTTCTCAACGTTCCTCAAGTGTGACCGAGAGTTGTGGTGTAACGGTTACCGTTCTCGCCTCGCATTCGGGAGGACGCCAGTCCGAATCCCCCTCCGGGCGTTCAGATTTGTGTTTTCCATGGTTTCCCAAAATCACTCTAGGTGAATGGCGGGATGCTTCCTTCAATAGGCGATGGACGAATTCTTACCCTTTCCTTGTCCCCAGCCCTATCTCTAATGACCTCCACGTCGACGAGAAATAAAGCCATAAGTAAAACAAACAAACAGAAATTGGTCTAAGCTGCACAGAGTTTAATCAGTCTTTCTGGTGACATGGTTTATTAACTGAGTGCAGAAAGAATTTCACAGCAATGATCAACAATTTTATTAATATCTATGTGTATTAGGGAATGATAGTGTTCAGAAGACAAAATGCGTGATAGTAAACGTGGAAAGTAAAACGATTAATCTTATATCCTAAGCTAACGAAGGAACACAACAGGTGAAATTCCAAAAATGTCTTAATCCCGATGTGAAGGAATATACGCATTACGAAAAGGAAATGAAATGCCGAATTTCATTGATACAAGAAAGATTCAATAGGAAGAAAGATAATTATATTACCTTTTGGAGACACGATAGTGGAAATGGTTCGTGACGCTATATAGTTTAGATACTTTTATTGGTAACAATCAAGGAAGTTTTGAAGATAGTTAATGACAACACTATCAGAAATGATAGTAAAACCTGTACAATGCATTTGATAGGGACGAAGTCTTTCTCGACGTTAAGAATGTATGAAATGCTCTCGGGTGACTAGCATGTTTCAGCGTAGTGTGTGACAACGCATTATTGACTCGTCTAGTCACCCGAGAACATTTCATACATTTGATAGGGCATTAAAGCATTGTTATTGATGTTTTGGAAGATACTATAACAGCAGTACTAGAGAAGACGTCGGGAAAGACCAGATTATGGATTATATCTAGGGGCAGAACAGATATACCAGGATGAAGATAATGGTTGAAAATAAGTAGGATCCGAGAAGTTGATAGGGAAGAGTTGGCTATAGCTGAACACTAGAAGTGGAAACTTCTCTATTCTCCTACTTTGGTAATAAACAAATTTTTTATTTTATTTTAAATTCTTTCATCTCATTTCAGCTAACCTGTTGGAATGATGACTGTTCAAGAAAGTTAAACTTTACCAATTTCAATTTTGACTATTAATTAGTACGGTATCACTAAGCAATTTGATGACATGCACCGAAGAACTCAGTAAACGCGAATTGATTCACAGCTATATTTCAGTGTCACCGTTATTTCTTAGCTCAGCTACCAGTTTCAACTTGTTTGTATCAATGTTTAGACACAATGGCCTCAACAACTGGTTGTCCATTGTAATACAAACCTATTTTTCATTTACATATAACTTTACTACATATAGAATCCCTGTGAACGGTGAAATACTTTGGACTCTGTACGTGTCTTTCACTTCTGCTTTGTGTATGTGAAGCGTATTGTCTGGTGGATCAGATGGTTCAGGCGCATCGACAAATACACACTTAGAATCCCGAACTTCGTTGAAATTATTACATTGCTTCACTCTGCCCCTCGCCTTTGACAAGGCGTTCTTTATTAATATGTAGTGTGCTATGACTAGAGAATTCGATCCCAGTATCCCGGTCCATTTACAGCCCAGAAATTTTTCGGGATTAAATATCTCGATCACGGTATTTTCAGGATTGACAAAAAAATAGGAAAAATATTTATGAGACATACATCATAAAATGCAAACTTTCCGAACGAAACGCATTTTTATCTGTCACTTTGACTGTCTCGTCCGTCATCTTGGTTTAACAGCTCATTTTAGTCGCGTTTGCGCCGGTAAATAGAGACGTTGTGAGTGAAAAGGTGTCTAAACAGCTCCCCTTTGTATTACGTAAGTAGAATTATTTATAAATATTAGCTAAAACAATGGTTATGTAAGTACAAAGTTTGGAAGTCATTTTAATATTATGGGCGAACAGTAGACGATGAAATAATGGATTTGTTTACTAGCCCCACCGAGATTCTTATTTTAAAAAAAAAAAAAAAAAAAAAAAGCTGGTAATTTCGCTAACGGATAGAGTAAACATCAAATGTAACTTGTCAGGCCATGTCATGCAAGTGATGCGATGCAAACCAAACCCCCAATTGAAAACGAAAGTGATTTAAATCTCGAAGTTAAACTTTAGGTCGATATAGGTAATAGCATGATAATACTGTCTGCATAAGCTTACACAGAATTGAATTTTTCCAAATTCGTCAAGAATGAAATTAATCTTTTTGAAGTCTCAAGCTCCAGTCGGGGCTGTTATCTGGAACCACCTTGTAAGTATTAACCAACAATGCCTCCAACTTCAATCGATCCCGAACGCGCTTTCTCGACAGCAGCATACACGTGCAGTAAATTAAGAAGCAAGCTCAGTAATTAGACATTGAACTTTTTTTTATTTCTTTGATCATATTTTCGCGATTCGCAGAAAAACTAAATTTAAAATTTTGAACTGTTGACTATAAGAAATGTGAATTTTACTGGTTCGTATTTTAATATGTGGAACGATTTTTGTTATTACGTGCCTTGTTATTATGTAAAAGTCAACAGCCTGCTAAAATGTATAGACAAGTTAATTTTTGTTTTGAAAAACTATCGTGACTGTGTGACTTTAAGTCTGATTAATAATAAATGACTATTGTGTGAGGCATATGTTACTAAAATCACAGTGAAATAACTGATTCTTACGTATTTTTTATATTTATAATTGCCACCCTAAATCCTGGGATCGGCTGTGCACAACCCCGAGATTAGAAATAAGAACCGGGATCGAATTGTCTAGTTATGACCTTTGGTGAATCGGATTCCACGTTCAGAAGCAGGTGCCTTTCGAGCAGTAAAATTACTGGGTTACTATAGGTGGCTACGACAGTTGCGAATTGTGCAGCAGATAAGCTCCATCACCGGGTCATTAAGACCACCTGGAATTACTATTTTTCCGCTGTGAACATTTTGTTTTTCTAATTACACTTTAAAGTGTAGGTCTAGCCAAGGCAGATGGAAACCCTGTCACTTAAGACGATTAATTTTCTGATTAATCCAAATACTTTGTCACAATAACTTGCTGTACATTTTAAACCGGTTCAACACAGTGGCACTGTCCTGCAAACGTTACTAAGCCCCACTGAGTTTTCACAGTGAATTTCGATTCAGTGAGACGGATTTCACTAATGTAGTAGCTTAACCAAGGACTATATTTTTACAATTAGCGTTTTCGCAGGTAGTAAAATTTAGGTTTAAAGGTTGACCTGGAAGAGAGTTGGACTTGGAAGTTCAATGAGAATTGATGTAGAATCACTTTCGTTTCCAGAATTATAGCCTTTTACAGCTGTGACTGTAGATTTTGAAACCGATAATCATGTGAAGATTGCCCAAGAACTTTAAATTTAATTAAAGTAACTCTAGTAACCACAGGACAATACATTAAAGTGCGTAATCAATTGTTAATGATGTTTTAAAAAATATTTATTTATTCATTTCATTATTAGAAACGACTGCGAGCGCTTAAATTTACTTTGTTTTACCTCCTATCAGTGAGAAATTTGAATGTGCTCTTGAAACCAATCTTTTATAATTGCCGGGAAGGTTACCTTGATATCCGCGAAACCGTCTTATGTGTATAATGTTCATTACGAATGGGTTATGGTTCTAATTATACTATACTCAAATTCCTGCAACGATGGAGTGAGTGACAGCATGAAATACATATTGCTTCGCTTTCTCCACGGAGCGTAGTGGAAAATTATTCGTTTATCGAAACAGTGAAGGTAAAGCATATAGTTTAAAAAATTAATATCTGCCGCTATACCTTGGCGTATATTAATGCTTTATGTCTACCGCTTGCTACCTGAAAACAGAAAATTGATATGGCTTACAATTTCTTTTGCCACTTAGGGCAATTAAATTATCTAAGAATTTCTCCAATTTGTTTCTGTCTGTGTACAAGCTTTTATTTCCACACAATTCCTCCCTGGTTTAGTGATACATCTTCAACAATGCATTTCCATCGGATCCTCGAATGCTCTCGAAATCGATAAGTGTATTCGAACCAGCTGAGTTACTCAATTGCTTTCACTTCCGCAATAAATGCCAAGGCAGATGGATGTTTAGAGAAAAATAAAAATTTTGCATTCTCATCCTGCGTCTTCTATGAAAAAAGAAGTTATAATAAAAATTTTGGTGACCGTTAAGAATGCATGTGAAGCAACAATCTCGCGTGGTCGTAATGACATGATCACAGGATTTCTAACCAGCTGAGCATTTCTATATATATATATATATATATATATATATATATATATATAACTTACTTATAACTCAACGCCAATAACTAAAAGAAGACGTAATAAATATATATGTGATTTCCTCGCTAAATCTGCAAAGACTATTAGTCTTTTGGTCGTTATCTTGTTGTATAGTATCATTGTAAAGGTGAAACTTGCAGACTATCTGCATTTAATTGTAATGTTTCTATTTATATATTAAGTATTGACGAATTTAAAAGACCTGCCAAGAGGGTAAATGGAACTCACTTGATAAAGTCACATAGCTTTTTTATTACACTGATCAGCCAGATCATTATGGCCTACATACTATCAGTATAAACCCGTCCAGGCGATAGCAGCGTCGCCTGACGAAGAATGACTGCTAGTCAGACACACCCACGGTGCATGTAATATCAGTGAGCGTGCTATTCGTGTATAGAATGGGGAAGGCACCCAATCTATCCGAGTTTGCCCTAGAGCAGATGGTGATGGCCCGGAGGTTCGGCACGAGCATTTGGAAAACTGCATGACTTGTCGGGTGTTCGAGGAGTGCTGTGGTGAGTACCTTCAACAAGTGGCGAAACCAAAGTAACACCACGTACAAACTTCGAGGGGTTGGGCGGCCACCCGTCGTTACAAATGCCGGACGTCGTAGGCTGAGTTGACTGGTAAAACAGGACAGGCGGTGAAATGTGGTGAAACTAACATCAGACTTTAAGGTTGGGCTGAGTATAAGTGAGTCTGAACACACAGTGCACAGAACACTCCTAACGATGGGCCTCCGCAGCCGACGACCCATGCATGTGCCAATGTTAACACCACGACATCCTCAACTACGACTGAAATGGGCATGTGACCAACGTCACTGGACGTTGGCGCAGTGGCAGAGCGTTGCATGGTTTGATGAATCCTGATACCTTCTTCATCATGTCGATGGGAGGGTGCGAAACCGTCGTTTTCCATGGGAACAGCTTCTTAACATCTCTACTGCGTGAAGGGAGACAAGGTGGCAGCGGCTCTGTTATGCACTGGGGAACATTGACGTGGGCATCCATGGGTCCAGTAGAGCATCGTGAAAGGCACCATGACGGCTAATAAGTATCGTACACTTGGTTGCAGACCACGTACACCGCTTCATGACTGCCATGTTTCCCAACGACAGCGGCATTTTTCAAGATAATGCACCATATCACAAGGCCACGAGTGTGATGGAATGGTTCAAGGAACACAGTGGCGAGTTGAAATTGATGTGCTGCTCCCCCTCCCCAACTCGCCAGATATGAACTCGATTGAACACATCTGGACTGTGATTGAACGTGGCGTCATAGCTCATCGCCCCCCCCCCCTCCCCGGAATTTACGGGAATTTAGGTGGCTTGTGTGTGCAGATGTGGTGCCAACTCCCTCCAGTGCCCTACCAAGGCCTCGTTGCTTCATTGTCAAGACGCGCCGTCGCTGTTATCTGTGCGAAAGGCGGACATACTGGCTAGTAGGTAGTTGGTCATAATGTTCTGGCTGATCAGTGTTGATCGTATGTAGTCGCGCTGCTCCAAACTTTTATACATCGTTCTGCATTCGAATAACCCAATACATAAGGCGATATTAGTACCTGAATTATGTTGACATGGAGAAGCTTCATATGAACAAGTAAGTAATTCAGTATATAGTCAGAATAAACCCAACTGTCGAGCAACACTCAGTTTCTATTGAAGACGAATTGTTTTATAAGAGAAATTCTTAGTTTCACAAGTACTTACTCATATTTTGTACGCCATGAATTTTTATTAGTGTTTAGTAATTACTTTATATGGTGCAATACAAGGTGCAGTGACAAATCTAAATTCGCTATAATATTATATAAGCTTGTTTCTGAAAGAGTTATGAGGCAAGCTTTTCAAGTCGAGTACAGCTCTGTAGATGATATTGAACATGATACTCCGTACCAAATTTATTTCCTCGAAAAACAAATTCCTTTTTTTTTTATCCCCGTTAATATTATATTTAGAATTAAAAAATATTGTAAATAAAAAAGAAATTAATAGGAATGTACGAAGATTTACAAATATTCTTTATTGAATAACACGATAATGTAAGGATTAAAACGGAAATATCTAATAAATTACAAGTTTTCGGAGAAATATGATCACCCATAGTCCTCGCCGTAGACTATATGAGGAGGAAAATTGCAACAACTGTCCAGATGGTAAAAGAAGAGTGAGCATTGGTCTGGAGAGCGTATAATGAATAAGTTTTTTGATGACATTGTACTATGACATCTAGTAGTAATATGTAATCTAAAATGAAAGAAAGAGGCAGTATTGCATGTGATAGAAGTCAGTTGTGAAGACGAACATTTCTGTTCCCAAGCAGATGTGGAGCTTGTGAGGGTATAGATGAACTGAGATGTTTGTTCGGCTTCCCCTAAATAACTAAGATGACAAACCAGCCAAAAACTTTCTGCAGATGTTTTTGTTTGTTTGTCTAGGGACGCTGGATGTGCCCCCTAAAACAACAGCAGTAAGCTTACTAAGGACGTATTTGCTGTAGGTACATCATTGTCACCTTCCGAATTATATGTATTGATATAAGAGAAAACACTGTAGAGAGAGATAGAGGCGTGATTTTATGGCACACACGGGCTTGTCCAATAAAAGTCTAGGGATTCTTGATTCGTATGGCGTGTAAATAGGTACTTCCAGTAAGGGAATATGGTTGATAAAATGTTGTTAATTGTTAAAAACATTCTCCCATGTGGCAGCTACCCGACGTGGCGGGAGAGAAGCGACGCGTCTCATTGGCTTGCGACCTGGCGTGGACGGGTTGGGATTCATTCGCGGTGACCTCTCGGGACCAGCTTAAGTCGTCATACTGCATAAAAGTTATTTCGTGAACTGAGTATGTTTTTATGAGATATACACCTGGCGTGTAGGCTGACTATCCGAGTCTTATATCGTAACGTGACTGATTCGACCTGCTCCGACTGCTAAGAAAAGATAAAGGCAATTTACAGCTGTTCACATTATTTTTTTAAAAAATAAGTTTGTTCCTATACTTAGCTCAATGCCCTGCAAAGCCCAGGGCAAAGAAATTTGCCGGATAAGACACATGTGTGACTAAGTGTGTTCTCTTCTAGGCCTAAGGTCATCAATTTTAATAAATATTCCTCTTATATTCTGATGCGGAATAGTGGTCCAAACACTTTGATTCAATGACTTTGAATTGTTTACTTTATTAGTACATACTGGTATGTCAATTGGAATTTCTAATTTCAATTAGTTCTGATAAGTAGAGACGTTAATTTATTTTAGACATCTTAATACATTCATTTTATTTACCCTAAAACTCCACTTATAACAGGGATACCTCTTTCACTTACCTGCCACCCCGGATCTCATCAGCAATAAGAAGTGAAAGCTTCCTTTTACCTCTGAAATTCAGATGGGGTCCATGGCGAGTATAACTGTCCCTACCAATGCAGGCCACATCTATCAAACCATGTGTGAATTTGCTGGCTGCCAGAGAACCCTTTCCAACGATGCATTTGTACGCCTAATGTTATGCCACATCCAGGATTTATCATAACGCTCAAACAAACCCACAAATCCCACATTTTTCTGATGTGTGATCCTGAAAATGTGAGCAATGTCTTCCTCAACTGATTAATTGAGGTTCTTATCAAGACTATTTCCCGGTCCCCCCACAGTTACAATACAATCTCCCACTGAAAAATCTTTCTCTAGGTCTTCGACATTTGCTACAACACTTACAAGATCTGCATTTGGTTTGTAAATACTGCAGACTTCATAATCTGGCCCCAAGTCAGACTGGACCATCTCACTGATTCCCCTCCCATGACTGCTTCCAAGTAACAGTACCTTCCTGCATTTAGATACCCCTTGAAAAGTTTTTCCTGTTACTTTACAAGATCCCAGATCGTTCAGTACAACCTGACGGTCCTCAAAGTCACCATCTAGAGTTCTAGACCAACTCATGGCCGAAACACATTAGATGTCTCCAGCTAGAAACCATCAGACAGACAGCGTCTCCTACCTCTCCTGCCAGAGCTTACTTCTCTCCACTCATTGTTCTGCCTAAGCCTAAAAACAGAGTTTTCTGCATTCAAGGCCTTTAAATCCCTCTCTACAGATTCTGCAGATGCTAGATCTGACTGGAGCTTAAGAATCCGCTGCTCCTGATCATTAATTCTGCAGGAGTGACAGTTCCAGGCAATACTTATACAAGAGTCACTGTTAGCAACATCGCTGCACCCACAGTGAAACCAGCGCCCGCAGTCCCGGCACGTCACTCCTTCTCTTACTAATCTTCAGCAATTTCCACACTTAGTATCCATTACGATACTTTCAGAAAAACTTAAGAACTTAAAGGAAAAAAAAAATTAAAACGTTTACTTTTTAAAGTGCTTTAAAATACTTTTTAATTGACTACTGGTTTATCAGCTGACAAAGAAAGAAAAGGAAAAGTAGGATTCTAAGAAAAATACTAAACAATACTATGTAAATCACTCTAAACTTTTCCTAAATGTGAATCACAACACTTATCAACTACAAGACTTAAAACAAAACAACACAAATGATTTCAAAAGAAGTTTTTAAACAATTACAATGAAATTTAACACCCTATAACTCTGTTTCAGACCTAACCTCAAACGTAACCTAATAAGAACTTGGTTTACACTGCACTGATTTTCTATTAAATAAAAACGGTTCACTATCACTTAAAAACTTCACAAATTTACTTCAAAACAAAACTAATGCTGTTTAAACAACTTAACAATGAAATTCTGTTACCCTATAACAATAATATTGTTACTAGATGTTACACCCGGATGTAAACAAAGGCCACCGAACACTGAATCTACAATTCACGGATTTATGATCAATAAAACGGATCACTATCACTCACACTACTAGAATATGATATTCTTCAACGTTTTAACGAACTTACGTGATAAAATTTTACAACAAAAACAAAAACAAAAATTACCGCACGACACGAACGAACGCGTACGCAACCAAAATCCAAAGATATATCCAAAGATAAAGTAGTAAATTTAGTCAGCCATTTGGTGAGAAACGTAAAAGGAACTCTGTGCAAGTAAATGTTTTTTCGCTGTTACACTTTAGTGTGATCGTAATTTTTTACTGGCTGCGATCTGGCGTTACAGTTTATATACGATGGCTTCAGTAGTGACTATTCCTTTTTAACATAAATCCGTTTTTACCCTTACATATCACCTAATTATTTAAAGGCATATACATAAATACTACGCTATTTGCAGATCATACATTTATCTTATAGGAGGAAGAAGGTGCAATCCGAAAATCAATACACATGTTAAACGTTATTGTAAGGATTACTATCTTCAGCTATCTAGTAGCAACATTTCAGTAAGCTACATGGCTTGGTCTAGGCGAGGGGGAACCTATGTTGGGCTACGTGGGGTGGGAGGTGGGGTGCCACTTAGTATTTTATTCATAGTATTTGATACAGTTAAAATAGTATACAAAACACACAACAGCATGTGGTTATTTATTTCGGTCATTTAATTATCTCCGTGCGTAATTTAGATATGCTATATATTAATAGTGTTATGAATGCGTGTGTCTTCAAGTCATAACGTTGGATTTCAACGACTGGAGCCTTTAAACTAACCAACACACGATGGCGCATTACGATCCGAAAAACATTAGGCATGTCGTACCTAGACTCAAATTTGCCTACAGATGACACCCGGGATTTCCCAAGGTAGTGGCATTTCGTATTGTTTTGATGGTACGAAATAAAGCTGTTTTGATTAGGATTGCATGAGTTTGACCATACCACTCGTTGATAAAATAATTCTAATTTCTGTTCTGTCAATTGCATTTCAATGCAACTTCAATTATAGTTCTCGCTGAAGTGTTATTTCAAGTTCAAAGTGTGGTGTGAAGTGGCGCTGTGTAATAAACTTCACGAGGATTATCGAAAATGTCTTTCCAAAGAGTTTTCATTATCCAATGAGATATATAAAACTTTTAAGCAGATCAAACAATCATTCAATAGTAATATAGAAAGAAAAGTGAAATAACTGCAGCAAAAGAAAACAAAAATTTCAGTAGGTTTTTTTTCGCGAGGTATAGATTGAGTTATTTTATCAATTAATGTAGAATGATGAGTGAGATTAGGAGAATTTTTTTAGTAACACCTCAAAAAGAAAAGGATCCCTGACTATAAATGAGGAAGATATTTTTCCCAATAACTGATCATTTGCAGGAGTCACATTTCAGAATATTTATATTTATAGAAATGTACTTAAAGCAAATATCAGTTGTGTTCATTATATACCCAATAATTTTTACAGTAATCTGTCAAGACAAAACAGTATAAATTCTCTTCTGGAATTAATAGGGAAATATGTTACTTGCCACACGGGGGAGGCAAAAGCCAAGTCAGGTTACGTGGGGAGAGGGATAGTTAAAGGGAGTCTAAAATAGAGCCACGTAGCTTATGGACGCTCCCTTATGGCAAGTGAAAGAAAGTGTTCTTTTAGAATGAAAATAGTGATTTAAAGTCAACCAATAGAACAAGTCTTCAGCTTTAGTTACCTCGGCTGTGATATATCAATTAAACAATCATAACGAAGTGAAGAAGAAACTGGTTTCAATACGTGTTTGGAAGAATTCGAACAACAATAAAAAGCCCTAATGGAGACATAACTGAAATTTTATATAACAATGGCAGTTTCGTTTCTGAAACATATCAGTGAATCGTCGGTAAGCAAAGTACGCCAAAATAAATGCATTAAATCATCCGAAATGAATCCCCTTAGAGCGTTAAAAAGATACTCCCCAAAAAATATATAAGGAATGAGAAAATCGGCAAACAGCTGAATATTTCTTCTTTGAATGATAGAATTTCCCATGAAAAGGGCAAATTTTAAAGACCTCGTTCTAAGGAAGAGTAATGACCATTTTCCGAAGCTTGCCCTGGCAATACCATCGAGCCCCTTTAAGACATGATCAGAAAATTGAGACCGGTATAGATTTTTTGCCTACCCATAAGAGGATTTAAGTTAGTTTATCACTGTATTACAGCGTTCAAGTATATTATTTTTACGACGAATCTTAAGACCCCAGAGTCGCAGTAGAACTTTTGTGAGAGATAAAAATTAGTTTTTGGGTACTTATCTTGTTGCACAGTATCATTCGCAAGATGAAAATTGCCACCCCCTTATTTGCACTTAATTCTAAGATTTCGATTTGTGCATTAAGTATTAAATATATAAAAGGTTGGTTAAGTGGGTGAATGGAAAGCACACCGTGGGGTTACATAGCTTCTATGATGTCAACATGTTGTTCTGCTCTTAAACTTTTCATATGCGGCACCAGTACCCAATACATAAGGCGATGCTGGTACCTGGACTATGTTGAGCATGTGTGCAAAGAAGTAAGATACTAAGTAAATACTCGTAATTAGCGAATTACCATCAACTCCACAAAAAAAAACACAAGTTATCATGCTGACTAGGCGCTTGGGGAAGCGAAACAGGCAGCAGGACTGAACAACAAATTTACAACTAAATGGTGGAAACATCAAGTGGGGAAACACTGTCAAATACCTAGGTGTGGTGTTAGACTCCAGGCTAACGTGGAGGCGCCACATTGAGGATAAACGACTAAAAGTCGCAGCTAGGATGAGAGAGTTGTACCCAGTCCTCTACAGGAACAGCTTTCTTGCAGCCAGCACCGGGGTCACCATATATTGGAGCCTCAACAGGCCGATCATGGAGTACGCGTGTCCCGTCTGGGGTTACGCATCCAAAACCGGCCTGAGTCGTCTGCAAACAATGCAAATCGCACCCTTCGACGAGCACTTCATGTGTCTAATTGATTCCCTACAGTTGAAGCCACAGATGTTCCACTCCTGAAAGAAAGGATCGTACAACTCACAAAATCCTTCTACGGGGTCACAAGAAAGTCGACAAACCCGCTCATAGTCAACTTAGGGCAATACTATTAACTCACATGATAGCACGAAAGACCCCTGTCTATCTTGACAAGCAACTAATAAAGAAAGAACAAATACAATGCCATATCACAACTAAAGACATCCCAATTACAACGCCTGGAGGAAATGTCTCAGACAAACCCTTCAATACAAACTGCTGTCAATGATATAAGCAGAAAATGTTCTGTATGTGTTTGGCAGTTTTCAGGACGCTAAGCGGGGCTGACAATGGAAACAGTGCCGGCTCTCGTAACGTCATCAGTCGACTTTAGTTTGACGCGGCTAGAATAACGAGAGGTTTTTCTACAGTATTGCCACCGCGAAAATGTACGTAGTTATATAGTACACAGGAAGTTTTAAAAAGTGTTTTCCTCTCCGTTCAAAGGAAGATATGCTTTACGAACAGAAAATAAAACTTAAATTTGCATTAGTGGACGAAACATTCAAGAGTAAGCAGGACTATGATGTTACAGTCTGAAGACACGATTAAAGAAACGATTGATTACATGGTTACTTAGCATTTACACTTTAAATTTTTTTCACCCCGTTTGAAGTAAACTACTGGAATGATCGTAGTTCAAGAAACTTACATTTAAAAATTGAACTACTCCTACGATAAATTAATAATCTCTCACCCATTTTGTGAGAAACAGGGGGGAAACTATAATTCATATCTTTTTACTGTTATACTTCATTGTCACCATCATTTATTAGACACAACAACCTGTTGTGTTAATGCATTCCAGTAATTCGTTTATACAATGCCTTTTTATTTCCCAGAGTCCTGGCAGAATCCCTGTTAGGGCTGAAGTTTTTTTAGACACTTAACGAGTCCTTCAATTCTGTTTTATGTATTTGAAGCATACTGCGTCATGGGAGTGAGATACATCTTAGAGAAGACAGTCTCTGTGAATTGTTAGTGGACCGACCATGTTGCTCGGATGAAAGACCAAAGATGGACAAAAGCTGTGTTGGAGTGGAGCCCTGGTGATCATCAGAGCAAAGAGAAAGACCACCACACCGACATACGGAGGGTTATTGGAATTAAGTGACAGAGGATCAACCAAGATCGTTAGAACTGGAGAAGGCTGCTCAAGCTCTATCTGAACTCATAACTCTTAGAGGACACATCATTTAATGATTAAAATGGCTACTGATGATGATGATGAGCACTCTATAACGGTATGTGATTCGAATTCGACGTTCAGTTGCAAATCCTCCTTTCTTCGTAAAATTACTGGGTTCGGATTGACTGCTTGAACAGGGGGTGATTGCGTAACAAATAAGAAATTGTGTCTCCGGCTACTAATCTCTTAGTTTTCTAATTCCAGGTTAATGTGTAGGTATAGCTACGACAGCAACGAAATTCACGGCAGATGAAAATCCCTTCACTATTGGCGTAGTTTTCGCGCTAAGTAATTTGCTGTACCTTTTGACACTAGGGTACTATCTTGTAGATGTGACTAAACCGCATTTAGTATTCACATCGAATTTGAATTCAAATAAAAATAATTCAACGAAATGGAAAAGTAGTAACATAGCCGAAGACTACAGTAAAATTAGTTTTTATGGAAGTAGAAATATTTAGGTTTATTAAGTTGTGGAAGAATGTTATCACTGGTTAACAGGTTAAAAAAGATGTTAATTTTTACAGGTTTTCGTTAACTTAAACGTCATTTTTTGTCACCATATTTGAATATTAGCGGTTACATTATTATCTTTAATCAAGTTGAAGAATATTGAATAAGCATCCATATTGCAAAGTTGAGGGTTGACGTAAAATAATAGCTTCTATTTTCAATTGGTTTTTTCATTGATGAATGCGTTGACGAAGTACAGTACCTGATATGCGAAGCCTCTTCTGTGTTTCGTGTTGCCCGAAAGAGTGGTTTCTGCAGTTAAACGGATGGTACAGGATAATAAGAGTAGATTGACGGGGCAACATGTGAAATTGAGAATTCTTTTGAAGTCTACGTCATTTAAATACTGTTTTGATTGATGATAAAAATAGATAAATTAATAAATATTTCTATAATTTCCACATGTCTTTAATTTTCCGGAATTTTCTTAAATACTTTCATATATGTTTGGAAATATTTTTAGATAATTACTACCTTTAGGCAAAAATATCGACTTTTTCCTCGATACTTATTAATACTGTTTGCAAATTAGAGCTGTTGTTAAAATATCGATACATCGATATTATTTTTTGAAAATATCGATATTTATTAGTGATATTTTTAGGATGATTCATCAATATTGAAATCTGGGTATCGGAGCCGATATTTTAAAAAAAAATAAATTTTCGTTTTCCTCGTAGAAAGTGTCGTGTTAATGTGGGGGAAAAGTAAACCATTACCTGTGTTGCACATACAGTAAATTTAGTTACAGATAGAATTTTAAGAAACAATGAAAATTTTAAAAACCTCGTTGATCAATAAAATTTATTGCATTATTTTAAACACTAAGTTAGTGCTTCTGATCAATTTCGATCCGAGCAACAAACATAAGTAATAAAGAACGCCAAATATTAATGCTCATTCAAGCAGTTAGTATTCTTTCGATTTCTTGTCTGGACATATTGGATAATTTTTAAAATTTGCTTTCAATTTACACAAAGGTATTAGCATTAAGAACTAACCGTAATGTGCCCAGTATTGTAGTACTCCACAGTTAAATATTTTGTGCGAATTGATTATACTTCTTGTTCCATATCAGCACAAGAACAGAGCTCCAATAGTGCGCCACAGCCTTTTTAGTTATACCACTAACGAATTTATTAAGAGACGAAACTGAAAAAATAAACATCTAATGCTTTTGGATTGTCTCTACAAAGTGCTTTGACGGAAAATAATAATGATAGATTGGTGTCTTTAGAACACAATTTGGTAACGCCAAAGCAACCACCTTGAATCTCCATTTCAAAAAATTTCATTTTGTTATATCGTTGGCTGTTTCTAATGCAATATCAAATAAGGGAAAATATTTTACTTAATGTAGGCGTTTTTCCATGCATTTCAGAAAAAGCAACGTCTGCTCTTTGGGATAAACATGAGCTCATGCTCTTGAAAAACATGTCCAATGAAGTTTCAGACATGATTTTTGGTTCAGTGGTTGCTAAATTAAAACAATACTTGGATCTGCTGAGTATATCAATATCATCAGATGACCTAAGATTCTAGATAAATAAAAGTCATTTTTTCCCTATGCTATCAGAAATTGCTTTGAAATATTTGGTATGTTCTGTCACATCTCATCGACTTGAATCAACAATTAATCTTCCAGTGTCTAATATTATCAGTAGTCTACCAGCAGAAACTATAAAACAACGAATATTTTTAAAAACAGCTGCTGACAAATATTGGTAGACATAACTTTATTCTTTTATTAATAATTCCTGGATGCACATTCCACACTCCTAATCTTTATATGTCACAAAGTTTTATTTTAAACGGAGTTTAGCAAGCTTAACTAATGTGTGAAATTTTACTTCATTCATCACCTTACTTCGGAAGTTTGTGGAATTCAAACTCTTTGAAACGACTCCCACACTCCCTCATCATAATTCCGCACAACTTCCAGTTGTCCTATAAACAGGTAATTTT
Organism: Vandiemenella viatica; assembly: GCA_031002005.1. Classification (NCBI taxonomy): domain Eukaryota; kingdom Metazoa; phylum Arthropoda; class Insecta; order Orthoptera; family Morabidae; genus Vandiemenella; species Vandiemenella viatica. Next base: position 174,837,499 of record CM061919.1, read on the forward strand.
GTACACATATATGATTTCACTCCCAAATTAAAAGTAAAGTACCTGCATTTATCAAATGGTAATCCAAAAGACGAAACGTCTTGGAGCATAAATGTATATTAATTTCTTTCCTCTTGATGAGGCTATTTGCCTTAAATTTCCAATTTGAACAAAATTCATAAAAGTTATGAATTACATTAAATTGTACATTGTAAATAATATAGCTTTAGTTTAAATGTGTCACAATTTTCTTCTTATTTTTTTTTAAAAAAAAAAAAAAAAAAAAAAAAAAAAAAAAAAAAAAAGAACACTTGAAAAACTATTCTGTTTCAGAAATTGAAGCCTTGATTCAAGAAAATATCTCACATCTTTTTATTAGTCTCGTAAATAGCCCTGTCCGGGAATCGAGATTTTGGTTTTCCATCATTTCTCCAAATCACTCTAGGTGAATGCCGGGATACTTTCTTCAAAAATGCCATGGCCGAATTCCTTCCCGTTCCTTGTCCCAGGTCCCATCCCGCCTCTAATGACCTAAGCCGTCTACGAGGCGTAAACCAATAAGTTAAAAAAAAGTAAACGCCACAAGATGTTCCCCTATATTTACACGATTTGTTTTTGTAACATTGGTTTTATAAAATGAGGTCGGTATATCGATATTTTTTCTTCGATATATCGAATCCGACATTGATACTTTTAAAATATCGGTATATCGATAATCCAAATTTTAAAAAATAAAAAAAATCAACAGCCCTATTGCGAATATCGTTCTATTTTTTTATTTGCCCATCCGTAGGGATGGGCAAAATATATCGATGTATCGATATATCGATATTTTTTGTAAATATAATCGATATTTATCGCCGATATTTTTATTTTCGATATATCGATATTGTTTTTGGTGTATCGATTTTAAGCACCAATTCGATATTTTTTCTACGAACGCAATTTAGTATCCAATTTAATCGTTACATGTATATAGGAAAAGTATACATACATATCCAATCATCTGAAAGTGTCTTAAAAAGTGAATTCGTCGAAATATAACAGCTTCATCAGCGGTGCAGAGGTTAAAAAAAGCTGTTAAATTTTAACAACTTTGACACAAGCTGTTAGCACCAGATGGAACTCCTGCTTTAATATTAGAACGATTTGTCAGACTCTCTGCAATTGTAGCTAAAATCTTAGCTAGTAAAAGTCAGTCAAATATAAACACACCTGATATGGTAGCAACTTCACAGCTTAATGCAATACATGTCCTTAATGTCCTTCTTGGTCCTTTCAAAGAAGCCACTGAAGAGGTTAGTTTTACAAATTATGTGACTGCTAGCTTAGCCATTCCTGTTACAAATCTGATTCGACAAGTAACGGAACAAGGTACTCCTTTGACCACTTTAGGATTCACAGTAAAAGAGACTTTACTCCAATGAATTCAAGAGAAATTAAGTCCTTTAGAAAGAAATAGCTTCTTTACAGCAGCTGCCATTTTGGACCCTCGTTTCAAATGTATACACTTCTCCAATCGGTGTGTCAAATGCGATTTCTACAATACGTATTGATATTCGCTTGGAACTTAGACGACGAGTAAAACGTTCTCCAGAAGTAATGTCTACAGCAGCAACACAAGATATCGCAGATAAAACATCAATTTGGTCCACACATGAAAAGCTATCATCCCTTAGCACTAATGTTATGCAAGACGTCAAGCTCTGGCTCAGTTCCTAATGAGCTAATGAGCTTAAGCAACACCTGGACCAACCATTAATAGACAGAAAACCAGACCCAGTAAAGTTTTGGGTGAATTGCCAGCGCTCCAAGCCAGTGCTTTCGGAAATCGCGCTGAAATACCTCATATGTCAAGCTTCTTCTGTGTCGTCCGAAAGAGTGGCTTCTGCAGTCAACTTAGCTGTACAGAACAACAGGAGTAGATTGACGGGGGAGCACATAAAACAGAGAGTCCTTTTGACGTCCATATCAGACGAATACTGGTTTGATTGATAGAAAAAAATAATAAATAAAAGTTTGTATATTCTACCAGAGTCTTTAATTTTCAGAATTTTCGAAATATGTTGATGTATTTTATGATTCTTTAAAGATAATTACTCCCTTTAGCCAAAAATATCGAAATATAGATATATCGATATTTTTCCCTCGATATATATCGATAGTGTTTGTAAATATCGTTTCGATATTTATCGATATATTTTTTAAAATGCCCATCCCTACCCATCCATACCTGAAGCTTTAGTTCATGAAATAGTTTAAGAGTAGGGATGGGCAAAATATATCGATGTATCGATATATCGATATTTTTTCTAAAAAATATCTATATATATCGCCGATATATTTATTTTCGATATATCGATACATCGATATTGTATTTAGTGTATCGATTTTAAGCACCAATTCGATATTTTTTCTACGAACGCAATTCAGTATCCAATTTAATCGTTACATGTATATTGGATAAATATACGTCTTAAAAAGTGAATTCGTCGAAATAGAACAGCTTCATCAGCGGATGAGAGGTTAAAAAAAGCTGTTAAATTTTTAACAAATTTACGTTAACGTCATTTTTATGTTAGGATGTAAGCGGTTATATTATCTTTGTAGTTGAAATATTATCTTTTCAACTTTTTTCCAATTACGAATAACAATTAATGGGTTGATGAACCACAATTCATTATGAAAAACTGTTAATTCATTTAAATGTCTACAATCTAGTCTACAGTCAATACTCCTTAATCGCAAGGAATACGTTCCGTAAATTAGCCACAAATTCGAGAATCTTGAATACGGAAATCTGGAATATGGAAACCTTGAATACAGGATGTTAGTTTATATAGAATAATAGACAATACGTTCCAGGTATACAGAAAAATTTTGATGTAATGGAGTGATTATCGTACTTTGAACTTAATAAACCAATTATGGGTTGCTTTAAATGCTCTATCCTAAAGTTTATTGTTATGCTCTTTAAAATATGCATTAAGACATATAGCTTTCTCGTGAATTACAGCCCCACTAAAGAATACTTTCTTGTGATTGCTGTCTTCGATTGATGTAGTGAGAGCGGTTTTTAGTTTCTTAATCACTGAGACACCAATAGTTTTTAATGACAGTATGATCCTCTTCAGACGCCCCCCTCGTGTCGGGTTGTAGGCGATTACCATGGGCGATTTATATACCTTCAAGGAAAGTCCTAGGAAGATGAACTGGGGTGGTTTTCTGTTTCACCGAACGTGATGGTGTAATGGTTAGCTTTCTGTCCTCGCATTCGGGAGGAGGGCGGGTCGAATCCCCGTCCGGGTATCCAGATTTGGGGTTTCTATGGTTTCCCAAATCACTCCAGGCAAATGCCCGGATGCTTCCTTCAAAAGGCCATGGCCGAATTCCTTCCCATTCCTTGCCCCCCCCATCCTTTCCCGTCTCTAAAGACCTCGCTGTTAAGAGACGTTAAGCAATTAAAAAAAAAATCCCCGTGTCCTTCCTCTGTGTGACAGTGCTCCTAAGTGTGTATGACAGTGACACTGTGTGGTTCAGTATAGAATGTTGTGGATGAGAGATGAAAGAAGGGAGAGTGCTTGTTCAGGCCTACCTTTGCGAAACATTCTAAAGGGGGCGCCAAGCTTAACATTCCCATCCGACGTATGATTCATTATCAACAACATCGTATGCCCTCGCACCATACGCACTGCAGAGAGGTTTGGTGATTAGACATTACAACTTACTGGTTAAGCCCCGATGATGAAAATCGTTGATGGAGTGTTAAGTGAAAATAATTCATTTGCAGCACTCTACGATCACGTAAAAAGTATTGCGACTTATTTTAAGCAGTCTGTCAATGCTATGGATCTATTAAGATCTGAACAAGAAGCATCTGGGGAAAAGGAAGGAGAGGTGTTGATTTTGACACAAGCTGTTAGCTCCAGATGGAACTCCTACTTTAATATGTCAGACTCTCTGCAATTGTAGCTAAAATCTTAGCTACAAAAAGTCAGTCAAATATAAACACACTTGATATGGTTGCAACTTAACAGCTTAATGTAAAACGTGACCTCATTGTCCTTCGTGGTCCTTTCAAAGAAGCCACTGAAGAGGTTAGTGGTACAAATTATGTGACTGCTAGCTTAGCCATTCCTGTTACAAATCTGATTCGACAAGTAACGGAACAAGCTACTCCTTCGACCACTTTAGGATTCACGGTAAAAGGGGTTTTACTCCAAAGAATTCAAGAGAAATTAAGTCCTTTAGAAAGAAATACATTCCTTGCAGCAGCTACCATTTTGGACCCTCGTTTCAAAGGTATACACTTCACTTCTCCAATCGGTGTGTCAAATGCGATATCTATAATGACTAATAATATTCGCTTGGAACTTAGACGACGAAGACAACGTTCTCCAGAAGTAAGGTCTACAGCAGCAACACAATATATCGCAGATAACGCATCAATTTGGTCCGCACATGAAAAGCTATCATCCCTTAGCACTACTGTTATGCAAGAGGTTCCAAGCTCTGGCTCAGTTCCTAATGAGATTAAGTAGTATCTGGACCAACCATTAATAGACAGAAAATCACACCCAGTAAAGTTTTGGGTGAATTGCCAGAGCTCCAGCGCGCTGAAATACTTTATAAGTCAAGCTTCTTCTGTGTCGTCCAAGAGAGTGGCTCATGCAGTCAACTTAGCTGTACTGATCAACAGGAGTAGATTGACGGGGGAGCACATAAAACAGAGAGTCCTTTTGATGTCCGTATCAGACGAATACTGGTTTGATTGATTGAAAAAAAAAATTAATAAAAGTTTGTAGAATTTCTACCTGTATTTCTTAAGTATTTTGATGTATTTTATGTTTTTTAAAAAAAATAATTACTCCATTTAGCAAAAAATATCGAAATATCGATATTTTTCCCCCGATATATATCGATAGTGTTTGTAAATATCGTTCCAATATTTATCGATATATTTTTTTAAATGCCCATCCCTATTTAGGAGTAAAGCGCAAACCTCTTCTCACAGGGGAACACTCAGATAGAAATACCACAATATTTAAGCACTTGACGTTTACTCTTTTAATATTTCTTCGTTCAATTACTAGAAACGACTGCGAGTATGATAATTTATTTTGCATTAACTTGTATGGGTGTATGATTTTAACGTGTTCTTAGAACTGATCTTTTATATTTCTATAAGGTTACATTGATGTCTGCAGAAAAGTCTTTTGTGTTTCATGTTCAGTATGAACTGTTCAAGGAACGTACTACACTGTGCTCAACTTCGTACAATGAATGAGCGATATTTCTTCCTCTCATCGACAGAGTGCAGTGGAAAAACTATTTATACAGCGAAATAGTTACGCTAAATCATTTCATTTTTAAAAAAAATCTATATGTGACCTGTACATCAGAAAGTATAAATACTTCATTTCTACCATATACTAAAACAAAGCACGAAATTTCGTATCGCTAACAATTATTATTTTCGCTTCTTAGGGAAATTAAAATATCTATGAATGAGTATAATTTGTTTCCGTCTGTGTACAATAGTTTTAATTCCACCCAATTCTTCCCAGTTTTAGGAATAAATCGTCAACAGTGAATTTTCATCTCTTCCTCAAAAGCTCTCAGCATTGACTTCTTAGTGCATTCGAAACCAGCACTGATTTTTTCATTTGCTTTGCCTTTCGCAACGTATATTCAGAAGGGGAAAAAAATATTTTTGTACTGATGTTGTATCTTCTATGAAGAAAGTATTTATATTAAAAATGTATGTGACGGATATGTTTGCATGGTGACAGCTTTTCTAACCAGATACACTAACCGTCCCTATCAAAGTACCCAGTAGTCCAACGAGGTATAGGGAATGTACAGATAAACGTGGAAGCTATCCAAGGAAGCGTTCTGGTGAACTTGCTTTTTTTTTTTTTTAAACTGCTTTACGTCTCTCAACAGTAAGGTCCTTTAGAGACGGGAAAGGATGGAGGCAAGGAATGGGAAGGAATTCGGCCATGGCCTTTTGAAGGAAACATCCCGGCATTTGCCTGGAGTGATTTGGGAAACCATGGAAAACCCAAATCTGGATGCCCGGACGGGGATTCGAACAGCCGTCCTCCCGAATGCGAGGGTTGTACTTGCGTTACACAGTTGTGCCAGAGGTGAAAGTAGGGTTAAGGGCCTTTCAAATTCCCAGCTAACACCAGGTTTCTAAACGGGAATGTTTCGTGCTCCAATGAGACGTTATATCAATTTTGCCATAAGACCGCTTTGCATGTAAAGTTAGACATTCATAACCTATTTTCATTACATAGATAATTTCCTCTCTAAATATGTGTCCTTAAATTGTTATATAGTATCACTGGTAAGCTGAACTCCTTATCTGTATTTAATTTTGAGACTTCTATGTGTGTATTGACGAATATGAAATGCCAATCAAGTGTGTGAATGGATCACACTTTAGGGTCACATAGCTTTTATAATATCAGTATGTTGTTGTGCTGCTCAAGTTTTCATACCGGCACTATATTGGAATTGCCCAGTACATATGACGATGCTAATACTTGAATTATGCTGAACATGTAAATGCTTCGTACAATGACGTAATAATCTAAGTAACATCAACACTCAGTTTCTATTGGAAAAATAAATGTTTCCTAAAAAAAACTCTTTTAGTTTCCTAAGTAACTTTCGTGTTTTCTTATATTTTTACCATACGTACTTTTATTAAACTTCACTAATTGCTTTAAAATCTTACCCGCAGGGGACGGTGATAAGTACATAAGGAGGTATCCATTCCAACTTCGCAAAAAAAGATAGCATAAGCTTGTTCCTCCAACATTTAGAGTATAGGTATGTAGGTGACATTTAACATGAAATTTAGTACCGATTTTTTTTTATATCGAAAAACAAATCCCTTATATTATTTCGTAACATGAGTGTGTGTATTATATTCAGAATTAATAAATCTCATAAAGTAGAAGGAAATGGGTTGGAATGTAAGAATGTTTGCAAACGTACTTAATTATGGTCAGATGAAAATTTACAAGTTTCCGGAGAAGTATGAGAAGCTGGTTTGTTAATTACCCGCGTTCTTCGGGGAACACCTGGAAGAAAACTTTAATAACTATCTTGTTCATAAAACTAAAACAAGTACTGGTTAAATAGCGTAAGTTCTTTTGATGACATGGTACTTTAGCTGAGTACGTAAAAGAATTTCAAAGCATGAAGTAAATATTTTATCATGTCTTTGCGTAATACGGAATAAAAGTTAGTGTTGAGAAGAATAAACTTGGAACGACAAACGATTAATCTCATATGTGAAGGTAGTCAATAATTAGAATAAAGGAATTACCAAGAAAAAACCTGTATATATGAGTTTAAAAAAATGAGTTGTAGGTGTTATTGATATGATGTACAAAAAGAATCTACCTTTTTGTTAAAGTTGTATCTTTTTTCCTGTCTGCTTTTCGATGAACAGAGTTTACCAAAAAATACTAGTCTGAATTCGGTGGACGGTCTCGAAATTAAAATACGGTATTTTTGATTTTGATGTGGTGTCGAAATAAGAGGGATTAAAAAAAATACTGATAGTTCTCCGTGGAACACGATTCACTTAAAATCTACTGGTCTTATTTTCATGAAGTTTTTATTAATGCACTTATTGTGATCACGCATCTAAATATTGGTATGTTCCATTCTGATTTGATATCGAAAAATGAGAAATTAAAAACATTATTACCACCTGGTTATTAGTGTGTTGGTCCACCTTTGGAGTGTAATACAGCAGCGATTCGGCGTGGCATGGATTCTAGAAGTCCTTTTTAGGTTTCTGGAGTTATCTGGCACCACGCACAGATCACGCAATTCCCTTAAATTACGGGCCGGTGGTTTGTGGGCGCGGCTGCTTGGAAGGAGCATCTCGGAAACGGCGAGGCTCACTCTGTCAAAGACCTTTGAAAGGCCTAGTGCAATACTAACAATATGGCCTCCCTTCCATGTTTCATCCGAAAAATTTTGCATATGTATTACTAACTGAGATTCGCATGAATATCCTTGCCCAAAGCCATGTTGCCTACTTGAAAACCACTTCCGCTCCTCAATATATTTCTGATGTGGTTGTATATCAATCTTTCCATTAATTTACCAACCACTGATGTCAAACTGACTGCCCAATAATTGTTGACTGTATTTCTGAACCCGGACTACTATTGCACTTTTCCAGTCCTGTGGTAAGCAGCAAGTATCCAGACTCAATTTAAATAATATTTCAAGATAATATACAATGTCACAAACTGCTATCTTTAAGACATCTGTAGTAATGTTATCTACACCAGCCCCTTTATGTTTTTTCAGCTTTCTAAGCTCCTTCATGATATTCTCAGAATGATTTTTTTTTTTTTTTTGTCTGTTCATTTCTAATTGTGTTATTAAGCTCGTTCTCCGATTTACTCGATCCCATTTCCGATTCATTGTCTCTAATGGTCTCACTAAATCACATATTTAAAATCTCTGCCTTTTTCAAATCCTCACCTACTTCTTCTCCTTCCTTGTCTCAACATCCTCCCATCCCCACAGTTTTCTAATACAGCCGTAGAAATTCCTAGATGCCTCAGTCAGTAGTTCCCCTGCACCGAGAATACTCTTCATAAACCCATCTTTACCCACCTAATTTGCTTTTATCATTTTCTTGTTTACTTGTTTCAAATATTCCATACTACCCTGCTGTCTATTAAATCAGTTGTGTTCTCGTCTTACCAACCTCTTTAACCTCCTCACCTCCCTATTATAGTACGTAGGTTCTCTACTTCTCTTCAGTTTCTGTTTTGGAATAAATATTTCTTCCCCATTTCTTATTATCTCCTTGAACTCTTCCCATCTCATTCTACTGTGCATTTTCCATCTTTCTATTCGCTGAAACTTTCCCTGAAATATCTCTTCAAGTTCGAAATCTGTGCTTTTTTTATAATTGTAACTATTTCCCCCTTGAATTTTGGCTACTGGTTCACTGAATCCCCTTGTATCGATCAGAACTGCTTTGTGATCACTTACTGCTTCAGTTACTTGACGTCCCACAAGATTAATGATTTGTCCGTCAGATGTTGACGTTAAACTAGCGGACATCCTTCTGTCTGAATTGTCATCTTCTTAATATAAATAGAAATCAGTTCAGAAGTCAATAACTGACGTACTTGCTATGGAAGTGTCTGAATTATTTACTATGTCTAATCGATAAAGAAGCCCACATCATCATAAAACAACAGCATTAAACTTTTATCAATGACACTTTTTTTTCTCCAGATTTTCGTTGCATAATATTAGCACTCCAACGTGTGCCACTATATAGATGATAATGAGGTGGTTAGATGAGCAAAGAAATCGGAGGACATTGAAAGTTCGGAAATGAACCAAGAATTATGATGCACAGACTTCTCTATGCATTGCTTCAAGACATATACAAGGGATAAAAGTGTTATAATAATTAGAAGCTTTAATAGATATCATCAATTAATTAGTAAGAAATACAATTAAGAACCTCAAGCGAGAGTGATGTCTTCTTCTTCTTCTGGTCCCTATCCGTTCCGGATGTCGGCAACCATCTTGGCTGTCTCGTCTCTGCTGGTTGATGCTCGGATTATCTCCGTAGTTGTCTTGGAGGTCCGTATTCTTAGATTTTTAACCAAGAAGTTCTTCTTCTACCAGCACTTCTCTTTCCTGGTATTTTCCCCTGGAGAACAGATTGCAGGAGTTCATAACGGCTATTATTCCTCATGATGTGGCCAAGGTACTGAAGCTTTCGTGTTTTTATGGTGGTCAGTATTTCCATGTCTTTTTTTCATTTTGCGGAGCACTTCAGCATTTGTGGTGTGGTCTGTCCATGGTATTCTCAACATTCTTCGATATAGCCACATTTCAAAAGCTTCTAGCCTTTTACTGATAGTTTCTGTTAATATCCACGTTTCAACGCCATACAGGACGACAGAGGACACATAGCAGCGCAGGAGTCTCATCTTCGTGGTAATTGATAAATTACGACTTTTAAAAAGGTTATTCATCTTAATAAAAGTAGCCTTGGATTTACCAATCGGTGACTTTATTTCATCAGAGGCATTCCAGTCGTGAATACTGCAAGGGAATAAATGTTTGTTATAAGAATCATTATAATACCCAATTGCATTAATTTTATCTCTGTTGTCATTGTAACCTTAATAGATTGGTGGAGGAAATATTTCATCGCATTTGTGTTGCTTACCAACAATTTCAATCGAAACCTAGATCGTTTGTCCGCCAGATAAACGACAACGACGACAACGACATCATTATCCAGGTGGCTGTTTTCCTGGAGTGTGGGGAAGTTCCTACACTTGGTGCATCTCCTTCCAGGTAAGTATCAATCTATGTACCGTACCTGATACTAGTGTATGAGATTTAACGAAATGCAACACGTTGGTAGTTTACATGTATTACCAACTCCCATAGTAATCATCATAAAATCAGTATAACCAAAGAAGGATGTTTTTGTTGTTTTTACCTTTATATATGTACGTTAAGTTCTCTTACTTTCATACACACGGAAATAGTTGATAACAGTATGGCATTTTAATACGTGACGAAGTTATGTTCCTTACCTTGCAAGTAGAAAAGACTGAGTTTGCCATATAATTAAGAAATTTAAATAATTATTTGTATACATCCCAAAACGTTCCCACAGTAACATTCATCAACAAGATGCAGGGAGCAGAAGTTGCATGCCTCAGGCAACGAACGTTTCGTACGCTTCTTCTCTGAAGGCCAGTTGTATGTGGCTCTCCCGCTCCTAAATTACACGAACTATTTGTTCGAACACGCATCAGAGAGCACAATGTCAAATATTGTTTACAAAGAAGATTTCTGAAAAAAAAAATATAATGAACTGTCCCCGTGAGACATATACAGTCGTAAAAAAACTTCGAATTTTTTAATAGCTTAAAACGGTGGCGGAGACGAAGGATATGTCAAGCTAGCTTCGCACGGTCCGCGCATTTGCCTGCTGGGCCGCTCAAGATACCAATAACGGGCCGTGGGGAGGATCACGCCTGTGCTGACAGCGACGGTGCACCTCTATCCGTCACCCAGTCTGTAAAGATCAAACGCCCGGGTAGCTGAAACGACACTAGGCAGCGTGGTGGGGAGGTGGCGAAGACTAGCCTGTGGCCCGTGCTCATCCGTACACTTCGGCTGATGTGGCGCGGCTTACAAAATCACGCACCGTGGGAACACACATTCAGAAGATCCAGACGCATCGACAGGTCCACATTTCGATTCTCGGTCATGGTTGTACTTTTTACAGGGCTTAAAACTGGTTTTCACCTCTGGCGATATTGTCTTATTAAGGTGTAGTATGCTACAATGCTCTGTATTTCGGATTCCACGTTCAGCTTTATTAGGTCTCCTTCTACTTGTAGAATTTAAGCCTTGGATACACTAGGGGACAAATGGAGCTACAAGCCACGCGACTTGCCGCGCGGCAAGTCGCTGGACAACACCCGGGAACACTGCCGCGGAACATTCAGCAGACACACTAGTCAGTTCTTGCAGAAATGTTGCCCGAGGAGGTTGCGTTGGTTAGTGCTGCGTACATACTTATATCAAGTAGTTCAGTTTCGTAGGACGCATGTTCGATACGCATATAACAGACTTATTAATATTAAAAAATCAAGTATGTTAAGACTTAGAAAACAGAAAGAGACTCGAATGAGAAATTTTGTATCTGATTGAAAACAAATTAAATAAATTTATATTTTAAATATTGCTTCTTATTATAAATGTGCGTATTTTTTTCAACAAACTAAAAACAGGGATTTTGATGATAGTTCTTGAGGTTTAAATATTAAAATTCTCATGATTTTATTTAATTTCTTTAATTGTATTCAATATTTTTTTTATGACAAAACTACGCGAGCCACCACAAAGCTGTGCTTTTAACTAGTTTTAAATTGCCAGTCCCCTACTGTCCGCCTCTCGTGAGGGTGTCCCGGCCTCTCACCCTGTCACACCTAGGCGTTACTTCCTGCCGCCTCACAGCTGCGATCCTAGACAGCTGGCAGGCGTCCACAAAATCAGTATACATTTTTACGAAACTTAAAATTTATATGTTTCCTTACAAACTGTTATATTAATAATTATTTATGCTGTTTTGGATACTGCTACTGCAAATGAATGGAATGAAAGGTTTGTGATCGTGAAATATTTTTGAAATTCCACACATTGTCTTGGATCTATTGATGGGAAACACGTTTTGATTCAGGCTCCTTCCAATTCCGGCACCGATTATTATAACTACAAAGAACAATTTAGTATTGTCCTATTGGCTATTGTGTATGCCGGTTATAGTTTTATTTATGCAAATTGTGGTGTAAAAGGAAAATCTTCTGACAGTGGAGTGTTCCAAGAAACTGCTTTTTAATATAGCTCTGGCTGCTAATCAACTTAAGTTGCCAGATCCAGAGCCAGTACGATAAGGTGGACCAAATATGCCTTTCTTATTGGTAGGAGACAGTGCCTTTGCATTGACCGAACATATAATGATGCAATTACGACGTGGGTACTACAAAGCGCATTTTCAACTGCAGACTATCAAGAGCAAGAAGAGTTGTAGAAAATGTGTCGTATTTCGTATATTCAGTACACCAATAGCCCTCCAGCCTGCAAATGCTGAAGTACTTGTAATGCCGTGTGTAAACCTACATAATTTTTTTAGACGCAATAGTCAGTCCAGATCACTGTACACCCCACATGGAAACTTTTGATTCTGAAAATATGGATCACGAAATTGTGGAAGGATCATGGCGCAGAGAAATTGGATGTCATAATATGTTGATGCTAGTACAGCTCGATTAGTTGAAGCACCATTTCGTTTTCCGGCAGCACCGACATGACAAGCTGCGCACACGACTGCACTCGGGTACAAATGTCGCGGGACTGACGCGATGTTTTCGCTCTGGAAGCGGCAACACACAACATGCCCCGCGGCACGTAGATGTCGCGCAAATTGTTGCACACAACATTGTGGGACAGCGGGGAACGTTGCAGCGCCACCCAGACTCAGTGTTGTCCCCTAGTGTATCCGGGCTTTTACTTGCTTAGGGTAGACGGCTACGGCAGAGACGTATTGCTGTGTCGGTAAGAAACTCTGTCACCTGGTCTTAAAGTCCATACGAAACTATTAATTTTTTGTGATTATTTTTCTAATTGCGTATTACAGTGCAGGATTAGCCAAGGCAGATAGATACTCTGTCACTCCAGGCCAGTAATTTTATCACTCATCTACACACTCTGTCACAGTAATTTGTTATACTTTTGGACCAGATGAAACCCGATCGAACTATATGACGGAAGTGAATAAGTTCCGTTTAGTATGCTCAATGGCATTTCTATTCAAAGACAAATAAATAGTTCACCAATTTAGAAAAGTAGTATCTTAAACAAGGACTATAATAAAAATTAACGTTTTTTGTTAGTAGAAATATAAATAATTAGATTTAAATGTTTGTGAGAGAATCATAAGGACAATAAACCACGTTTACATCTATTAATCTCTTTTTTTTTCATTTTATTAAATTTATCTCAAATTCCACTATTCCGTCATTTCTGATATCATGTTAATGAGTTTTTGACGCAATCATTTGTCAATTATTTGATAGTTAGTCTTAATACCGCTTCATCTGTGACATCTGGCAAGGCGCTGCTTTATTAAAATCTATGGAGAACTAAGGAATTCGACAGAATGCTTCAAAATTCAATGAGATCTGGACGTCCTTTCGGCATGGTCTAATCAATGGCAACTTTATTATGCGAAAAGTGCTCGGTAATCTGCATAACTAAGAAAGGAGATCCGTTTTTCATGTGTATGAATGAAACAGTTCAGTATTGACATTGTTGATTCACAGAACTATTTGGGCGAATGCCACATGAGATGGGACTTTTACAAAACTTCGGTAGTAGGTAGGGTTAATTCTAGGCTGCGAAGGTTAGATTTTGATGAATTACGACATTTATACAAAGAAGATAGCGTACAAAACCCATCGTCCACCCACATTTGAACTATTGTTGTACCGTTTCGAATCCGTATCACAAGGGATTGATTGATAGTACAGAGAAGAACCATATTGCTTAAGAAATTCTGAAAGAGCCACAGAGTTGATACGTAGACTGAGCTGGTATATGTCGGGCAGACAGATGATTTAGATTTCGAATGAAATTATTGGTAAACAACAATTTTCGTTTTGGATTCAGACTAAATTATTTTTCCAAGAAACTATTTGAGTCGCAGGGACACCGGAGATAATATTAGAGAAGTTATACGTACGGAAGCTCAAACAAATCTTTCTTGAGTCATGTTTTTCTACGTTTTTCTCGACTGGAGTCCCCAGAGTTACTATCGGTTCAGCGCACTCAGTCTTTTAGCACAGATTTGTTAATTCAAATATATATATCTTTACATAAGAGTTACATTACGAATAATCATCATCATCACAGCACCAGTCTCTGCCATTTCTTTATAGGCAGTGTTGTTGGAGGTGTTGTCTTAAGACATTTTCTCCTATTAATATCGATTTTCATTTCCTCGCTTGTGATGGGTCTTGCTCAGTGGGCGTTTGTGTCGGTCAACAGTAGCATCGTATTGACCGATGTTGTGGACCACTGGGTTGTTTGATTTTTGAGTGCTCTTGTAGAAAGAACTTTCAATTTCCCGGAATCTTTCTTTAAGTGTGGGCAGCATAGTAGCCTCATGTAAGGGTTACGTTGGGAACCATCTCGGCAGGTGTAATGTTCTTTTTAATGCCTTATTTTGAATAACTTGAATTTTTTGTAAATGGTAGTCAGCCGCGTATGCCAATACTGGACAGGCATATTCTATTTTCGGTCTGATAAACGCGGTATATATTGTGACTCCAACTGTTGGTAGTAAGAGACTGTATGTGTTTAGGAGCGGGTACAATTCCTGTTACTTCGCGCTTGCTCGTTGACGAATACCATCGATGTGTAGCGTAGTTGAAATACATACTGTGAATTTAATAACAAATTTGTTCGGTTTGATACTAAAAACGACTGCGAGCGAATACACTTATTTTAATTTTACTTGTATCAGAGTAATTCCTACAAAGGTAGAATGCGCCTCCTCTACTCTGCGTGGTGAAGAACAATACATTTATACAAACATTGATATTAAACCATATTTAAAAAAAAATCTATATCTGGCCCTTATACCAAATAATCTATTTCAGCCAATTGCTACTAGAAATCAGGAAATTTGTTATGGCTGACACTAACTTTCTTCGTACCTAAGGAAGAATAAGGTATCCAAGAATTATTTCAATTTCTTCTTTTTATTCAGTTTCTCCGACGATCTTTCTGTCCAGTTCTTAGAGTATTCTAAACTAGTGCTGCGCTTTCTACTTGCTTTGAATTTCGCTACGGATATTTGAAGAAAAATTTAGTTTAAAAACAAAATGGTGACGGAGAAGTATGCATGTGAAAGTATACATTCTCAGACGATTTTCATTAATGTGCAATTTCCTCACCAGATCCACAAAACATATTAGATTTTTGAGATCAAGTTGAGTCAACGGCGACACTGCCTACCCATTTCTCGAAGCGATTCGGGCCATTTTTGAACCTCAATTTCTTCGGTCGTATTCGTGCTACATATCTTAAATTTCTGTTATGCATACATATCAGCAATCTTAGTAAATGTAATAAATTTAATTTCGATACTATACTTAGTTCGGATGTTATTCGGATACAAACTTCAGCGATTTTGTCACTCACTCACTGACTGTCTGACTGATGATCATCAAAACTCTAAGGTACTTCTAGCAGCCATAGAAAGCTGAAATTTGATACACATGTAAAATTTTAATAATATATTATAAGAAAAGACTAAATATCGTAAATTTCCGTATATCTACCCCTTATTGACCACTAACGTGAAATCGCTTTCTACCGTAATAGCTTTATGTACCTCAGATTTTCATTGTAGAATGAGCTTAATAAGTTTAAATAATGCATTAATTTTTATTCCTTTCCTTTTCTTACTTTGAAAGTTACTGAAATTGAAAATTTTATTGCGACCAAGTTACCCCGACATCAAAATTCCACTGTACTTCCAGTAATTCGAGAAACCTGTAATTTGTTACCCATATATGTTTTCATACCTAAATCATAAGAAAAGTCTAATATTGCAGTTTTTACCCGTATTTATTTAATTAAAATTCTAAACATGAAAAATTCTGGCACATATTCGTTGCTTAATTGCTTTCCTCCGTTTGAAGCTATATGCCTGGGAATTTTTTAATGCATAGAGAACAGTAAGATTAACAAATATCTTAAATTTTACTTTGTTCTAATGCTTAGTTTGGAAGTAACTGGTAATTTATTTATGGAGGTAGTTAAACCAAGCCCAGTCTGCATTGCTCGCCTACGGCGCATACCCATTGGGGGCATTGTTGGTTACGTATACTGATATCTTCAATTCTGAAATGTTCCTATTCACCGATTTTTAAATGGAATCATTACATTTGAGCGGCGATTCAGAAAGCGATAAACTTACAAAAAGAAATGAGATCCCACAGAAACAATTCTTGTAAAAATAGGCCAAAACTTGTGTTCGTGTAGTGACAATAGTTATGAGATCTTCTTCTGAGCCAAGTCTATACTTTACAGTGTGTATTCACTTCACTTTGTGAAACATAATGGTTTATCTCGGGTCATAGATCGTTTATTTAGAATATATAAAAAATCTGTTGTCTTGGCCATTATGCACATCATAATCTTTATTGAAAATTGAGAGCATTAATATATACTTGTCAAATTCGAAAAATAGCTAAGGAAATTTTGGCTTTTACGTATTTATAAGCTTGATAAAGCAACACATTTAAGGTGTTTATATAGGTTAACTAAAAAATGGCGCACAAAATGGCCAAGTCATCAGATTTTTTTAATCCTAAATAAACGATCTATGACACCGAAGAAACCATTCTGTTTCACAAAGTGAAGTGAATACATACTGCAAAGTGTAGACTTGGCTCAGAACAAGATATCATAACTTTTTATCACCACACGAACACGAGACTTGGTCTATTTTTACAAAAAAATTTGTCGGATCTTGTTATACAGTATCATTCGCTAGCTGAAAACTGCTACACTTGTCTCCATTTAATTGTAAACATTCTATATATAAAAGGCTGGAAGTGGTATTTTTTTAATCCTATAACTTCTTTGGGAGAGTAGATCGCAGAGGATATCGGCTTTCGCCTTGAGCGCTATACTTATGGACGTAATGAAGTGTTGCTATATATCTGTAAACCTTGTAACTATGTACTGTGAGCGAGAAGTGTACTATTCGTTCGTGAAATATATAGTTTATTAGGTGGAGTTAGTGCACCGTCCCAGCATTTGCCTTGAATATTGCGGGAAAGACCGCAATCATTACGGCCTGTATACTAGAGCCTGGTCTCGAGTCAGGTCCCGTTGTACTTCGCTGATCCAGTGCGCGGCTGGCTGGTAGCAGGTGTATGACAGCAGCACACAACAATGGGTCACGTATCTTTTACGTTGTCGCTGTGTTAACATGTAGATGCGCTGCTCAGTTCGGAAATAAATACAAGGCTCTTCATTCGAATAGCCCAGTATAGAAGGAGTTGCTGATACTTTAATTATGCTGAAAACCATTTTTTAATAAGCATGCGAAAGCTTCGTGAAAAAATAATTAAATATGTAAGCAATCGTAATTAAGTAATACGCCAACCAACACAAAAATTTGTATTAGAGACGAAATGTTTCACAAACAGCCTTCTTTTTAGCGCAGGTACTTTAATTAGATTTACGTAAATGTATTAATGGAAGGGGTTGTCCATAAATTACGTGAGGTGAAATAGGGAGGGTAGGTCCGGCGAAATCTCACCAAGGGGAAGAGGGGGGGGGGGAGGTGTCAACGCAAATCTCACGTGAGTTTTTGGAAATTTTTTTGGACTGTTGAACCAAAAAAAAAAGACAAAAAAAGTCTACAAAACACGCGAAGGCCGATTTTAGGGGGGTGTTTAGTCGAAAAGTGTGGGTGTAATCGGCTTAGGAAGGGTGAGACCTAAATAAAAAAAGGTCTCAAAAAGTTGCGACGGTGATTTCTAGGGGGGGAGGGGGTCCCACAGACCAGATCTTACCAGAGAGCGGGGGGGGGGGCGTTGGACCAGATCTCACTAAGTCTCACTGGAAAGGGGGGGGGCGGGCGTTCGGAAATCCGGAAAAACACGTCACGTAATTTATGGATGCCCCCTAAGTAAATAACGAATTACACACTCCAACTTCTCAATCAAAGATTGCAAATACCGTTTCTGCAGTTCAGGTAGCATTCAGTGTGAAATTTCGTACCGAATTGCTTTTCTCGTAAAGTAAGTCCCTGTTAATACCTCGAGATGTGACGAAAGTTATTATAATAAGTTTTCAGTAATTTCCAGATTTATTTGTACATTAGGAAGAACTATTATAATGCCTTGAAATTCTTTGTGAACCAAAATGTCTTCGCACAAAATCTGCGAATATGTTAGCCAATGTGGTAGGGCCTTCATTTCTTGTGAAATATGCGACCGATCCTATATTGTATTAAGTTTACTAAAAAATTGTCTCTTTTAATTCTTAGAAGAAATCTTTCTGAAAGTTGGATAATCTCGCAGCGTTCATTATATATGTTGTCATTTCTCCTATATCTGCTTTTGGTATAGTGCGCATGCATGCAACGTTTCTCGACAACTTGTGTTGTCTGTATCCGGTACGGCTTGGCGTTACCCCACACTTCACAGCCATACAGATAAGCTGAACGTTTCAGAAGTCTTAATTTGGTCTCTCACAACAAGTTATTGTAATGCAAAATTCATTCTGACTACGAGGGCCTTGTGATCTTTATCACCTATGTGGTGACTAAATACAAGTTTGTCGTATTATCCGAAGATACGAAATACCATGACCCTCTTGGTTTTGGTAATTATCTGGTTTAGATCTTTTCTATTTGAGAAGTATAGAGGTGCTTTTGTTGGAGTTTATTCCTACTTTACTATGTGCACACCAATTATGGACTATATGTAGTTGTTGCTGCATATGATTTATCACTGTACTATACTACCTTGATTTTATCGTGAAGGCAGCTTCTGTTCCGAAGCATCTTTTGAAATAATCAGAGCCCAATTCTTTGCCTTGGTTAATCAAAGTTCTTGCTTCAACAGCTATGCCAAATTTTATTCTGCCGACTGTGTCAACTAACGTTGTTAGCCCTTGAATTCAACATTTTGTTCAAATACGATTTGACACGTGAACGACGACGATAAAATCACAATTTTACATTTCATATGTTATTTTATTTATTCTAAACACAGTACACAGTTCCAGTAATCCATAACATAACATCTTATTGTAATCTCTCGCATAACCACCCCACAACGTTTCTCAAACATCAACCCTTCTTTCCACAATATCATAATTTCTTTCTTATTCGCTAAATTAAGCCATCAGAGCTAACGTTTTGAACGATTGTAGGAACCAGCGGTCTTCATACCCTCCGTTCCTTAAAACAACGGAACATCCAGTTAAGGCAGCCTGTCAACTCTCTTTATTGGTTCTATTAAGATTGCGCCAAAATCTCTCGTGGTAGCAAAGATCACACTGCCCGCCTATTAGCTGGACAGATCACGGGCCATATGGTACATAGAAAGACCATAACGATTGTTCTCCAGGGAAAGGAGACTCTCATTGCTTACCGATGACAAACAGTGTGAAGCATCGTTGGCTTATCAGATCTTTTTATCAGGGAAAACAAATACTAGCAAAAGAAACACAAAATCGATGACAGAGAATCCAGAAGCGGTAACCTAATTAAATCACTCAGTTATCAAAAATGATCTATTTATGTCAAGTCACATTCTTTTAGAAGTAAGGTAGAATGAATATATGCAGATAATGTTTGTACAGTATTGTTATACAAAGGGAGAGATGGACCACCAAACATGGTTGAGGTACTGATATTTATAGTGTGCACTGTAAATTATTAATGACTTAGGTATAAAATACATTTACTATCGTACCTTGTGGAGTTAGAGTTAGCAAAAAGTTAGGGGGTCTTATTCTAGAGCCAACTAAGTATACTTGCCCATGTGGTCTAGAAAACTTTGAGTCGATACTTCCTATATTGAAAGTCTATCGATTGAAGTGACATTACTAACAGGAACCCCAATCTGAAGTTACCATGCTGCTCTTTAAGGTCCGACATAAAAAATCACCCAACACCTCAAATATCGCGCAAAAAAGAAATTTCTACTGATTCTTCAGACATATCCCCGTGGATGAGCCTGCAGCATCTGTTCCAGAATGGAGAGTATTGAAGACACGTAATTTTAGAAATCGGAACTACTACACCTTCTGCCGCCAGTAAAAAATTATCCTGCTTCTTGAGTATCCCTCGATTTCCTGGCAGCAAAGTCGATTCATTACGTTAGCATGAGAACTCAACATTTACTAAGATTTTATTCGCTTGAAACATAACGTTCTACCTGGATTTTGAAATCTTATGGCTTCATGGGAACTGCACCACTTTCGGTACCTGCCAGAAACTGGTACTAACCTGTTGAAATTTACATCAGTCGCTTCGTCAACATGTCCTCTTCACGTTTTGAGATTATACATTGCGGAAAAGTCGCTAGAAATTTAATTAAAAATGCCTAAACTGCTAAATGCTTTCAGCACTGCTAAAATAACAAAAATTATCGGTACAGGGATCATTTCAACCTAACAGTTTAGTTTTCTCATAGAAATCGTGGTTAGGTTGAAATACGGCCTGGACCAAGTGATAAAAAATTACGAAATTTTGGCTATACGACATACAACACGCTATGGCGTATTTGTTTACAATGGAAGCAATCGATTATCTCTGGTTACTCGTTGCTATGTAAGATGGCGGTCATCACCGTATTACAACTCGGATAAATATTGGGTGTTTGTCAATTTTGTGCGATTTTTTACAAAGGAGTAGAGTTGAAAAGGCATGAAAACATTTCAACAAAGGATTAAATCAACATTTTAAGAGACTGTCTTGTCACTGATTTTTTTTTTCAACGTTGGCGGCATGTAACAGCTGTTCGTCGTGTCATATTTCGGCATTTTTAATTAAATTTCTAGCGACTTTTCCGCAATGTATGATCTCAAAACGTGAAGAGGACATGTTGACGAAGTGACTGATGTAAATTTCAACAGGTTAGTACCAGTTTCTGGCAGGTACCGAAAGTGGTTCAGTTCCCGCTTAATTTCTGGGATCGTGCAAAATAAGAATAAGTAAATGCCTTACATCGAAATCAGTTTTTTTAACTATCTAGATTACATACGCATTTCGCCGATCCCACACGCGGCATTTAAAGCATTGCTATATTTGTCACGGCAAGATCATTCGATCTTCATTAAGGTTTTAGGCAGTTCACTGTAATCATTTAGGAGAATTCTTGGATGGCCAACAGATATAGTTTCAGAATACGGTATAAGCAACCAGAGACATTAGTGGACAGATGGGAACATTTAAATTCCTCTATTCAGACTATCATTAACAATCCTTGAGATGTTCCGACTCCATTAAAAAAAATCGGCTCCCATCTCTCTTTAATGGTATGGTAGAGTGACTGGCTTCTAACTCACTCCCCAGTAAAGCAGAGGATGTATCTTCAAAGCGGAGATTCCACAACTGCCCCCTCCTTCTCCTGGTCCTTCACTTGACCGTCTAACAAATCCCAGTAAATATATTCCTTGAGGTTAAATTCCCACAGCAAGACACTGGTCACACCACCTTCATATCGCCTTCGACGTTTTTGAAGTAAATAAGGAACTCTATCTCTGCAAAATACAGTTTTAAATATCTAATAAGTATTGTGGAGAAAAGTGGAATGAATAATGGACATATAAGTGAAAAACGGAGGCAAATGAAATACTTTTAAAGCTTAATTTGGAACAAGGATTTATGTTTAAAAGGAAATTTATTAGTCTTACTATATCTGTAGTCACACCTTTGCTGTTGAAACAGGGTTACTGGGGAAGCGAGATGTTAGGAAGATACAATCAACGAATTTTTTTAGACGTGGGACAGTATTAGACGGATAAGGAATGAAAAGTATAAGCAAAAAGCGAAAGAGTAACCATTGCAGGAGAAGATTGTGACGTATCTGTATATATGTTATGTATAGGTCTTTGTAAAGTTATACGTATTACTATACTAGAGAGGTTTCACGCTCGGAGTAGTTTGTTCAGTATGTGATTTGAAATTGTCTGTCCCAGTGCTCGCAACTGTGCTGCCGGTGGCAGACCACAAAAAATAAGAGGGATGTGAAACAGCTGCTGCGACCCTACCTCGGGCAGCAAGGGTCGGCGGCAGTATTCAGTCTGGAGTGGTAGCCGACAGACCTGATGTGGTTGAGGCAAATATTTATGTGTTGTATAATGGTGTACTGAATGGTTTAAATGTGAAGAATAAATGCTCAAAAGAAGGGTTGAAAATTACTGTGTTGTCGATTTCTAAAAGTAATCAGCCTTCAACAGGCACTAAACAAGAAAATGTGTAAATAAAAGTTCTTCAATCGTTCGTGGCCGAATTACTGAATTGGTTTGGCTCAAAACGTGAGGAACACAAAGGGGAACCATTGAACGACAACCAGCGTGCCCTCATAAGATAGAGAGAAAGACTCAGCTGGAATGAACATGTAAATACAATGGTGTAACATACAATATCAATAGAGATACAGGGAATGAAGACGCGAATGAACAGTCCAGTGGAAAATCTAGTTGCATAGAACAGTGGAAACACATGTGCAGAAAAGACGATGGGACTGGACTAGGATGCGGTGGAAAGATGGTGGAGAAAGAGAGCAAAATCGAAAGGCTTGTGTGCAAAGTAGATCCGGTCAAAGACTGGAAACATTGGATGATGGTCTCCACAAATTCTACTCACCACGCGAAGAAGTTAAATAACTTTCCCTTTATTTCAGTTTTACGTTGAGTGTCTCTCAGTATATGCTTCCTAGCACGAGCTAGTCCCCGTAACTGCCTTTTAAGCTCATTCGAAATCATCCTGGCAGGCTGCTACATCAGAGGCATGAACTATATCTCGTGGCAAAACTAAAGCTT
Source organism: Vandiemenella viatica (assembly GCA_031002005.1). NCBI lineage: Eukaryota > Metazoa > Arthropoda > Insecta > Orthoptera > Morabidae > Vandiemenella > Vandiemenella viatica. The sequence goes on from CM061919.1 coordinate 174,860,653, forward strand.
CAGATTTAAGCATAACGTCCTTTGCGTTGGATGCTGGGTCGTATGAAATATTCACCGGCCGAAGTAATAAAATTTTCGTTGCATCATACACCAAATACGAACATGTCTAGGATAAATAGTTTTCGCTGCATGAAAAATAATGCTATATGCATATTACAGGTTTTTTCCTGATCTCTCGAAAGTATTTCTGTATATTCAAAGTGAAGGCTTGAGCTTTCCGCTCGCCGCAGTTGAAACCAGCGCAAAGCAGTTTATTTTTCAGACGCAGTCTGCCGCGGCTCGTCTGTGAGGTTTGCAGTAGAGAGGTCAGGTTAATGCGGTGTTAAAACTTGCATTAAAACAGCAGTACCGGTGTGGCCACTTTACCAAGTAATTCAGAGAGGTTACTGCCACATATGCAGCGGGATTTGCGTGGCAGCCCGCTGTCTGTCTGTCTACACTTTGGTCAGACGAGTTTAACGCGATGCGGCGCCGTGTTGTTTGTGCCGGGAATTAGCACAGCACGCACCAGACGGAATTTACCGCTGACGTCTCTAATACGTCTGCACACTGCATACTGTGTCTATTTCGTCTTGTTGCAGATTACATTCCCCTGACTAAGAAACCTGTTAGATTTGTGGCGGAAAGTACGTTGTAAGATTCGCGAGAGACTTGCAACAAGTAAAAGAAGTCTCTTTTCTTAAGAGAGGGAGAAAACTATCTTAAAAATAAAAAATATGATTCTAGCTTCACATTCTGTAGGTTGTAGCTTCGAATTCCCGTCCGGCCATCCCAATTTCCGTTTCAAAGGTTTCCCGAAATCAAACCAGGCGAATGCTGTGATAGTTTCTTCAAAAGGCCATGGTTGAATTTATTCCCGTTCCTTGTAACACCTTCCAATCACGCTTCGACGTCGACGAGCGCAAATCCATAAGCAAAAAAAAAAAAAAAAAAAAAAAAAAATATGGCCTCGAATCCGGCCAAATAAACTATTTAATAAAATAATGTTTAGCACCAGCAAGGGCCAATGGAAGTGACACGAAACTGAATACAGAGTAAATAAAACATCAAGGAGTTGTACCATTTGAAACAATTATTGCAGGAACCCGCCAGTGTGCACGTTGCTGTGAAGCGCCGCACACAGGATCGGGGAGGTACAACAAAGCCGGGCACGAGCCAGGCCCCCTCGTACAGGCCGATCTGACTGCGATATACTGTCGGTTCTCCACAGCCATCAAGGCGAATGCCGGAGTATCCCCAACCGCCGCCTCATTAACTACACATCTCACAAACAAACAAAAATACACGTATCACACACAGAACATAGTCACACGTTTCACAGGCAGATGGCAACACTTCACTTCCCTCAGTAGTGTGAGGGGGCGTCCCTTAATTACGTGAGGTGAAATTGGGAAGGGGGGTGTCCGGCGAAATCTCTCGAAACCTCACCAAGGAAGAGGGGGTTAACGGAAATTTCACGTGAGGTTTTGAAATTCTTGTAGAATGATAGAGCTAAAAAAAGAAAGGTCTAAAAATGACACGAAATTCGATTTTAGGGGGGTAAAAACCGAATTTAGGGGGGTATAACTACCCTTGGGAGCATGAGATCTAAAAAAAAACTACAGCTCCAAAATTGACCGTGCCAACAATGACTAAAATTCATCAAAGGCAGACGACACCAAAATGCTAGGGAAAATGTGGTGAAGAAGAAGAATGAGAACTTTTAGGATACACTGAGTTTGATGTTAGACGTCGCCTAACACGAAGACAGTTGCAGGCTCGCAGCACCGCCATGGTGGAATAGCGATTGCGCATTTTCTCCTGAGTAAGATTCTGCCACAGTTGGCGTATCGGATCCACTAAATCTGCCATTGTTGCCGCTGGCCGAATTTATCGTACAATTTGGTCCCAAACGTTCTGGATGGACGAAGGTTTCTGGAGGCCTTGCTGGCCCACGAAAAATGATGATACCACGAAAGTAGCCTACTGATAAGATACGCGCGATTATTGTCAACAGTGCTCCTATAGTCGACATGTAATTGTAGGTATCAAGTTCGAATTTAAGGTGATACGATGATTCAGAAAACCGAGCATAAAACCAGCAAAAAGTCAGGTTTTCTCGTCAGTCTGAACGGGTTCACATGTTCGATGCTGGTTCCGCCTGTTAAGGGTGAACAAATATTAACATCCTCGTATCCATCTCGCTTCTGTGACTAGTTGATATTTAGCCAGCCTAACAATACAGATGCTAATGGTTTGACAAGTCGTAGCAGGGTGTACCATTTATTTTCGGAAATGGTAACTGAGACTGATAGATGTATGGTTAACTATCTGTCCCTATCATTCGGTAAAACGCCCGTTCACCCTCGTTCCTCCCATTCTGACATTTCCAAAGACGTCTCAATATTACTCCACGGGAATGCTACGATGATTCCTTCCAAACACCCTGGTCGAGTCACTTCCGTTTCCTTGCCTCTATACTCTGTTGGCCATAATGACTTAGACGTGAGCAAGTTGTAAAGTCCCAATCAAAAACAAAAAACAACAAAAAAATACGGAAATACGGATACGTGTTTGGTTTTAATCAACTGGTCAATTTCTTCTAGTGGCTGCTGTGGAATGAGCAATTCAAAATAACCAAAAACATTTCGATTGACGATTACGTAACAGAGTGGAGGAAATTTTTTTCGTCATCTGTTTTTCCTCTGCTTTTGTGTCATCCTCCGTTTCTACAATTTTATATGCTAATCTATCCATCTTTATACACACATCACAATCTATACTCCTAGTTATCTATTTCTCACACTCTTACTTTAGTATTCAATTCAGCTGTTCCCTTAAATGAAACATTAACATGTCAACAATATCAACACCCATGAATTTCAGTTTTGTAAAGTGAATGCTTCAGTTGACACTAAAAAAGTTAAAACTGTAAAATCATAAATGTCATGAGACAAAAATTTTATCGAATGCGTAAACACGCCATGGAAATGCGTCTAATGTAAGAAATCTGACAAACAGCCAACACTTACCAGGAGTAAAAAATTCAAAGAAATAATAATTGTTGGTCCTTGGAGACCTTAAGAGACATACAAGAAACAAACAAAAGTTTTACTAAACGTTTAAATACGATGCAAGAATATTTCAAGCAGAAAAAAAAGAGCCGTATATAGTCAGTTAATTGGTAAATGAGAATTAGAAAGACTTCATGAAGAAAATGTTTTCCTCGCGCTGTTTCTGCTTGTATGTATTTATCGCGTAGTAACTTTTGTATTATAACGTCTTAGATCGCTCTGTGACGCATTTCTATTACACTGCTAAATGAAATCGCTCCCCATCTAAAGCACCAAAATAGGCTTTACTTCATAAATATGAAGGTATCAGTATATACGTTTCACTTTTAACGTGGGTATCGTGCTCCTTCAATGCTGGAGCAGGAACATGGGATTCGCATTCTGTATCACTGGCGATATTCGTTGTAGAAATCTGTTTTGACGTGCCCAGTCGCCTTTTCCATATTGTCTTAAACGCTTATCATCACGCTTGTGTCTTTGTGCCGCCACGTCCTGGAACGGCCTCGTACTCGAGTGACACCCGACACTTTGCCGAAGGTGACTCGCGCGGGGCTCGAACCGGACCGGATTGCTGCCGAACCCACGCCTAACGTGATTCACGTTGCCTGCAATAAAACTGTATCTAACCTCTGTACTTTAGCTATACACTATTGTGCTTTCAAAATAATCTGATGAATCCTTAGTAAATATGGCAAATCTATCATTTTTTTTTTGACAACTTAGTATGTATGACATCAGCATTTAATAAAAACATTAAATGCGCCTGCTTATTCCAGAAATCGAGCTCTTATTGTAAAGTGGGCATTCGGCTGAAGTAATTTCGGGAAACAATGGAAAACCGAAATCTGGATTCCCGGATGGGGATTCGAACTTATGTCTTACTAGACTTGTCGGATCGATTCCGACCAAAACCATAGGATGTTTCAAATTAAGTGTTGTGTTTCTGTTAAGTGTAGTTGATCAGTTCTCCAACTGTCACAAGCAACAAGTCATAGAACTGTTGTGAATACAAATTACTTGGACCTGCGTAAATACTCTCAAACACCAAATTTTATTTTAAATTCGTTTATATTCTCCAATGAAACCACGGAACGTTGAAAACTAGAAAAATGGCTAAATAATGGAGCATTACTTCTTCCAAATTCGCGAAACGTGCTGAATTATTCTGTGCCACTAATGTTTTTTTTTTTTTTTTTTTTTTTTTTTTTTTTAAAACTGCTTTACGTCTCTCAATAACGAGGTCTTTAGAGACGGGAAAGGATGGGGGCAAGGAATGGGAAGGAATTCGGCCATGCATTTGCCTGGAGTGATTTGGGAAACCATGGAAAAACCAAATCTGGATGCCCGGACGGGGATTCGAACCACCGTCCTCCCAAATGCGAGGCCAGAACGCTATCCGTTACACCACCACGCTCGGTTCCAGTAATGTTGATCAGAATTCAACAATATATTGTCCTTATAATAACAAGGACAAAATTAAATTACAACTCTGATATGGAAACGCCAGCTACAATTTTAAGACTTCCATAAAATTTTCTTGTCACATTCACCAGTTTAATCCAGTTATTAAAGATCTCAGAATCAGAATAAAACTTGCGACGAGAGTATCCTTGAAAGAGAGAAGTCTTTTACTAAAATTGTACATATTGAAGACAGAAATTCATCGAAGGAAAGCTCAGACGTTAGGAATACCAGATGATGAGAAAATTGGTAGCATTTGAAATCAGGTGCTACAGAAAGATGTTGAAAATTAAGTGGATACACGTACGAAATGAACGTGATTTGTTATTGATGGAGGAAATGAATGAGGAAAGAAAGTTTTGGAAGAATATCGCAGTAAGAAGAGGTAGGTTTGCTGTGTCCCATTTTAAGAAATGCGGGGTTGCTTAAATTGTTAGTTTAGAGAACGAGTGAAGGAAATAACTGTAGGGGTAGATAGAATATGTGAAGCAGATGATTGAAGGTATCTTGTAAGGAGTAGCTATGTCCAGATGAAGAGGTTAGCTCTAGATAGGTAGAGATGGAGGAATGCATCAGACCAGTCGAGACGCCAAAGATAAGGGAAAATAAAATATGATAAATTAGATATGGTTACAGAGTTAAACAAGATATGATCGTTAAGTAATGAACTTCTTATATAAAACATTTTACGTTCATTGAAATCAACTGTTGTTCTCCATTCTTGTTTGAAACGATCTGCTCTTTGATTTAAATAATAATAATAATAATACTGACCCATTATGCGATTATGTTTGGAGAACGAGTTTATGCTGCAGTCGTGAAAGACTGTAAAATAATATCTGGTTTGCTTTTTGCTGTCGTGTGTGTGTGTGTGTGTGTGTGTGTGTGTGTGAATGAGGAACGAAAGACGGAGAAAAATAATTTGGCGCTCTTGTGAGAGAGAAAGAGTGAGAGAACGAATTATTACAGTAGACGCAGTGTGAAGAAGTTGCATTAATTTAATCGTTATTACCAGTGAGCAAGACAGCAAGGAATGGTAAACGTTGTCTACCGAACGCTGTAATATTGAAGTTATTAATATATTTAATCTATTTCAAAGTTATTTTAGCTTGAAGACAGTACTATGACAGTGACAAAGTTTAAATTACATCAAAACATAATGCTGTAAAAAAAGAGGCACGTTTTCACTCATTGGTTCATTGTTTATTAAGTGTTTAATTAAACCGAAGATGTTTATTTTATTCCTTCTTGTCATCCCGAATAAATCTCATTTTGCAACGAAAAATCAATGAAACCCGTACCTGAGAGCTTTTTATTTTAATTTTTGAAAGCAATAAAGAAAAAGGAACCCTCATTCTTCCATTTGCGAAGAAATATTTTCTATTAATTAGCCCTACTATTTTTACGTGTGAATCAGGTAACTTTAATACACATTATTTTACCATATTTCGATCTGTGCGTTGCAAAGTAGTGATGCATAACTTATACATCTAAACTGCTTAAATTTATTTGCTTAATGTTGGTATAAAATATTTCAATTCTTTAATTTAATTACGATGGAGCGCATTCTCCGGAGGCAACTTTCCTACACACTTATTTTACCATTTTTCATTTTTATTTTTATCTTTAATTCTTTGACTATATCTCCCAAAGTCGACGCTCAGTTTTGTATGTTTGCTCAGTTGCTTTCTTCTTAAGGTAAACGTTCACTTTTAATGGATTTCGAAAGACCTCTCTTGCTGAATAAAATACTTCCGGGGAACTAGCCGAGTGAATCCTTCGACAAAACACGCCAGTAACTTGGCGGCAGAATTTATGACCGCCGAAACGCCTCAAGTCTTACATATCTCTCTTATTATTTTAATTAGGAAACTTTTTTTGTTCATGAACTTAAGATCTAGTTCCAGCACTCAACTTGGCGAGCCTGGTTGGTGAGCGTTTAATGTTTGAGCTGACACAGACACCGGGGTTCGATCTCTTGTCCAGTCTTTCTGATTTCTGTTTACCGCGCTTCCCAAAATTCGGGAATGAATACAAATTCCTTGGAGTTCATCATCTCCCTACTCTAATAATCTCGAAGATGACAAGCCGTAAAATCTACAGTAAAAAATGAAGATGACGTATCGCTAATTCTCTGATTGGTAGAAGTGACCTTCCACAGTAAACATAATCACAATTCAGAAGAATCATTAAGCATCAAACAACTACATTTTCGTGGTCTCTTCAAGTTGACTACTGGGTCTTGTTTTTGATAGTGATGTTGCTGCATTGAGTGATGATTGGTGCCTTACATACCCAGAGCGTTGTAAATTTGTAATGTGGGTAATAACAGTCGTTTTGACTTGGAGGTTAGTTTGTCCGTCCCAATTCTAAAATGGTGACAAATGCTGGTGACATGAAGAGCCACTGCGGGAGGTCTGAGGAATGTTGGGACCGTGCGTGCACGCAAGGCGGGCGGTCGATGGCTGCCTCGGGCCCGCATTGCCGCCAGGAATAGCGCCTCTCGCCACTCGCTCGCTCGATAGTGTTTTTGTCTGGCTGGCGGCTCACCTGCAAGTCTTATGCCACACTGCTACCTGCCTAAGCTACAGTCTCAGGAAAATCATCCATCACCATTATCTACTTGTTTCCATCTACCTTTATCATTTTTACGTCAATACGTCTTTAAGTTACTACCATACCGGGCGTTAAGGGGGACCGAAAAATAACAGTAGGGGTACAAATTGATATTGTAAGACTAAATCTACCATGACCATCAAAAATCGATTTGTACTACTTGACAACCAAAGGATCAAAGAATTTGTTATACCTAATGGCGACCGGAAATATTCACTTGCGTCAGAGGAGGTTTGAATGTCTTCCACGTTGTGTGACCTTTGATTCAGCGAATCTAATATGCTTGTTATGGAATCAATAGTCAACTATTGTTGCGATATATCGAATTCGTGTTGAGTGGTTAGGGTGAGGATTCATGGGGTTCGAGATGAAAATAAGGGAGACTCAACAGCGTATGAACAAAAGTCCTATGATACACGTATGAATGAGTGACGTAATGTCGGGAACGTAACAAAATGTCCTCCACAGTTGCCTAAGTCAACGTCGGCGTGAGTATACATGCCTCTGTGGCCGCCGATTCCATATTTTCACAATCATTGATGTGACACCATATACAGAAATCATTTACGGTTGAAAAGAACATCCCGCAAGCAATATTGATACCTACGAAATCTCATTTGAGCGAGTTAATCGGTGGTTGAACAGAAGAAAGTTACTGTTGTGCTACACTAGCGTGGAAACTACAACACGAATAAATCTAGTAGCCATGCAGCTGCGATACACCAAATGTAACTTAATTAAAGAACCAGGCGTAAATTTGGGCCACTGTGCTAATTGCCTAAATTACTTTCTGCTTAGTTATTGCAGACAGAAAATCGTAATTTATTTATTCCATTAGTAGATTTACAGGTTTTTCGCCATATCGCCAGGTGATTTGTAATTTGCGCCAAAGTATAATACTTCTTTATTTTCTAAATGATAAGGACATTGGTGGAATAACAACAGCGTCAATACACATTTTCTTTAACTTTTACTCCACGGAAATACTCATAAACATATACACGAACAAGGCATGGGACTTTCTTGACAGATTTTAAGCACATTACTAATATAACAGACACCACGTCCTGTTAGCATCGTCCCAAGCGAACTCGGCTGCTTGTAATCTCTGGAGTTTAAATAAGCAGTACAGAATATTCTAGACTACATTAAAGAAGTTAACAATACCTTCTGGAGAGAGAAAAATCGCTCCAGTAACAGAAATGGGGCAAAAACAATTAGAACATATACTGATAATCAAGAAAAAAATTAAATGGAAGTAGAAATTATTCACATGCATTTAAACTAAAAAAAAAAAAAAAAAAAAAAAAAAAAAAAAAAAAAAAAAAATGAAAAAGTAAACATTTCAAATTGCCGAAAATAACACTATATCTTCTACAACCTGCGTAATTACAGTCTTTTAGCTAACAATTCAAACATGATACTGCTTTTAATGAAAAGACACTTCATTTAAACAAATTGCATCTATCAAAACAATAGTGACACTTAAGAAAAATATACAGATTTACATTTAACCAATATTTATCTCTCTCCAACACCACCGTACTTAATTCACGGGATTGAAATTAATAGGCAGTCTCACTACAATCTCAGGAAAATGATCCATCACTATACATATATAGATCAATGGCATCCACTTTTAGTATTTTTACATCAATAGGTCTTTAAAGTTACTTTTATGCAATGCGTTGTGTGTGACTGAATAAAGTTTGGCATTGAAGAACTGAATCTACCATCACCATCAAAAATCCATTTATGATTAAAGAATTTGTTAAACCAAAAAACTACCGTGAAAATACGCTAGCGGCAGATCGAGTTTGCTTCTCCAACTATGGAAACACCTATGATGGATGAGCTCTGAAGCTAAGACGCTTGTTGTGGTATCAACAGATAACAATTGTTGCGATATGTCGATTTCATGTTGAAAGGTTACGGAGAAGATTCATAAGGTTGAAGATGGATGTAAGGGGAACTCTACAGAATGTCGGCCTATAACACTGAAATACCTAAATCGCATATGGCTGGCAGCAGCATTTGACCAAAAATCCGGTGATAAGCATATGAATGAGTAAAATAATTTCGGGAACGCAGAAAAAAGTCTTCAGTGTGAGAATACATGTCGCTGCGGCTGCCAAACCCACGTTTTCGCAAAAAATTGATGTGACTTCTTATGCAGAAATCATGCACGGTTGGAAAGATCGTCTCACAAGCAGTGAAGTGATACCCATAAAATCACATTTGAACGAGATCGGTTATGTTTGATCCACGAAAGTGTAAAAGGTTGCTGTGGCCGCCGTTGCAACAAAACTTTGAGCAATGACCACAACTATTAGAAGCGTACAGACAAAATCCGACTACAAGGAGGGGTTAGAGAGAGCTTATGACGTCTTTATTCTAAAACCGCGCAGCCAAATGTGTGTTCCTTTCAGAAGGGCTCCTTGCCCACCAGGTTGGAAGACAGAATTAATCACTTCTATGAACAAAGGACTCATGAATTTTCTGTCTTAAGCTGTAACAGAAAATGAATTGATATAGAATGGAAAAACAGTAAAGTTTACATTATTAAAACGGCCGTAGAGTTTTAAGGAAATCAAGTCCATTCAAAAAGAAAAGGGCTTAAGAATTTAGAATGAGGAAAGGAAACAGGAATATCTGATAATCTGTGAAACAGTTATATTTGATATGGTTGCAATCGGGAGATGATGAAGCAAGCGAAATATACGGGGAGTAGCGTAGACAAGCCAGGATACTATTCACAAAGAAAGGTTAGGATGAGACAAATTTATATAGCAGAATCCCAAGTGATGTGCGTGAGATACAGAGCTTTGCTCACAAAATTACGAACAATTTAAATAAAAGTGAAAAGACGAAGGTAAAATAAATTTATGAGGCATCGAACATAGAAGGAACACTACCATGATGGCACAATCCCAGTTGGCAAGACCAGGGAGAGATTAGTTTACATCCACAACTTTAGGTGAATTAAAAGCAGCAATCCAGAACTCTAATAACAGGAAAGTCCGATGAACTGAATGAATTAATGTAGGACTAATAAAAGAGGGAGGTGTCCTCCTTAAACTGAGACTATTACATTTACTGTATAGTAGGTAGAATATCACAGAATTGGAAGACAGCCAATGTATTCTCACTTTCAAGAAGCACAGTAGAAATAATGCAGTATATCACAGAAGAATCATGAGTCTTATGCTCACTAAAACCTTCCGAAAAGCAAAAAATTAGCATTTTACGAATCCTCGCTGGAGTAAAGACAGCGTGACAGTTTAAAACTTAAAACTGAATGCTTTGACCACAGGAAGCATAATAGCGTATCCTAGAGCTTCCTTTCTTTCTTTTATAGGTCGATATTTTTTGGCCTTAACATGCTGTAGATAGCTCAAGAGTCATTACACTTTATCTAACTCAAGTAATAAAGTAAATTTTGGCATTCTTCTCCGAGTCTCCTAAATTTATTGTAATATGTGGACGTAATACTGAATTCGAAAGGGAATTTGTGAGGTATCACAAGTTGATGCAGTTTTTTTCTTTTTTTGGTATTTTCAGAAATCTTTCGATTCTGTACCATTAAAGCGCCATTTAATGAAAATTTGAGCGTACGGTATAGGAACAAATTTTCTAACTGGTCAATCGCAGTATTTCATTGTTGACGGAGAAGCCTCTACTAATCTAAATGTTACACCAGACGTCCCTCAAGGAAATGTAGGTAATATTACCACTTCTTTCCTTGATTTTTATAAACGATTTTGAAAACGACACTAGTAGTTTGAAATTGTTCATTTATACAGAAGTAACAGATTCGGCCAGTTGCTTAAATATTCAACGCTATCTGAACTTCATTTCGGTGTGGTACTATGACTCCCAACTAAATCGTCAAAAATTCAAGGATATGCACTGTTAAAACACTCCATTTGCTCGAAGTAAACAAATCAGTTGCTGACATGGTTGAATCCCTGAAGCATTTGGACGTAACAATACAAAACAACAAGCAATGCGACCTGTAAATAACTTTGATCGTAACTACAAATAATTCTACACTGCGATTAATAGGTCGAATTTTGAAGAAATGTAACACAAGTAGAAAGGATACAACGAACAAAATTCTAGTGCGCCCACATTTGTACTACTGTTGTGGCGTTTGGGACCCTTATCGGAAGAAAATGATTGAGAGTACAGAGGGGAGTCACTACATTTGTAACTACTAGCTACAACACTGACGAAAGCGTCAAAGAACTGATAAGTAGATTGAGCTGGGATTGTCTGCCAGATTTCATTTGAAATTACTGACAAACATGGGAACATCACTTTTCATTTGCGAGTGTGATAAAATATTTCGTCCACCAACCTATCTGGGTCGCAATGACAAGAGAAATAAGATTATAGAAATTATGTATTGATTGGTGCTTATATTATTTCTTTCTTTCCCCGTGTTATTCAGGATTAGAACGCACAGAGCTAGTTTTGAAGTAAAATACCATCCACAATTTTGTGAATTGCGGAATATAGATTTAGATAGGGTTTTATATGAAAACCGTAAAAATCTCATTCGTTGCATATAACAAGTACAGTGAATTTTCAAAACCCTGAGCCGAACTCTAAATATTTTGTGGCTTTGGCAACTACCACTTGTTCAGCTTACGTTTGAGTTCTCTATGCAGATTCGCAGTCGTTTGGCCGTTTCGCCGAATGCGCACAGTGTGTTGCGTCACTACGGCACGTGTCTGTGTTCCGGGCAGCAAGCCTCACAGGCGCCAAGTTGGCACTGCATCGCAGCAACACTTCAAGATGAAAGATCATGTTGAATGGTAACTCTGACCTTCACCTGCGATGCTAATACCAATAGATCTATTTCTGCTATTCCAAGAACCTGCCATCTATGTTGCTAATGATTTTCTTACTTTACCAAAGAATTCCAGAAGCACGGTATTTGTTTAAATGTAATATTTTTTAGGGTTCCTTGAAACAGTTCAGAATATGATGGGCATAATTTCCATACCCGTATTTTTATATGCAATTTATTTGTGTGAATACATAATTACTAATAATCGCAACTGTGATCACTTTAGATCAGAAATTCCAATCTTGTCATGTGGTCGAAATTTGGACTCCTTTTGTCAGTTCTGTAAACACAATGCTCAAGCTTCTTTAAAAAATAAATTAAAATGATGAACGTATCCAACAATTTCAATTGAAACAGAGGTAACTAATCGCTACACTATTTTTTCTGTTGGGGGGGGGGGGGGAGGAAAAAAGTGGGGGTACCACCTGTAGTGATTTGGAAGTAGTGATTGTTATTGCCTACATACTCTACGGTGACAACATGGAATAGACATTTCATACATATCATTTTCCTTACTTTTTTCCATCTGGTTAGATTCAGACAATTTAAGTTCTTAATGTTTTACCACAACAATTAAATATAAGTATTTATGTACATATCTTTCCAGTAGCTGATATATCCACATTAAAATAGTAACTCACAAAATAGTAGAAAAGGATAAAAATTATGTAATTAGCCTGAACTACATGTGACATTTTCTCCCTTTCATAGAAACACAGTCAACATTGACATGGCATAAAATAATAAACCGCCAGTAGAAGAGAAATTCCTCAAAATTCCTTTCACAGTAAATGTTGCAGGGAATCTGAAACACAGGACAAAAAAAACACTGTTAGCTCCGTAATTTTGCTACAAACATATCAAAAAATGTCTGAATTTCCTAATTATGAATAATTTATAAAATGATTGCTGAGATTAATGTATGATTTTAGCACATAGAAAACTTGAAAAATCTGCCGTTAATTCCAACAACTAAGCAAAGAATGTTTGCATCTTCTCCATCTTCTTGACAAGAAAATTTTAATTACTTTGTACCATTTATGAAATCCTAAATGAGTTAAAATTACTGCTGCATCCATAAAATGTAAGTAAATGGCGATAAACATGCTTAACGAACTCTAAACATTTGATACTATAACAATTTATAATTCATAGATGTGTACGTGAAAAAGTTTTGTACCATCATGTTAAATTATTTGAAAACTTACCTTCATTCAAATAAACAAAGTTTGCTTTAATTAAATGCGTTCATGAAATAGAAATTATAGTGTTTATCTGATTTATAAGTTCAAATATTGTTCGTCATATTTTAAGTAGCTCAGTTTGTTACGGATACAAAGGCAGTCAAAGTCAAAATTTGCATTAAATTATTAACATTTATATTTTTAATCTTTCATTACAGATGTATGTTTCATGTATAGTGATTTTTTTTTCCCTTCAAAAAAATATTCATTTGTTTCTGCAAGAAAGTTCTGTTGCTAAAATTTATCCCGGCTGGCAAAAAAGTTGTCCAACAATGGCCTAGATAATGAAGAATAGCGCTAAAAAGCCGTATTTAGGCGGTTGGCAGTCCGAACTCGAGGTTCGAACCAGGTTTGGTAGTCAGTGTCAAAGCCAACTATCAAGTTCTTTGGTGGATACTATAACAGCTCTTTGTCTCTTTAGACGTCTTTCCAGGCTTTCACGAAGTTTTGGATTCAGGAATTGTCTTTTCGCGTAGATGCGCACTCGTATAAGCAAGTTAAAAAAAAAAAAAAAAAGGCAAGCTGATGTTCCTAAGCTATCAAAACTACATTAGTTGAGGGCTTTAGGGTTAGCTTAGAAGTTTTTCAGTTTATAACAAACCTTTTTTTAACTCCAGATGGTCGTTAAAAAAAATAATCGTCCATATTGAAAAAAACATTTCTGGGAAGCATAACTAATGGCGTCTTTGGATTCAAAATGACGAGCTTTCAGGACGAATTTTAATTTCTTTAACAAAACGTAAGGTTCATTGGAGTCGCATAGGGTCATGCGAACAGAAGGAACTGCACGTTCTCACCTAAAAATTCTGTGAGCGTACATCATAAAATTTCAAGGATCAGCTTACACAAACAATGGAACCGCATAGACAGAAGAAAACAGCAAATTACTGTTGAAGAAGTTAGCACAGAAGACTTACGGCAAGGGAGCAGTGTTAGCCTTTCTAATCGGTCGCCGAATGCTGCATTATTTGTAATTTAAAACATTACAAAATTATGAATTTAAAGACGCTTGAAATATAAAACTGATCAGTGTACATGGTATATACCAAAAGTAGTAGGACTGATTTTTTTAAAAAAAAGTTATTGAAGATATCTTTACGATTCCTTAACCCTCTTCGAAATAGCACCCTTAGGCAGCTACACACCAAAAATTACGCTGCTGCCATTGGCCGTGCGCCTTCTGGAAGTCAGTTTCGGGGACGCTGTTGAGAGCCCTCGTCGATGCTGCTTGAACGTCCTGGATTGAGTCAAACCGCTGTCCCTTCAGCTGCTTTTTCATCCGTGTGAGGAAGAAAAGTCAGATGGAGCCAAATCAGGACTGTAGGCGGGGTACAGCAACGCGGAAATGTTGATTCGGGCCAACAATTGCCTCATGACGGCGCGCCTGGGCACGGCGCATTGTCGTGATGCAGAGTCCAGTTGGCGGAGATGACTGGTCGGACGCGATTCACTCGGTCTCGCAGGCGGGCTAGCACTTGCAGGTAAAAGTTCGAATTGTCAGTTTCCATAGGGGAAAAGAACTCCTTATGAATCACCCCACGATGGTCAGAAAACACGATCAGCATTGTCTTGATCTTTGATTTGCTCATGCGAGCCTTCGTTGGACGGGAGGACGAGGAAGGAAACTGTTGGCCCGATTCGGCGTTGTAACGTTGCTGCACTCCGCCTACAGTCACAATCTGGCTCCAACTGAGTTTTTTTTATATTCCCAGGGATGAAAAGGCAGCTGAAGGGACAGCAGTTTGACTCGATTCAGGACGTTCAAGCAGCATCGACGAGGGTTCTCAACAGTGTCCCCGAATCTGACTTCCAGAAGGCGTACGGCCAATGGCAGCAGCGTAATTTTTGGTGTGTAGCTGCCTAAGGGTGCTATTTCGAAGAAGATTAAGGAATTGTAAATATATCTTCAATAATTTTTTTTTTTAAAAAATCAGTCCTACTACTTTTGGTATAGACCTGTAATGCCTAAACGCTTGATTTTTGCTGATTTTTTAAAATAAAATTACTAAATCATTTTTGTGTTTAAATGTTTTTTACTATCCATTCAGCAGTTTTACATTACCAAGACAATGTTGAATTTTACATTCATATAACACATATTGACAGGGTTGATATCAGCTGACCAGGGTCTCTCCGTAACTGCAACAACATTTGTCATATAAGAAGACTGGTAAGCGTAATTGAAATTTTGTTTACATAACAAATTTACTTCTCGAACCAACAGCTGAAACAAACAAACAGGAGATATGTGTTAACTTGTTTTTTTGTGTGTGTTTGTCACGATATATTTTGTTATATACTATGACGATAGGTTAGCATATGTGATAAGTACTTTTGCGACTCATGAATTATTTCAAATTATTGATTTATTTATTTTATTATTTTATTTTATGCGAATAGACCTATACAGATCACGCAAAACGTAATCATTTTCTGTCTGAGTTTCTTTTGCCATTCCAGTATTCTCGCATCCGTTTACTGAAGGCAAGTTTTCTCTCTTCTGTCCATGTTGTGCCGCTCTTCTTGACTTCGATTTCTGGCATCACTACCCAGTCGTATATTTTTTGTCTGAAGATTTTACGATCTAGGATTTCCGAACTCTTGATTTTAGCTTTTTCCAGGTCTTGTATTACTTGATCGAACCAACTGTTTGGCATTTTTAATGGTTGCATGAGTTTGAATATCTGCTTAGTTAATATGTGATCTGGCATCCTGTAGATGTGACCGTAGAATTTTAATCTGCGTTTCCTGATGTCGTTGGCTGTGTTTGAGTGGGACTCTACTGTTTTGTTTGACTTCAGTCTGTAGCCTTCTTCAGTTTTGGTTGGTTCAATAGTTTTCCTGATTATTCTTCGTTCTTCTTTTTGGATGTTCTCGATATCCCTTTTAGAGTTTAGTGTGAGTGTTTCTGTAGCGTATAGAGCGTTGGGTTTAACAACTGTATTAACTGTATTGTAGTGTCTAATTTTTGATTGAATTCCTATGTTTTTTTTGATGCAGATGTTGCAAATTATTTAATATTTCACTTCTTTTTTTGGAATCACTCTCTGAGAGAAAAAGATCTTGGGGAAGGTGATTTTTTTAACTTGTTTGTTCTGTTATTTTCCCTAGTTCATATGTTTGCACAATCAGACACTACATTAATTCGTTTGATAAAGTTGTTTGCTTATTGTTTTATGAATTTAACAAAAGAAGCGACATTTAATTCCCTGTGTAACTGTCTGATGCAGCTTTTTCTCGACGTCAACAGAAACTTACTGTGAAATACGAGTAGTGTAAAAAAGACGTTGTCTGTTGAGTTAATCTGTCTCTCTAGCAACTGACGTTATAGTTTCTAAGATAGGAAAAAAATATTGAGCGTATTGAGTTAGCTGTAATGTCCATCCGGGAAGACGCGGGTTCGAATCCCCTTCGACCATCTAATTACATTATTCCAAGTTTTTCAGAAATCATTCAAGGCTAATGACGGGATGGTTCCTTCAAAGAGCAATGGCCGAATTCCTTCCCATTCCTTGCCCCCCCCCCATCATTTCCTACCTCTAATGACATAGGCGCCAGCAAGGCGCAAAGAAACAAGAAAAAAACTGTAGAAATTAGAATAATTTTAAACTAAAACATTCGCAGCAGGGATATTGCTTAGTGCACCGCCAGTTAAAATTTATGAGATTCATAAATGTTCGTTTTGTGTAACGGGGTATCAAGTTTAAATTAGTGTCTTAAATAAGTGCAGGCAAACCCGTATCCCAAACTATAGGCTATTTTTCCCAGCACGCTTCATTGAAAACTCCTGTTAGCGATCTTTCAGTGTGTACACGGCCGGGTATTTAGTTTTACGACCACCCGTCTTCTGGTAGCTGCTGGTTATGGAGGAAGTGGTAGTTAGGACCACTTTACAACTGTTGTTACCTTCTCCAGCTAACTAATACCCACGTGACCAAGGTGGTAGTTTTTGAATTACCAAGTTCCGCCTACCGCTGTGGCAGTAAAATTAATTTTATTGTGTCTGGTACAAAAACACACAACTCTCATACACCGTGCTTCAAGGGAACACGCTTTCGTAAATCAATTAATATTAGCGGCGTAAATTAAACGACCACCTGCGAACTACCACAAACAAACGTATTGAATGAACATATTTTTAAGTTTTTACTGTTTTTTTAAATGAATTTATATTTCAGCCTAGTGTAATTTAGCATCAGATAAATTTCTCCATAACATCTGTCCAAATTATAATAATAAATTAGAATTCCACGTACATGAATTCGCGGGTAACATATATATATATTATTGCCGGTCAGCTAGTAAGTTATAATTTTACCTCCAGAGGTAGGATACGAATTAAATAATAATAACAGTGAAACAGAAAAACAGGTATTTTTTGAGAAAACATACCAAACACTAATAATTACATAAATTAGGTCATCTGTTTTTTAAAAAAATAGAGTTTCAATTCGCAATGAATAATTAATATTTCTGTCTGTTTTTAGTTATACGATTACGAAAATAACTTACAAACCTTTATCAGAATGCCCGTTACGCCAGTATTGAGGTTTCAGCCTACAATGGTGAGGCTGTCCGAATTCTAATATGGGTAGCAATAATGAAATCTGCTTTTTGACTAATGGTTCATTGTAGAAAAAATTCTCTCGTTCAAGGTTATGTCATATTTTAGTGACTCAGAATTTGATGACAGTATTTACACTGTCAGTGACAGATAGTGTGTAGAGGGTCGCGTGCCTGCACCCCGATGAGGCAGGCAGCTGACGCACGCGAGCACAGTGAGGTCACGCAGGGGTCACGGGCGGGCCGGCACAGACCGACTGTCGCAATGCGGCCACGGATACCTGGACAAACAGCTCTTATAGGGGGTGTTGCTAGCCTGAGATAATTATAATCTGTCTTCTTTTTCACCACCTTTTGGCGGCCGGCTGTCTTTGATGAGTTTTACTACTCATTGGCTAGGTCAAATTTGGAGCTTTGGCTTTATGGTTGTAAGTACTTGCTATCGTCAAGCATTTTATACCTGCTGCCAGGTCGTGCTAAGTACTGGGGGTTGCCATCTGACTACGAAATGTGTAATTATGATCTGTGTGTGAAAAGTGTATTTTTGTTTGTGAAATGTTTAGTTTATGAGGCAGTTAATGGCAGTGGAAAACCACCTAAAATCCGCAGTCGGGATGGCCGATACTTGAGTGCATGGACTCGTGCACGGTCCCTGATGTACCTGCAGCGCCTCAGTGCACTGATGTAGCCTTGCGCAAAATATATCGATATATTAAAATAATTATATTTTTTCAGACAATAATCGATATTTATCATCATTCTTATTAAGGATATACCAAAAACCTATATTTTATTTGGAGTGTCAATTTTAAACACCAATTCGATATTTTTGTACTAATGCAATTTAGTTTCTAATTTAATACGTTACAAACGTATTGGATAAATATATGTACAGTACATATCCAAACTCCTGAAAGCGTCTTAAAAAACTGAATTCGTTATAATTTAACATTTTTTCATCAACGGTAAAGAGGTTAAAAAAGTTGTTACATTTTAACAGGTTTATGTTAACGTCATTTCTTTGTTAACATATTTGAACGTTAACGGTTAGGTTATTTTAATAGTTGGAGAATATTGACTAAGCAACCGTGTTGCGAAGTTGAGGATTGACGTAAATTAACAGCTTCTGTTGTAACTGGTTTTTTCATTGATGAATAACAATTAATGCGTTGACGCGCGAAGACTGTTCTGTGTCGTCTAAAAGAGTGGAAGCAGCACACAACCAGGGGCGTAGCTACCATAGGGCTAGGCGGTGAAGTGTACCGAGGCCCCCCACGCTCAGGGGACCACCGAGCGCTGCTGAGGGGGCCCCCAAGCGCAGCCCAGGGGGCCCCAAAGGGCAGCCCAGAGGGCCTCCAAGTGCAACTCAGAGGGCCGACGGGCCTTGAGGGTAAATGGGCGACCTTTTTTTAAGCTCTGAGGGCCTTGTGAACCTAGATACGCCACTGGTACCCCCAAGCTGAAACTCAGAGGGCCCCCAAGCTCAGGGCCCCCAAGCTCAGTTCAGGGGGCCCCTACCAGCAACTTAGCAGAGCAAAATAAAAAGAAGCTCGTCCATTTTTTTTTATTGCACCATGGCCCTTGTGAAACCTAGCTACGCCGTAGATTGACGGGGGAATATATAAAACATATTTGTTTTTGAACTCTAAATGCGAATACTGGTTTGATTGGTTGTAAAAAAAGATAAATTAATAAAAACTTTATAATTTCTGCATCTGTCTTTATTTTTCTTAAATGTTTTGGTACATTTTGGGTATAGTTTTAGATAATTACTAGCTTTAAGACAAAAATATCGATATAGCGACATATCCATAATTTTTCACGATATATATCGATACTCTTTGTAAATATCGATACGATATTTATCGATATATATTTTGATTTGCCCACCCCTACACTTAGCAACATTGGCAATGATAGTTTGTGATGAACGTAAATTTAAATGCTCGATATCATTTTAACCGTTTATTAATCTTATATTAAATGTAATTTAGTTGATATGGAGAAAACGGCCCGGTCATATCACTTACCGACAGTTTCCTATTGTATTCCTGTTATCCAAATTTGCACCTTCTCGATATTTATATATATATATATATATATATATATATATATATATATATATATATATATACTAAAACTGAATTGTTAAATGAAAGTTCATGATGTTATTTTTCCTAGAAATCTTTAAAATACTATGTCAGTGGTAGTTCCATATCTCCTTATACATTCTTTTGAATCACTATTTACACACAACTGTTATCGTAAGGAAACCCAATTCATGGCTTAGCATCATTCAATCCAAATTTTACACTAAAGCCACCAGACAAAGTTAGCATTTGTGTCGATAATTTTATCTTAATTTTTCAGAACCCAGTCAACCGTTCACGAGGAATATTTTTTTAAATCATTATATTGTTAATAGTATTATTTGGTGAATATATACAACTACCATAATTGTCTCCTTCCTATCGACCGTGATATACTGTGAAACGCTTACTTACAGCTTAATTCTCTTACATTACCCATTTGAAGTTCATATGTATAGTCATGAGGTTGATGCATCATTATTATGGCCACAAATCCCTACTACCACTCCACGTAAGTCATTTCATTCAAATTTTGTAATGCCACCGCAATTTGGATTATACAGAATTAACATGGTAAAGTAATAATAAAAATATGGAAATATTGGTAAAGTATCTACACGTCTCTTATGTTATACGTATTATGGGGGTGGTATCTGCCTTCTCGCCCAACTCCTCCTGACAATCCTCAACCCCGACTTCCTGTTAATTAATTGTAAATTTGTATTCCTCTTGTATGAAGTAGTTAAAAAAAAAACCTGCTTAACGTCTCTTAACAGCGAGGTCTTTAGAGACGGGAAAGGATGGCGGGGCAAGGAATGGGAAGGAATTCGGCCATGGCCTTTTAAAGGAAGCATCACGGCGCCTGGAGTGATTTGGGAAACCATGGAAGGATGCCCGGACGGGGATTTGAACATGAATTAATATCGTTTTGATGCATGGAATTGTTTAAATGAAAATTTTAATATGATTAAAAACAGTATAATAGTAATTATGAATGCTGTGTAAGCCATTGTGTTATAAGTGTGATTTTCGGCTATTTAGAATGTTTAATTTAGCCAGTTTTATGTTTAATTGCCTGTAAAAATCGTCTATTTTCATTTAAAAATGTTTTCTCACGATTCTAAGTAGATTTATATATGTTCTAATCAGTGGCGTAACTATACCGTTGTGGACCGTGACAAATTCATCAGATGGTGCCCCCCCTGAATGTCGGATCAAAAAGTGGGAGGGGGGCGGGGGGGAGGTGAGGAGGGACAAACTGGGACACCCAATTATTGGGCGACCTTGTTTAGCACTACTACTGCTCCATGCGGCGACCGTGGGCCCCTCCAGGTGAGCATCGGGGGCCCCTTCCGGCTGGAGGTCCGTGGAATTTTGCCTGTCCTGCCACCCTATTATTACGTCACTGGTTTTAATGATTTACAGTTTTTGGAGCCATTATTACCACTCGAGAAAGTAAGGGCGGCTCTTTTAACGTTCGCTAGAAAATTTTGTGTTACCTATTTAAGATCACGAGCCTGGAACGGTGCTAGCAGCATGCTTTGTCGGTTGTATACGCGATGTGCTATGAAATCTTTGTAACAAGCTGATTCCTTATTTATGTACGTGTTTATGAGGTTTTAGGCGGAATAAAGAATTGAATAAAATATTAAATGATGGTGTTTTTATTCTAGCAACTATCATATACTTGAGAAGTTAAAATAGCATTATACTTTGGTGAAATCACCTGGCGACCTGCATAAAAACCTGGAAATCTACGAACATTCCAATAAATTAACAGGGAACTTCCACCACAACTAAGCAAGCACCCGGTTGTTTCATAAACTCCCTTCAAACTAAACAGAATTTCTTCAAATTTTGTAGCGAGAACCCTTTGAGTAAAATACAGGTCACGTTCGAAAATCAGGAAGATATAATCAATCTATCTTCGATCTATTACATATATCCTATTATTTATATATTAATTATTGTGTGCGCTGACCTCACACGACGGTCTTCGTTGCTGGGCTAGCATCCGTCACAGATGTTACAACAAAATCGAAGTTATAAGAAAATGGATTTGTCATAATACATTCATTTTCGCAGCTTCTCATGTTAAATTAAATAGGCCCAATTAGTTCAATCGATATGATAAAACTTTACTGCTGAAAAAAGTGGACTCAAATTGTACTTTACGATTCAGTGTATGTTACCATTTTTCAATCATTTTTGAAACGCTGCTCGGTCAACTCTAGGTATTTCGGTATTTACAGTGGACATCAGACATGATGTTAAGGCTATTAGAAGTAAGTAACGTAAGTGATTTGTTTTATTGTACTGAATTTAATGTAAAAATTTAGGTTCGTATTTTAGGTCAGATCAACCTGCCATGACTTTTGACCTAAGAAGGGAACTATTCTATACGCATAGGGATTGCAATACAGCAAAGCGGGATCCCGCAATCCCGCGGGATCCCGCATCATTAGACAGTCTGGTGGATCCCGCACATAATTAAGCGGATCCGCAATCCGCAAAATGCGGATAAAACGCGTGTCAGTGCGTGACTCGCTGCCCCACTCGGTCTCTATCGGATGTATTGCACTGTTTGGCTGCGCCTTTACAGTTGACATTTGGCGTGTGTGAACAAACATTTGTTTTTCTCAACCTTCATAATTCGTAAGTAAATAGATACACTTTTACGTATTCATTTTCGATTACACATTTCTGTAATTTGAGTTATGTTGCGTATTTAGTACGATTTTCTAACTATTTAATTATTTTTTATGTGTTGCAAACGTTATCTGAACTACAAAGTTACAGCTTTTTATTCACGGTTTCATTATTCCATTTTCTGTATTTGCTGATAAAGTTATTGTGACAAAATCCTTTTTTGCGGCTGAAAATTTGATTATTCGTTGATAGGAAACTAATGTTATCGTAATTTTAATCGCATACCTATTTATTTAACAGCTATCAAAAGGCAATTGTATATCCTTTGACTTATTGCTGTTTTGGCCGCTGCCTCAATGCGTTTCTTGTTATAATGAAGTTTTCACGGGTGTATCGACGAATTGTGTTGTAGGAACACCATACTTTGACGGCTGCCTCACGTGTGAAATCTCGTGTTTTTGCAATGAAATCCGGAGATACAACCTTTGAAAACTTCACTGCAATCATTCGCCTAGAAAGTCTCCTTTCTTACTAAAAAGTAATAATTCCCACTCTTAAAACGTCGTTACGCCACATATGTAAAATTTAAAACTTGACAGTTTAAGTGTTGGTGAGTAGTTTCCTTAAATAACATTGAATCAACTGTAAGATCAATCAAGGAATCAGGAGATATAATAATGAATCCCACAAAAACAATTTTTGTAAAAAAAAAGCCAAGTCTCGTGCTTGTGCAGTGACAAAAAGTTATGAGATCTTGTTCTGAGCCAAGTCTATATTTTACAGAGTATATTCACTTCACTTTGTGAAATGGAATGCTTTCTCTCGGTGTTATGGAACGTTTATTTAGAATTAAAAAAAAAAAAAAACAACACGCTGGTAACTTGGCCACTATGCAAACCATGTTTTTAAATTCATGTGATGTATTTTAAGGCACATAATATGACCTAACACTGAATATTTTCCATTTTTTATTATTTATTTAAAAATTGGTTCAGATTAAAAAAACAAAAATTTAAAACCTCGAAATGTACTTAAGACATGCTAAATAGTTTTAATATCATTTTGCCAATTAAAATATTGTTAACTATTAATTTTTATCATTTAACATTAAAATTGATTTATTAATTTAATTATTATTTAATTTATTAGCGTTTTAAGTAACTATATTTTAAATATAAGCTTTAAAAAACTGTTTGCGCCAATCCCACACGGATCCCGAGGGATCCCGCGGGATTGACGCAAATCCCGCGCGGATCCCGCGGGATTGAAAACACTGCGGGATTTCAATCCTTATATACGCAAAATACGTTCACGAGCTTCCACCAAGTGATTCTTACAATACTTCTATAACATCTTTGATAGTTCAGTGACGTTGCATATAACACGTCACCATTTTCCGGGAAGATTTCTCATGACCCTAGTTTGAGGAAAGAAATTTTACCGCAAGAAACATGGAAAATATAATTAAGTTCGTTCTCAGCGTCAAGTTGCAGCAATGGAACCGAATCTCTTCTAGCCTGTTATTTACTCCCTCGTTGCAAGGTGTGAGCTATAAATCTGCACTATCCACACACACACACACACACACACACACACACACACACACACACACACAAAGAGAGAGAGATAGAGAGAGAGATTACTTGGAATGTGCCGTCTGGCAATTAAGCTCCGGACTCCTGCGTGCACAGATTTTAATCTATCGCCTGCTGGTCAATGTCCCATGCATCATACAAATAAATTTAATCGAGTTGTGCGGGGTCAAGTGACTTTTTCTCTTCTGATTGCACTTCCCGATTCGCGTGATGCTATCTCCTAGGGGAATCAGGTTCATTTCCATTCCTGGTCGTCTTCTCGGAGAGCGTGTTTCAGAGCTCGCAATGACGTCAGCGTGCGATGCCCTGGTACGCATGGTGGGTTGTCGCCCCACTCATATTTCAGACTGGTGAATATCAGATGCGGATATAAGTATTAGAATTTTCTTCATGATCATAACTACCTTAACAGGCTCTGAACTACCATCAGGGTATGTTAATGTTCTTATCTGCATTCAGCAATTCGAAACTATCTACAGCATTTCTTCCACCACGCCATTCCAACCTCTGAATGTGTGAAGAATTATTTTTTTTTTTTTTTACTGAAAACTTATTACACTGCGGGCACCTTATGGGGCGAAAAGTGTGCATTACTCGATTTACGAGTATGTCTAATCCAGGAAAACCTTAATAATTTTATAATCTTTTTAACTAACTCGTCCTGTCGACTGCAAGCCAATAGTGACGTATTTATATCAAAGTTCGCCTTGTTCGTATTTGCTGATAATTGTGTAGTTCAGTTAAAAATAATTCTTTGCTGTAAAACAACAGAAATGAATATAAAAAGCCACAACCACTTGCCCAGCATTACAACGAACATAACATAAAATTTGGAAAACTCATGTTGGTTAAAAATTATTTCAGTGGGATTGTGAAGGGGAAAAAAAAAGATAATATTCAGGTTCACAAATAAAAGCTACGCAACCAAAGACTCTCAGAAGAGTCGATTTTTTCGTTTCATCTTTTCTTTTGGCAAAAAAAAAAAAGAAGATAAAAATCTAATTTAATATTTATTTTAAAATTTCTGATCCAAATATTATTTTAAAACTTATAATCGCATAACCTGATAAAGTTTACAGGAGTTTATACTTTCCTCAAAATAATCAAATAAATAGTAAAAAAAATGATTTCAGTGGATAATTTGTTTCGAATAAAAATCGTACGTATCGTTCTAAAAAGCATTCCGCTAATCTAATAAATGAATACTATAAATATATAACACATAAATTTACAGTATTTTTTTAAACCTACTATAATTTTTTCAAGCGATTTTTTTATATGTTTATTTTATGTTCATCAATTGAAAACCAATTTCTCAATAATATTATGACCACTATTTAAAAATCAAAATCTGGGCGCCCTAATGCCCGAACAACGACAACTTTTTAAAAGCTTCCTACCACATTTTTAGTGCATTTAATTCAGTACTTAAACCCTGTACGGAATACACAAGGTCACCTCTCAGTCGACAGATTTCTCCGAAGTCATCTCTTTGTATGAAATTCCTCTGCCTTGTTGTTTCAATAAGTAGTCTGAAGAGCTGTTGAAATATATTATTGCTGGGTAAATTATGGAAACTGTTTTCCATATGTGCTTGCAAGATACAAAAATATTCAATGATACTTTATATGGTGCCTGCCCGCATTGGCGAAGCAGCAAAAATTCAAATTATTTGAGAGATATAATGTATATTAATATTCTTATATGAATAGTAGTTCGTCAGTACGAATGATTCTGTTCCACGTTTTAACAAAAACAATAAAAAATATTATTTTCGTATTAAAAATCAGAAAGGCTGTTGTACATTGATCTAAGCAGTTTGTTTTATTTTTTTTTTCTTTAATTGCGAACGATATAAAGACATCTTTCCAATACTTATACGGCCTTCTCTGTCAACAGAAAAAGTTTATTTTATCCGTTTCTAAAGACACAGTGTAGTTATTTGAATAGCATTCTGCCTTTCCTTGCAGTCTCAAATCACTGTAATAATAATTACAGTCTGTCCGGTCATATTACAGAAATTTGTAATCACAGAGTAAAGAGAAAATAGGACACGCAGTTATTTTGCATCTGGTCCTTTCGTTTAGGGCCATTGGAGTCACTTGCAAACGCAGTATGGAAACCGCAGCAATAAAGTTGTACCTGCACAAGCGCTTCTGCAAAAAAGGTGCTCCCCGCAGCCTTTAAGCGAGATTACGATGTGCAATTTGCATTACTAAGTATCTCTGTTTCTGCTGCAACGAAGACGCATTTCAATGATAGCCTTGACTAAATAAATCTCTGCTATAATATGACTGTTTGAGTCACGTTCCAAGTTGATAACCTTGACTGAAAGTGAAGAAAAAGATCTCAATGCTGCCGAGACGTTCCAGCAGGTAAAGCGCAATTTCTAGAAGTGGTTACGCAGAATAAAATCTTATCTTGTAACGTTCTTAATTAGTGTTACTTGGATATTATCAGAACTAATGCTAATTTAGACAATTAATGGTTAACAGCAAGACATACGAAACATCTTTCACACATAACAAATCTTCTCGGGTTTGCAACCGGATTTTATTACAAAGCGACAAGCTTTCGACAACTAGCTCAGTAACCATCTTCAGGTCGATTATGTATCGGCGATCTTGCCGTTACGAATACCAGGCGTTTGCCATTTATTCGCCGGGAAAGCCTGCATTCACATATCTTTCACACAGTTTACTGAATGTTCACAGCACTTTTGTACTCTCTTTATGTCTTTCAATTGTTGGAGCTACTATAATGTTAAATCAAGGATACCAGAAATGTACGCAGAGAAAAAAATTAACATTAAATTTCGCGACCAACCATAATTTAATATGAATCGCTATTCAGGAAGCTCTGTGATTCTTATTCTTTATCTTAATTGGATTAATCTCTTCTAGTGAAGGTAGTGATCACAAGTGTAGGGACATAAGACTTCATTAAAACCACCCATGCCCTTGATTGTACTGAAAGCCATGACCTCTGCAACGCGAAGCTAGTTCAGTATACCTGCGCTTCCGAGACCGACAGTATTATTTATTCTGCCATTCTCGTTATCTTGCCCTTGTTTGGGAGAGCTCGATATAAACGTGGGATACTATCACTCATGACATGGAAGACGTTCTCCAAGAACATTGCTTTGTTCGTCATGAAACCGTCTACGTTTTCGCGTTTATTACTTCATAAAGAATTCTTGTTTCCGCTAGTAAAATTTCTTCTGAAAGTTAATTGTTTTCATTGTATTTAGGAAAATAAAACAAATTCTGGCACGGCTGAAAAATGTAAATTAAGGAGCAGGTGTGGTGCAGTAGGCCTCTGGTAACAGATGTAAAGAAAATTGGAAGAAGAAGATTCTGCAGCGAGGTATCATCCATGGAAGAGAGGTGTGTAAAATTCTGTACGTCCAGCTAGTGGCAAGTTACCAGATCAGAATCTTCTTCAGACACAACATAACGCTTGTTCAGATAGTAGCGGATATAGAATCACTATATAGGGGCTTGACGAAAGACGATACGGTAGAGATAGTTGGAGGTGAATAATTCGCAAATAGTTATAGGTGTAGGGTCTTGATTAAAGAAAGGAGCAATCGACAAAGGATTTTATTTTTTTATTTTTTTTTAGGGCGAGGGAGGTAGTGATTGAGCAGTTTTCACGCTGGTTAGCCATATCAGGTCCTTGTGGAGAAAGGAAATTCATGAGAGCAATAGAATGGCCCTTACTATTGGCGAAGACTTTTATTTACAGTTGGGAGAAAGAAGGAAATAGGATTAATAGAACTCGAGGGCAGTGGTTTAGAAATACCATAATGAATAAAAACAGAGTTAGAGCAAAGCTCTGGGTGCCGGAACATGTTGGACACGTTCCTAATAAATAATGATGATTACGTTGTGGACCTAAGGGTATAGTGCTGATAATTGATGGTGAAGTAGTTTTGATAGAAATTAGGGAGGTTAGGTAAACCGGTAGCCAATATTGTAGATGATTACAGATACAATTATATAAAACACACATTTCGGAACTAAATACATACTTCAGGGAAAGTTTCAGTTTGTGCAAGGAGAGCACCTATGTGTTCATGAGGAAGTGAGAAAAGTTCAAAGGAATAATTGGAAAAAGAAAAGTTTATTCCAAATCGGAAAATAAATAAAAGTACAGAACCTACATACTGTAATAGGGAAATGAGGCTGGTGAAAAGTTAAGAGAGAAGAATACAGTAGGGAAAACTTGACACAACTCTACACGATATAACAGCTGCAAACAACGAAGATAAAGACGGTTTACGAAGAGTATTATGAGTGCAACTAGATCAGTCAATGATGCCCCCAAAAACTTCTATGGCTACGTTAGAAAACAAATAGGAAGGGAAGGTTTACGAACAAGTGTGATTAAACATGGAGAAGAAGTTACCGAGGATTAGAAAATGGCAGAGGTATTAAGTAATTGCTTTTATCAGACAATTATGGACTCTCATTCAGAAATCGGAGAAGGGAACTCAGAGGAAGGTCTTCTCCGCATTAACAGAAGTAAGCATACAAAATGTTGGGAAATAGATCCAAAGGACATAATGAATGAACTAAGAAATCTGACAAAGCGTGAGGAAAATATTACTACAGACATGATAGGGGATATGGGGATATGCCAATGCACCATACCTTGAAATATTATTCATATGCCATCTGGAGACTTGCTGCTTACAAAAGGATTGGAGAAATGACACATTAGTACCGGTCCATAAATGAGGTGAGAAAAACAGGACTGAAAATTACATGCTTATTAGTTTGTAGGTGATATGTAAGTTGATGCAGAAATTAATATCCAATCACTTTCGAAATGTCTGCCACGAAAGAAATCCGTTTGAAAAATGGGCAACATTGGTTCAGTCAAATATAGTCATGGCAATCACAATTATTGGGGCACTTTCAAGATATTCAGGATGAAATTGAAGAAGAAACCGGATTAGATAGCGTAGCAATGGAACTCCCCTAGGCAAAGTGAGACATAAAACGGTAGTAAACAAGGAAAAAATATTGGAATGAATGAGGAAGTAATTTTCTGGGTGGAGGAATTCGTAACACATAGAAACCAAAGAGTTAGAATAGATAAAAGATAAACAGATAAAAGTGGAAATAGGAGGGCCATGGGATAGTTAATTGGGACTATTGCTATTAATTATTCTAATGAATAAATGTGTTAACGGTTTACAGTCATAAATTAGTTTGTTTGATGATGAAATGGTGTTGTTTATAATTGTCCTTGGTAATTTAGCCCAAGTCTTGATTTTATAAAGTATAAAAGAAAATTTTATCTCCCCCTTATACATGAAATGAAGACCCAGCGTTTGGTCATCACTTACTTCCATGTACTATTCCTAGTTTTTCTACCAACTGTCTGAACTGAACTGTTGCAGCAGGGTACCTAGCTGGATAGATGTACAGTCGGGGACAGAATTCGAGAGACCCCTCGCCTTTCGATTATGCTTCGTTCTAGACACGAATACCGCATGGGACAGCATAACTGGTAGGTGGTACACTAAATTCATGATAAAATAGACATCTCATACCCAGCACTTTACCCCAGACTAAAAAAATGAGCCCGCGCAGCAAGAAACTCCCAGATGCTCAGAGGGAAAGTTCGGAATTCTGCAGTAAAAATAATCACGAATATCACCATTTTAGTCATAATAATTATTTAAATAACCAAATTGATTAATTATAGAGAGATGGTAACACTTTTTCCGTAATTTTGATAACCGTTGCGTATTTTTTTTTTCCCTCGAATAAACAGTTAACAATTCGCTAGCAAACGCAATTATATGGCGAATACAGAAAAGAATCGCTAAATTACGCACGGAAAACCAATAAGAGAGTTTGAATGGACTTAGTTACACTTTCTAACGCTGCAGCGTTAAAAACTGTGCGTGTGACAAATACACATAAAGGTTAAAGGTAAGTAGAAAGAGCATTCACGAAAGAACTCTAATGGTTAACTAAGTCACGAAATATAAATAAACTATTCCCAGAAAATTAAATGGTGCGGAATATTAACACCTTAATTTTGTTTTCATCATACCATATTTAGAAGGTAAGCTAAACTTGAATGCAGTAGCAACAGTTTTAGTAGTAATAATAATCATTAAGAACAGTAAATAAATAAAAAAATCCGTCTGCAATGTGAATTAGCGGTTCCACATTTTAAATCTGGAAGATGGAAGTAGTAAAACTATCATCTCTCTCTTTGTTTCTAACTAACACTGATACTTCTATAAAATTTTCTTTCAAGCTTTATTTCCTGCCGTCCAAGCCCGATGGGTTATAGGTAACACTGTTGCCTGGCATTCGGGAGGACGCGAATTCAAACCCCGTCGGGGATCCAGTTTCAGTATTCCATGATTTTCGTAAATCTCTCCAGCTGAACTCCACAAAAGTTCCTTCAAAAAGCGGTGGCTGAAATTCTTACCCGATCCTAGTTTCCAATACTATCAGGATTCATATCACATTGCCGCCGAAGATATGACGAAGACAAAAAAAATAAAAAAATAAATAAATAAATAAAAAAAATAAAAATAAAAATTACGTAGTGGGTATGTGGTATCCGGCTTTCGGGAGGTCGTGGGTTCGAATACCCATCTAGCCATCCAGGTAAACGTTTTAGATGGTTTCCCCAAATCACTCCAGGCGAATGCCGGGATTGTTCCTTCAAAAGGCCATGGACGAATTCCTCCCCATTACTTGTCCCCACTCCTTTCCTGCCTCTAATGACCTCGATCAGATGTAAAGCTAGAAGCAAAACATAATTGCTCAAATAAAAATAATTACATCTCTGTGGTGTGTTTTAGACCTTTTCCTTGTTGGATTTATCTTATTCAACGGCCGAACATGGTAGCGAAGGGACTAGAGTGCTATTTCCACATGTGGAGAGTCTCTAGTTCGGTGTTGTTTTAGGGCTGGTCGAGGTGGAAATCATTATAGAGAGAAAAGGACTTGGGGCATGTTTCGGGAAGGAATTCAGCCTTGGCCATACCAGAGAATCATCCCAACACTCACGGAGTGATTTCGATTAATCATGCAATACCGAAATACGGATGGATACACGAAGATTTCAACCCCTGTCTTTCCGGATGGGATGGCTTGGGCGTTACAGGGACTCTCGGTCACTGGTGCGATTCCGGCCAGAGGCATGGGTGTTATAGTAGGTATTGTGGTATGTCTTGTATCGTCTTAATTGTATGAGCAAAAAGCATTTGGAAATACATCAGTACACAGGATAAACACACAAAACGGTTTAGCTGGATGAATGGCTATCGGGAGGAATGCCATTAAAAATTTAAAGACAATTTTATTGAACCAAAAGGCAATTGGCTGCCTTCAAAAATATCTCACAGGTCCACCTCATCTCACAAAAAAATATTCCTTATTTGGTGCCAACTAGTAACATGGCTGAGTTCTAAACACGTATAGGATAAAAAAATTGGAAAGTAGGCGTACTATAGTGAATCTGTTTAGTGCACACGGGAGGGGTATTTAATTTCAGTTGAGTGTATAGGATTTAATCATCTTTAACATTATGCGTGGTTATTTCGTAAGAAGAAGATCTTCCTGCTGGCTCAGTTCAGACGCAAGGAGGAAGTAACCGTTCGACAAACGTTTCGAGGAAGTGTTTATTTACCAGTGGCTCTGAGGAAGTGAAGAACACTTCTTCAGTAGAATTAGCTCTAATAAAATTTGTGAATATGACCATCCGTACGCGAAATATGCCCATTTTCGAATTACGAGCACCTACAAATACAGTGACAGTCATTTGCCGAAAGTAACAGAAACAACTTCAAATAACATATTAAAGTTACTTCATCATAATTAGAAGACCCATGAAAATGTTGAAAAATAACATTGAACTAATATGTATAGGTCATTAAAAATTTCTGAAAATTACTTCTCGAGGATTTTAACTTCAGCATGCTCTCATTGCGTCTTGTAATGTTCTACTTGCACTATTTGATTACAAAATTAATTTATCAATATTCCGTAATTAATGGAGGCTATTTAAAAGAAGAAGGGGAAAAAAAAAACTGGAAGTGCACGTGTGCACATTATTGAAAATTGACATGCCTCCATCTACTGATGTAAATATTTTATGACCTTCCGTGCCTTTGACCATTTAACCTGCTGACTATAGTGTCAGCCTTTGTTGAGGTAATGTGGAACTCTATTGTGAAGTCAACACAGGACGAACACTACACTCATTCAAAAGCAACCATATGCGCAGAAGAACTCGAATCAGTGACCTTTATTATTATTAATAAATTTCTCTCGGGCTTCCAGCCGTGTTAAGATGTTACATTTGTGGGACGTTTCGAAGGCGTCCAACTCTGCCTTCATTCTCAACCAAATATCAATCATTAAGGCAGAGTTGGACGCCTTCGAAACGTCCCAAAAATGTTACATCTTAACACCTCCTATCCGAAAGGGTAATGGTTTGGAAGGGATATACGGGATATGGCAGGAGGCCATTACAATGCGATGACAGTGTTCTAGCCCCTACACTGCTAGCGCCAGCTTAAGTATCTTGGTCGGGACTCTTGCGAAGGAATTTGTGAATGTGTCTGCGGTCGTGGTTTGCCAACACGGAAGACAATTCCGTAGGCCCACAGAACAAGGAAATTATCAGACTTTTCAGGCATGAGATTTTCCTCATCCTCGTTCAACTAACTTGCTTATATTGCTACCTGAGGCTCACACGAGATAACAGAACGAAAGAATTATACAGGTTTAGAACGCGTATATCCTCGAGGACTTTCTGAACTTTTTAAAATTTGTTTCCAGCTTGACATCTCGACTTTGAGGTCATGGGGGAGACGGGAATATGGACTTTTTGGTGAACTATACCGACGTTCGCTTACAATGATTTGGAAAAACTGCAGAAAATCCAAATCTGGATGGCCAGAAGCGATTTGAAAACCCGCATCCTCGCATCACAGCGCCTAGTATTTAAAAGTTATTCACACATCGATACGAGATAATTCTTTGCAGTTATCATTTTGTAAACGAATCTAATCCAGCAGTATTCTTGTCAAACTTTTACAATTACAAAATTTTATTTTGATACTGCTTTGTCTAGGCTCTAATGAAGGAAAATGTAGTTTTATCTCGATGGCAGATGATTCCGAAGTCACAATACAAGGAAATATGCATCGTTTCCTGCCAGAAGACTTCCTCATCGAATGTGCGAGTTATATTCAAACACTAGCCTCGGATACCGCGACTTCGTACGCGTGGATTAAGAATTTTTTTGCCAGAATTAAATATAGTAAGTTTTTGGTAACGAAGGATTAGTCCCAAACAATATCGAGTCGCATAATATGACAGGAAAGCTATCACTATATCATTCTACCGTCGAACCTGCCTCTTGAAGACAATTAATTCGATAAGATCTCAAAATTTCGTGACTACAACTGTTAATCACTGGAAAAAATATCCTGTGCCCTTCATACACATTTCCTTATAAAATTACATCACAACGATATAGCCATTTAGTCGTCAAAACGTAACAAAAACAGAGACTTACTTCCGTATTTATAATAATATTACTGTGGTTCACACTCACACACTGACTGTGAACAAACCTGAGGGATCATTATAACGTAAAAAAGTATACACCTACAACATTGCAAGAATACCTACGATTTGCCTCGCATTGCACCCCTAACTTTCTAATATCTACGGTTTAACATTCAATCCGAATAACCTACGGCCCAGGCCTGACTCTTACGATGAAAAACAATTTTTAAAAATCTTATCCCGACGGAGATTTGAACCGGAGACACGACGTTCGTAAGCCAGCGCTTTAGCCACTCAGCTGCCAGGCCACTACGGGAAACTCGGTACGGAGTCGTCCACATCCAAAGTGTTGTCTACCGCCGTATTTCGAAGTTATGAGACAAATGTGTTATTTATACAGATAATTTTTCAACCAAATGTAGACAGTATTTTTCTCCTTGTTTCAAAGGATAAGTGTGCAAAGTTTCATCGAGAACGGATAAAAACTGTGGATTTGTATGAAGAACAAACAAACAAACAAACAAACAACAAACAAACATTCATCTTTATATATAAAGATTAGTATGCTTCAGTGCCAATCGCTACACCAGCCACATCTAGAAATTTGAGTGATATGAGAAGGAGGGTAATAATTACTTTGCATGAAGAGCTATATTCAAATGGTTTTATAACTAGAATTATGAATATAAACAAATAATTTTTTAATTTTTAATTTAATTTAATTGCAATGGAGCACAGGCTCCGGTGGCAATTTACCTACACACCCATCTTCCCCCTCTGCACCCACCTACATTTGCCCTCTACAAATTTTATCTTTAAATTCTTTCAAAGTTTTCGGTAAATTA
This sequence comes from Vandiemenella viatica, assembly GCA_031002005.1. Taxonomy (NCBI): domain Eukaryota; kingdom Metazoa; phylum Arthropoda; class Insecta; order Orthoptera; family Morabidae; genus Vandiemenella; species Vandiemenella viatica. The sequence continues at coordinate 174,895,181 of CM061919.1, forward strand.
TTCATCATTTCCTTTGGTAACTCATTCCAATCCCTGACACCCTTACCTAAAAAAGAGAATCTTCCCACACCCTTGTGCCTGAAATCGAGTGCCAGCTTGTGGTCATGGTCATCTTTTCCCTTCCATGCACTACTTTTAATACCTATTGCAATATCTTTCCATGCCTCATCGCCAGTATATGCCCTGTACACTCCCATGACCCTCCTCATCCTCCTCCTGTCTTGCAATAAATCCCATTCCAGCTCCTTTATCATATCCGTCACTGATTGCATTCTGCGATAATATCTTGGCATTACTTTTGATAACAAGCTTAACTGGGCAGGACACATTGGACAGGTGGTAGGAAAAGGTTTCAAAGTTCTTCACTTGTTGGAGGGAGTGATGAGGGGATACGAGAGAAGTAAAGGAATTGGGTTACTAAACTTTGGTCAGACCATTGCTCGAATATGGTAGTGTAGTATGGGACCCTCATTTTACGAATCAAATACAGGAGTAGGAGAGGGTGCAAAAAAGGGCTGCTAGATTTGTTTCTGGAAATATAAACAAATAAACCGTGGTATGCCGTATATTTGGTTATCGAAAGGAATGTCATTTAATTGAACAGTCCTACACAAATACTCCACGCAAAACAACTTCTGGCCAGGATAGGCCTGGTAGCACCTTCCTTTTTTTTATAGATCATTACAGTTTAAAGATACATTAAGGATTGATGTTTGCAATAGAATATTCGTCTACGAGGCGTCACAAATAATTCAGCGATGAGGTGAATTATTGTCATTTGTAAAGGTTGGGATTGCAGGATAGTCATCTGTGACCGACGTATTTTTGAAAATTGGGTCTCTGTTCCCTATAACACGATGTTAACTTCTATAAGGGTGTGAATTACGTCTCCCATATCATGTCGCAGCAGGACAAATATTTCGTCCACCTGATGGTTTCTCGAGGAGCCAAGGACGCAGGAAACTGATCATCCAATCATAAACGTTGACATGAACCCAGTAGAAAGTGCATAGGCTGAAATGGTCTACATTCTAAGAAAGACGGAATATATGTCGACGACTTTCTAAAATCAATCATTTACGCGTAATTTGCCCTATGAGTAATTGGAACTTTTAACACTGTGTTCTTTTGCTTCTTCCCAAAAGTGAGCCACACAGATGTTGCACTATTCTGCCATCTCATTCCTGTATTTATCTTCTTATCCATTTCCAGTTTTACTTTACCTCCCCTCCCCCTCACAAAGCTTACTGGTCGGACTATAAATATTATTCCAAAAAAGAATATTTAACAATCAGTAGACGGATCACTCAAATTGCTAGATGTGGCTGGTGTAGCGATTGGCACTGAAGCATACTAATGTTTGAATATAACTCGCACATTCGATGAGGAAGTCTTCTGGCAGGAAACGATACATATTTCCTTGTATTGTGACTTCGGAATCATCTGCCATCGAGATAAAACTACATTTTCCTTCATTAGAGCCTAGACAAAGCAGTATCAAAATAAAATTTTGTAATTGTAAAAGTTTGACAAGAATACTGCTGGATTAGATTCGTTTACAAAATGATAACTGCAAAGAATTATCTCGTATCGATGTGTGAATAACTTTTAAATACTAGGCGCTGTGACGCGCTGCAGAAAAATTAAACAAGAATCATTTACTACCCTAATCCTGCCTAAGAAAAGATAATATTTTAAAAAATATCCGAAATAAGTTTTCAGATATTGCTGTGATAATATATGCGTCAAATACCTGTCAATACAGAAATATATATATATAACTTGTGTATATTTGAAATTTCTATTTTACAGTATTTTGGAATTAAAATTTCACGTCTGAAAACTGCACATCAGTTCTTCTTTTATATACATTAAACATTTTTAATAATTAGGGCTAAACGCCTCGTTACTGTCGAGGTAAATAAATATAGGAGAGAACTGTGAACAAAGAACATGAAACAAGTTGATCAATGCCTTCCAGAGGAATCATCCTGGCATTAATCTGCAAAGGTTTTGAGAAAACATGGAAAAAACGAAATTTGATAGCCGACAGGAATTTGAACCGGCGCAATAATTCTTCTCACTTCGGGAGCCACCATGGCATTTTCTACAAGCAAGAATGGTCTTGGAAAAAGACTGCTGTCAGTCTTACAGTTAATGACGTTGGCTAATTCCATATGCAGTGGAGCTTTTTTTAAAATTCTTATGCCTGCATTCTGAAGGAAAAGGATGATTGCTTTTCAAACTGGAATACGCTGGATATGTAAAAGTAAAATGATGTTATCTTCGAAAAACTAATTGAAACGTTACATATGTGGTTATAAAAGGGTGTATTATGGTTGTTTCCGGGTTCGTGATAAACGAAGTGATTAAGATCTGGCATCTTTAGTTGATCTAATATTTTTTCGTCTACTACTAGGCTGCAAAAATAGATATATTAAAATGATTCATGGCCGAGTCAGTCTATAATTATTGTTCCTATATATCTATATGTTACGGTCAATTAAAAAATCTGAGCGTAGTGGACGAGCGATAATGTTCTGGCCTGGCATTCGAGAGGATGCGGGTTCAAATCCGCTTCTGGCCATCCAGATTTGGATTTTCTGCAGTTTTTCCAAATCACTGTAAGCGAACGTCGGTATAGTTCACCAAAAAGTCCATATTCCCGTCTCCCATGACCTCAAAGTCGAGATGTCAAGCTGGAAACAAATTTTAAAAAAGTTCAGAAAGTTCCTCGAGGATATACGGTTCTAAACCTGTATAATTCTTTCGTCTGTTATCTGTGTGAGCCTCAGGTAGCAATATAAGCAAGTTAGTTGAACGAGGATGAGGAAAATCTCATGCCTGAAATGTCTGATAATTTCCTTGTTCTGTGGGCCTACGGAATTGTCTTCCGTGTTGGCAAACCACGACCGCAGACACATTCACAAATTCCTTCGCAAGAGTCCCGACCAAGATACTTAAGCTGGCGCTAGCAGTGTAGGGGCTAGAACACTGTCATCGCATTGTAAAGGCCTCCTGCCATATCCCGTATATCCCTTCCAAACCATTACCCTTTCGGATAGGAGGTGTTAAGATGTTACATTTTTGGGACGTTTCGAAGGCGTCCAACTCTGCCTTAATGATTGATATTTGGTTGAGAATGAAGGCAGAGTTGGACGCCTTCGAAACGTCCCACAAATGTAACATCTTAACACGGCTGGAAGCCCGAGAGAAATTTATTAATAATAATAAAGGTCACTGATTCGAGTTCTTCTGCGCATATGGTTGCTTTTGAATGAGTGTAGTGTTCGTCTTGTGTTGACTTCACAATAGAGTTCCACATTACCTCAACAAAGGCTGACACTATAGTCAGCAGGTTAAATGGTCAAAGGCACGGAAGGTCATAAAATATTTACATCAGTAGATGGAGGCATGTCAATTTTCAATAACGTGCACACGTGCACTTCCAGTTTTTGTTTTTGTTTTTTTTTTCCTTCTTCTTTTAAATAGCTCCATTATCACGGAATATTGATCAATTAATTTTGTAATCAAATAGTGCAAGTAGAACATTACAAGACGCAATGAGGGTATGCTGAAGTTAAAATCCTCGAGAAGTAATTTTCAGAAATTTTTAATGACCTATACATATTAGTTCAATGTTATTTTTCAACATTTTCATCGGTCTTCTAATTATGATGAAGTAACTTGTAACTTTAATATGTTATTTGAAGTTGTTTCTGTTACTTTCGGCAAATGACTGTCACTGTATTTGTAGGTGCTCGTAATGCATATTCACAAATTTTATTAGAGCTAATTCTACTGAACAAGTGTTCTTCACTTCCTCAGAGCCACTGGTAAATAAACACTTCCTCGAAACGTTTGTCGGACGGTTACTTCCTCCTTGCGTCTGAACTGAGCCAGCAGGAAGATCTTCTTACGAAATAACCACGCATAATGTTAAAGAGATTAAATCCTATACACTCAACTGAAATTAAATACCCCTCCCGTGTGCACTAAACAGATTCACTATAGTACGCCTACTTTCCAAATTTTTTATCCTAATACGTGTTTAGAACTCAGCCATGTTACTAGTTGGCACCAAATAAGGAATATTTTTTTGTGAGATGAGGTGGACCTGTGAGATATTTTTGAAGGCAGCCAATTGCCTTTTGGTTCAATAAAATTGTCTTTAAATTTTTAATGGCATTCCTCCCGATAGCCATTCATCCAGCTAAACCGTTTTGTGTGTTTATCCTGTGTACTGATGTATTTCCAAATGCTTTTTGCTCATACAATTGAAAGACGATACAAGACATACCACAATACCTACTTTAACACCCATGCCTCTGGCCGGAATCGCACCAGTGACCGAGAGTCCCTGTAACGCCCAAGCCATCCCATCCGGAAGGACAGGGGTTGAAATCTTCGTGTATCCATCCGTATTTCGGTATTGCATGATTAATCGAAATCACTCCGTGAGTGTTGGGATGATTCTCTGGTATGGCCAAGGCTGAATTCCTTCCCGAAACATGCCCCAAGTCCTTTTCTCTCTATAATGATTTCCACGTCGACCAGCCCTAAAACAACACCGAACTAGAGACTCTCCACATGTGGAAATAGCACTCTAGTCCCTTCGCTACCATGTTCGGCCGTTGAATAAGATAAATCCAACAAGGAAAAGGTCTAAAACACACCACAGAGATGTAATTATTTTTATTTGAGCAATTATGTTTTGCTTCTAGCTTTACATCTAATCGAGGTCATTAGAGGCAGGAAAGGAGTGGGGACAAGTAATGGGGAGGAATTCGTCCATGGCCTTTTGAAGGAACAATCCCGGCATTCGCCTGGAGTGATTTGGGGAAACCATCTAAAACGTTTACCTGGATGGCTAGATGGGTATTCGAACCCACGACCTCCCGAAAGCCGGATACCACATACCCACACGTAATTTTTTTTTATTTTTTTATTTATTTTTTATTTTATTTGTTTATTTTTTTTGTCTTCGTCATATCTTCGGCCTCAATGTGATATGAATCCTGATAGTATTGGAAACTAGGATCGGGTAAGAATTTCAGCCTGTAAGACAACTTGCTTGTGTTGGGGTTGGTACACAAACTGCATCTTAACTTTGATCATGCAAACCTAATGAATTGCAGTACTAAGTTCTTCACACAGTCGCCACCATAGTTTTAACCAGAAACTAAGGAAAAGGTTCAAGTTCAATGATAAAAGTTCACTTCTGATATGATGAGTATATTCTTCAAAATGTTACATAGTTAAAGTACTGCATAGGCATTCAGACAACTTTTCCAAATTTAATTTTACAGATTCGACTGACCACTCGAGCACGACCGAAACCCCACGTTACTATTACTTCTCAATTACATGGATCTGCAGAATAAACTTCCCTAAGCTGACAAAATTTCTACTTGATGTTGAACAAACTAAAAGTTTGCCGCGCCACGA
>CM061919.1:174901628-175048031 GCA_031002005.1 Vandiemenella viatica
TCGTGGCGCGGCAAACTTTTAGTTTGTTCAACATCAAGTAGAAATTTTGTCAGCTTAGGGAAGTTTATTCTGCAGATCCATGTAATTGAGAAGTAATAGTAACGTGGGGTTTCGGTCGTGCTCGAGTGGTCAGTCGAATCTGTAAAATTAAATTTGGAAAAGTTGTCTGAATGCCTATGCAGTACTTTAACTATGTAACATTTTGAAGAATATACTCATCATATCAGAAGTGAACTTTTATCATTGAACTTGAACCTTTTCCTTAGTTTCTGGTTAAAACTATGGTGGCGACTGTGTGAAGAACTTAGTACTGCAATTCATTAGGTTTGCATGATCAAAGTTAAGATGCAGTTTGTGTACCAACCCCAACACAAGCAAGTTGTCTTACAGGCTGAAATTCTTACCCGATCCTAGTTTCCAATACTATCAGGATTCATATCACATTGAGGCCGAAGATATGACGAAGACAAAAAAAATAAACAAATAAAATAAAAAATAAATAAAAAAATAAAAAAAAATTACGTGTGGGTATGTGGTATCCGGCTTTCGGGAGGTCGTGGGTTCGAATACCCATCTAGCCATCCAGGTAAACGTTTTAGATGGTTTCCCCAAATCACTCCAGGCGAATGCCGGGATTGTTCCTTCAAAAGGCCATGGACGAATTCCTCCCCATTACTTGTCCCCACTCCTTTCCTGCCTCTAATGACCTCGATTAGATGTAAAGCTAGAAGCAAAACATAATTGCTCAAATAAAAATAATTACATCTCTGTGGTGTGTTTTAGACCTTTTCCTTGTTGGATTTATCTTATTCAACGGCCGAACATGGTAGCGAAGGGACTAGAGTGCTATTTCCACATGTGGAGAGTCTCTAGTTCGGTGTTGTTTTAGGGCTGGTCGACGTGGAAATCATTATAGAGAGAAAAGGACTTGGGGCATGTTTCGGGAAGGAATTCAGCCTTGGCCATACCAGAGAATCATCCCAACACTCACGGAGTGATTTCGATTAATCATGCAATACCGAAATACGGATGGATACACGAAGATTTCAACCCCTGTCCTTCCGGATGGGATGGCTTGGGCGTTACAGGGACTCTCGGTCACTGGTGCGATTCCGGCCAGAGGCATGGGTGTTAAAGTAGGTATTGTGGTATGTCTTGTATCGTCTTTCAATTGTATGAGCAAAAAGCATTTGGAAATACATCAGTACACAGGATAAACACACAAAACGGTTTAGCTGGATGAATGGCTATCGGGAGGAATGCCATTAAAAATTTAAAGACAATTTTATTGAACCAAAAGGCAATTGGCTGCCTTCAAAAATATCTCACAGGTCCACCTCATCTCACAAAAAAATATTCCTTATTTGGTGCCAACTAGTAACATGGCTGAGTTCTAAACACGTATTAGGATAAAAAATTTGGAAAGTAGGCGTACTATAGTGAATCTGTTTAGTGCACACGGGAGGGGTATTTAATTTCAGTTGAGTGTATAGGATTTAATCTCTTTAACATTATGCGTGGTTATTTCGTAAGAAGAAGATCTTCCTGCTGGCTCAGTTCAGACGCAAGGAGGAAGTAACCGTCCGACAAACGTTTCGAGGAAGTGTTTATTTACCAGTGGCTCTGAGGAAGTGAAGAACACTTGTTCAGTAGAATTAGCTCTAATAAAATTTGTGAATATGACCATCCGTACGAAATATGCCCATTTTCGAATTACGAGCACCTACAAATACAGTGACAGTCATTTGCCGAAAGTAACAGAAACAACTTCAAATAACATATTAAAGTTACTTCATCATAATTAGAAGACCGATGAAAATGTTGAAAAATAACATTGAACTAATATGTATAGGTCATTAAAAATTTCTGAAAATTACTTCTCGAGGATTTTAACTTCAGCATACCCTCATTGCGTCTTGTAATGTTCTACTTGCACTATTTGATTACAAAATTAATTGATCAATATTCCGTGATAATGGAGCTATTTAAAAGAAGAAGGAAAGTGCACGTGTGCACGTTATTGAAAATTGACATGCCTCCATCTACTGATGTAAATATTTTATGACCTTCCGTGCCTTTGACCATTTAACCTGCTGACTATAGTGTCAGCCTTTGTTGAGGTAATGTGGAACTCTATTGTGAAGTCAACACAAGACGAACACTACACTCATTCAAAAGCAACCATATGCGCAGAAGAACTCGAATCAGTGACCTTTATTATTATTAATAAATTTCTCTCGGGCTTCCAGCCGTGTTAAGATGTTACATTTGTGGGACGTTTCGAAGGCGTCCAACTCTGCCTTCATTCTCAACCAAATATCAATCATTAAGGCAGAGTTGGACGCCTTCGAAACGTCCCAAAAATGTAACATCTTAACACCTCCTATCCGAAAGGGTAATGGTTTGGAAGGGATATACGGGATATGGCAGGAGGCCTTTACAATGCGATGACAGTGTTCTAGCCCCTACACTGCTAGCGCCAGCTTAAGTATCTTGGTCGGGACTCTTGCGAAGGAATTTGTGAATGTGTCTGCGGTCGTGGTTTGCCAACACGGAAGACAATTCCGTAGGCCCACAGAACAAGGAAATTATCAGACATTTCAGGCATGAGATTTTCCTCATCCTCGTTCAACTAACTTGCTTATATTGCTACCTGAGGCTCACACAGATAACAGACGAAAGAATTATACAGGTTTAGAACCGTATATCCTCGAGGAACTTTCTGAACTTTCTTTAAATTTGTTTCCAGCTTGACATCTCGACTTTGAGGTCATGGGAGACGGGAATATGGACTTTTTGGTGAACTATACCGACGTTCGCTTACAGTGATTTGGAAAAACTGCAGAAAATCCAAATCTGGATGGCCAGAAGCGGATTTGAACCCGCATCCTCTCGAATGCCAGGCCAGAACATTATCGCTCGTCCACTACGCTCAGATTTTTTAATTGACCGTAACATATAGATATATAGGAACAATAATTATAGACTGACTCGGCCATGAATCATTTTAATATATCTATTTTTGCAGCCTAGTAGTAGACGAAAAAATATTAGATCAACTAAAGATGCCAGATCTTAATCACTTCGTTTATCACGAACCCGGAAACAACCATAATACACCCTTTTATAACCACATATGTAACGTTTCAATTAGTTTTTCGAAGATAACATCATTTTACTTTTACATATCCAGCGTATTCCAGTTTGAAAAGCAATCATCCTTTTCCTTCAGAATGCAGGCATAAGAATTTTAAAAAAAGCTCCACTGCATATGGAATTAGCCAACGTCATTAACTGTAAGACTGACCATTCTTGCTTGTAGAAAATGCCATGGTGGCTCCCGAAGTGAGAAGAATTATTGCGCCGGTTCAAATTCCTGTCGGCTATCAAATTTCGTTTTTTCCATGTTTTCTCAAAACCTTTGCAGATTAATGCCAGGATGATTCCTCTGGAAGGCATTGATCAACTTGTTTCATGTTCTTTGTTCACAGTTCTCTCCTATATTTATTTACCTCGACAGTAACGAGGCGTTTAGCCCTAATTATTAAAAATGTTTAATGTATATAAAAGAAGAACTGATGTGCAGTTTTCAGACGTGAAATTTTAATTCCAAAATACTGTAAAATAGAAATTTCAAATATACACAAGTTATATATATATATTTCTGTATTGACAGGTATTTGACGCATATATTATCACAGCAATATCTGAAAACTTATTTCGGATATTTTTTAAAATATTATCTTTTCTTAGGCAGGATTAGGGGTAGTAAATGATTCTTGTTTAATTTTTCTGCAGCGCGTCACAGCGCCTAGTATTTAAAAGTTATTCACACATCGATACGAGATAATTCTTTGCAGTTATCATTTTGTAAACGAATCTAATCCAGCAGTATTCTTGTCAAACTTTTACAATTACAAAATTTTATTTTGATACTGCTTTGTCTAGGCTCTAATGAAGGAAAATGTAGTTTTATCTCGATGGCAGATGATTCCGAAGTCACAATACAAGGAAATATGTATCGTTTCCTGCCAGAAGACTTCCTCATCGAATGTGCGAGTTATATTCAAACATTAGTATGCTTCAGTGCCAATCGCTACACCAGCCACATCTAGCAATTTGAGTGATCCGTCTACTGATTGTTAAATATTCTTTTTTGGAATAATATTTATAGTCCGACCAGTAAGCTTTGTGAGGGGGAGGGGAGGTAAAGTAAAACTGGAAATGGATAAGAAGATAAATACAGGAATGAGATGGCAGAATAGTGCAACATCTGTGTGGCTCACTTTTGGGAAGAAGCAAAAGAACACAGTGTTAAAAGTTCCAATTACTCATAGGGCAAATTACGCGTAAATGATTGATTTTAGAAAGTCGTCGACATATATTCCGTCTTTCTTAGAATGTAGACCATTTCAGCCTATGCACTTTCTACTGGGTTCATGTCAACGTTTATGATTGGATGATCAGTTTCCTGCGTCCTTGGCTCCTCGAGAAACCATCAGGTGGACGAAATATTTGTCCTGCTGCGACATGATATGGGAGACGTAATTCACACCCTTATAGAAGTTAACATCGTGTTATAGGGAACAGAGACCCAATTTTCAAAAATACGTCGGTCACAGATGACTATCCTGCAATCCCAACCTTTACAAATGACAATAATTCACCTCATCGCTGAATTATTTGTGACGCCTCGTAGACGAATATTCTATTGCAAACATCAATCCTTAATGTATCTTTAAACTGTAATGATCTATAAAAAAAAGGAAGGTGCTACCAGGCCTATCCTGGCCAGAAGTTGTTTTGCGTGGAGTATTTGTGTAGGACTGTTCAATTAAATGACATTCCTTTCGATAACCAAATATACGGCATACCACGGTTTATATTTCCAGAAACAAATCTAGCAGCCCTTTTTTGCACCCTCTCCTACTCCTGTATTTGATTCGTAAAATGAGGGTCCCATACTACACTACCATATTCGAGCAATGGTCTGACCAAAGTTTAGTAACCCAATTCCTTTACTTCTCTCGTATCCCCTCATCACTCCCTCCAACAAGTGAAGAACTTTGAAACCTTTTCCTACCACCTGTCCAATGTGTCCTGCCCAGTTAAGCTTGTTATCAAAAGTAATGCCAAGATATTATCGCAGAATGCAATCAGTGACGGATATGATAAAGGAGCTGGAATGGGATTTATTGCAAGACAGGAGGAGGATGAGGAGGGTCATGGGAGTGTACAGGGCATATACTGGCGATGAGGCATGGAAAGATATTGCAATAGGTATTAAAAGTAGTGCATGGAAGGGAAAAGATGACCATGACCACAAGCTGGCACTCGATTTCAGGCACAAGGGTGTGGGAAGATTCTCTTTTTTAGGTAAGGGTGTCAGGGATTGGAATGAGTTACCAAAGGAAATGATGAATAATTTACCGAAAACTTTGAAAGAATTTAAAGATAAAATTTGTAGAGGGCAAATGTAGGTGGGTGCAGAGGGGGAAGATGGGTGTGTAGGTAAATTGCCACCGGAGCCTGTGCTCCATTGCAATTAAATTAAATTAAAAATTAAAAAATTATTTGTTTATATTCATAATTCTAGTTATAAAACCATTTGAATATAGCTCTTCATGCAAAGTAATTATTACCCTCCTTCTCATATCACTCAAATTTCTAGATGTGGCTGGTGTAGCGATTGGCACTGAAGCATACTAATCTTTATATAAAGATGAATGTTTGTTTGTTGTTTGTTTGTTTGTTTGTTTGTTCTTCATACAAATCCACAGTTTTTATCCGTTCTCGATGAAACTTTGCACACTTATCCTTTGAAACAAGGAGAAAAATACTGTCTACATTTGGTTGAAAAATTATCTGTATAAATAACACATTTGTCTCATAACTTCGAAATACGGCGGTAGACAACACTTTGGATGTGGACGACTCCGTACCGAGTTTCCCGTAGTGGCCTGGCAGCTGAGTGGCTAAAGCGCTGGCTTACGAACGTCGTGTCTCCGGTTCAAATCTCCGTCGGGATAAGATTTTTAAAAATTGTTTTTCATCGTAAGAGTCAGGCCTGGGCCGTAGGTTATTCGGATTGAATGTTAAACCGTAGATATTAGAAAGTTAGGGGTGCAATGCGAGGCAAATCGTAGGTATTCTTGCAATGTTGTAGGTGTATACTTTTTTACGTTATAATGATCCCTCAGGTTTGTTCACAGTCAGTGTGTGAGTGTGAACCACAGTAATATTATTATAAATACGGAAGTAAGTCTCTGTTTTTGTTACGTTTTGACGACTAAATGGCTATATCGTTGTGATGTAATTTTATAAGGAAATGTGTATGAAGGGCACAGGATATTTTTTCCAGTGATTAACAGTTGTAGTCACGAAATTTTGAGATCTTATCGAATTAATTGTCTTCAAGAGGCAGGTTCGACGGTAGAATGATATAGTGATAGCTTTCCTGTCATATTATGCGACTCGATATTGTTTGGGACTAATCCTTCGTTACCAAAAACTTACTATATTTAATTCTGGCAAAAAAATTCTTAATCCACGCGTACGAAGTCGCGGTATCCGAGGCTAGTGTTTGAATATAACTCGCACATTCGATGAGGAAGTCTTCTGGCAGGAAACGATGCATATTTCCTTGTATTGTGACTTCGGAATCATCTGCCATCGAGATAAAACTACATTTTCCTTCATTAGAGCCTAGACAAAGCAGTATCAAAATAAAATTTTGTAATTGTAAAAGTTTGACAAGAATACTGCTGGATTAGATTCGTTTAAAATGATAACTGCAAAGAATTATCTCGTATCGATGTGTGAATAACTTTTAAATACTAGGCGCTGTGATGCGAGGATGCGGGTTCAAATCCGCTTCTGGCCATCCAGATTTGGATTTTCTGCAGTTTTTCCAAATCATTGTAAGCGAACGTCGGTATAGTTCACCAAAAAGTCCATATTCCCGTCTCCCCCATGACCTCAAAGTCGAGATGTCAAGCTGGAAACAAATTTTAAAAAGTTCAGAAAGTTCCTCGAGGATATACGGTTCTAAACCTGTATAATTCTTTCGTCTGTTATCTGTGTGAGCCTCAGGTAGCAATATAAGCAAGTTAGTTGAACGAGGATGAGGAAAATCTCATGCCTGAAAAGTCTGATAATTTCCTTGTTCTGTGGGCCTACGGAATTGTCTTCCGTGTTGGCAAACCACGACCGCAGACACATTCACAAATTCCTTCGCAAGAGTCCCGACCAAGATACTTAAGCTGGCGCTAGCAGTGTAGGGGCTAGAACACTGTCATCGCATTGTAAAGGCCTCCTGCCATATCCCGTATATCCCTTCCAAACCATTACCCTTTCGGATAGGAGGTGTTAAGATGTTACATTTTTGGGACGTTTCGAAGGCGTCCAACTCTGCCTTAATGATTGATATTTGGTTGAGAATGAAGGCAGAGTTGGACGCCTTCGAAACGTCCCACAAATGTAACATCTTAACACGGCTGGAAGCCCGAGAGAAATTTATTAATAATAATAAAGGTCACTGATTCGAGTTCTTCTGCGCATATGGTTGCTTTTGAATGAGTGTAGTGTTCGTCTTGTGTTGACTTCACAATAGAGTTCCACATTACCTCAACAAAGGCTGACACTATAGTCAGCAGGTTAAATGGTCAAAGGCACGGAAGGTCATAAAATATTTACATCAGTAGATGGAGGCATGTCAATTTTCAATAACGTGCACTTCCAGTTTTTTTTTCCTTCTTCTTTTAAATAGCTCCATTATCACGGAATATTGATCAAATTAATTTTGTAATCAAATAGTGCAAGTAGAACATTACAAGACGCAATGAGGGTATGCTGAAGTTAAAATCCTCGAGAAGTAATTTTCAGAAATTTTTAATGACCTATACATATTAGTTCAATGTTATTTTTCAACATTTTCATCGGTCTTCTAATTATGATGAAGTAACTTTAATATGTTATTTGAAGTTGTTTCTGTTACTTTCGGCAAATGACTGTCACTGTATTTGTAGGTGCTCGTAATTCGAAAATGGGCATATTTCGTACGGATGGTCATATTCACAAATTTTATTAGAGCTAATTCTACTGAACAAGTGTTCTTCACTTCCTCAGAGCCACTGGTAAATAAACACTTCCTCGAAACGTTTGTCGGACGGTTACTTCCTCCTTGCGTCTGAACTGAGCCAGCAGGAAGATCTTCTTCTTACGAAATAACCACGCATAATGTTAAAGAGATTAAATCCTATACACTCAACTGAAATTAAATACCCCTCCCGTGTGCACTAAACAGATTCACTATAGTACGCCTACTTTCCAAATTTTTTTTATCCTAATACGTGTTTAGAACTCAGCCATGTTACTAGTTGGCACCAAATAAGGAATATTTTTTTGTGAGATGAGGTGGACCTGTGAGATATTTTTGAAGGCAGCCAATTGCCTTTTGGTTCAATAAAATTGTCTTTAAATTTTTAATGGCATTCCTCCCGATAGCCATTCATCCAGCTAAACCGTTTTGTGTGTTTATCCTGTGTACTGATGTATTTCCAAATGCTTTTTGCTCATACAATTGAAAGACGATACAAGACATACCACAATACCTACTTTAACACCCATGCCTCTGGCCGGAATCGCACCAGTGACCGAGAGTCCCTGTAACGCCCAAGCCATCCCATCCGGAAGGACAGGGGTTGAAATCTTCGTGTATCCATCCGTATTTCGGTATTGCATGATTAATCGAAATCACTCCGTGAGTGTTGGGATGATTCTCTGGTATGGCAAGGCTGAATTCCTTCCCGAAACATGCCCCAAGTCCTTTTCTCTCTATAATGATTTCCACCTCGACCAGCCCTAAAACAACACCGAACTAGAGACTCTCCACATGTGGAAATAGCACTCTAGTCCCTTCGCTACCATGTTCGGCCGTTGAATAAGATAAATCCAACAAGGAAAAGGTCTAAAACACACCACAGAGATGTAATTATTTTTATTTGAGCAATTATGTTTTGCTTCTAGCTTTACATCTAATCGAGGTCATTAGAGGCAGGAAAGGAGTGGGGACAAGTAATGGGAGGAATTCGTCCATGGCCTTTTGAAGGAACAATCCCGGCATTCGCCTGGAGTGATTTGGGGAAACCATCTAAAACGTTTACCTGGATGGCTAGATGGGTATTCGAACCCACGACCTCCGAAAGCCGGATACCACATACCCATACGTAATTTTTTTTTATTTTTTTTATTTATTTATTTATTTTATTTGTTTATTTTTTTTGTCTTCGTCATATCTTCGGCCTCAATGTGATATGAATCCTGATAGTATTGGAAACTAGGATCGGGTAAGAATTTCAGCCTGTAAGACAACTTGCTTGTGTTGGGGTTGGTACACAAACTGCATCTTAACTTTGATCATGCAAACCTAATGAATTGCAGTACTAAGTTCTTCACACAGTCGCCACCATAGTTTTAACCAGAAACTAAGGAAAAGGTTCAAGTTCAATGATAAAAGTTCACTTCTGATATGATGAGTATATTCTTCAAAATGTTACATAGTTAAAGTACTGCATAGGCATTCAGACAACTTTCCAAATTTAATTTTACAGATTCGACTGACCACTCGAGCACGACCGAAACCCCACGTTACTATTACTTCTCAATTACATGGATCTGCAGAATAAAACTTCCCTAAGCTGACAAAATTTCTACTTGATGTTGAACAAACTAAAAGTTTGCCGCGCCACGAGCCCAGAGCTAGCCACCCGACATAACGCGCCTACACTGACCAACTGCTGCTTCTAGAAGAGTCTTTCACGAATGGTTCTTCACGAATGGGCTTCACGAATGCGTCTTTACGAATGGGTCTTTACGAATGGGCGCGCTTAGGCTAAGGGGGAGGTATATATAGAATCGGACCGTGAGAACTTCCTTGTCTCGACTTTCCCAGGGGTTTGATGCGACAGCTGATCAGTTTCTGACAACTGTTGCGAAATCCAATTTGACCATGACAGTAAAATTAATCCTAGCTCTCTGAAATTTTGATAGTAGCAAGATATTATTACAAACGTCGAATTAAGTTATTATAAAAAATGTTGTTACTTTAATAGTTTAGCCAGAAAAGAGTCGTAAAGATGTGATTGCCATAACTACCGAAATATTGCTTCTATCGAGCTGAAACAAATTTAATTCTATTCTCCTATTGCTCATCTATTACCTGATTTCAAATAAAGAATTTTACCTATTTTTTAAAATGGTCTAAAACTCGAAAACAAAATTTAATGTCTTGAAATATTTCGAATATTGACTTGAAAATAACTCTAAACAAATTTCCCTAATGAAAAACTATTACTGTAAAAATTTGGAATCTCTAAGTTAATTCCCTGATTTATTACGAATTTTTGTAGATATCACCCTCGGCGAATGTCGAGCGATTGCATCATTGCTTACTCGCGCCAAAACCCATTTTATTTTATTACTATAAAATGCTTTAATATTTTGAAATGAATCTTTTACAGAAGTCTTTAATTTTAAATAAACTTTACTCTGAATATAATTTCTTTTCATGAATCCCCGAAAAAGACTGAAATATCGAACTTTTACCTAAATCACATGTCTGGCTATATCAAATTATATTCAAAAACGATCTTTAGGTTACATGAATCTTTCTAAAACTTTAATATGTTATCTAAACCGAAATTACGATACTTTATCTCTATCACTTGACTTCTTAACTGTTTTCCTGATAGCTAAATGCTTCGTGTTTAGAGTGGAAAAATTACGTGATAAAATTCAAAACCGGCAAATCACTTTCAAACATATTCAGACTTTAAGTAAGATCTTTTAATAACAAAACTAATTATCTACTGGCTATATATCTACCTAAACATCTTTTAAACTAACGAAATATCTTGGTTTATTGAAACTAAATGAAAGTCAAACACTACCTATACAAATCTGAGGTTAAGTTTCTGATCAGCTGTTTAAATGAATTTAACTATTGAATTTACTGCTTATACTTGAACAAATACTTATTTAGGACATATTACTGGGAAATATTATCAAAAATTAACTATAAAAATGTCTTTAAAAGGGTGGTCCCATATACTTCAACTGAACCTGCTATCTCAGCAACTAATTTCGTTATGCGAAATTCTAAGATGTGTTACATGCCCCCCGAAGATTGAAGTTATTTTCCAAAGAAAACTGACTGAAATCTTAAAAAATCTCAGGTGGCGCAAAACTAAAATCCCCTTATTCTACCTACTTCGTGGGTTGGTCGGCCCAGTCATACTTCCTTTCATTCATTCTCACTCATACTTGTATCAAAATTATCATATTAATTTACCAAAATGTTATCAAAAATTCAAAATTACACAAAAATCATAAATATGAAATCATCAAAATCTTCAAAAATCTTAAATTCTACAACATTTGTTTACATTTGTCTACATAAAAATGAAATATTTTGTTTTTATAAATGTTCAGTTTTTAACTGTTCTTTGTTTCCTTATTCTATTTTACAAAAATACTCAAAAAATTCACTTTGTTCACTACACAATAAATGTGTCCATTTTAACTGTTTTGTTCTGTTTCATTTACAACTCCCTAAATGGGCTAAAAGCCATGTCCTGTCATGGGAGTAGACCATATGTGTAGGGGCAAAAACGAATACAAACAACGCCCCCAAGCTGTGTCTGCCGAGTGCACAAGTCCCTGGCGTCTGACGCAGCAGATGCACCAAAGGACCTCGGTCAGTCAGCTGGTCTGAAACATAAAAACCAAAAAAAAAAACAAGTGCATGAGTTACCTATCATGAAATATCTACATAATAACTTACAAGAAATAGTAAATAACATACAAATAATATAATACAAAGAGTATACATTACAGTAATACAAAATGATTACAAAAGAGTGATTAGAATAAAGTTTCAAAAGTTGAGAAAAATAATTCATTGAAAAATGACAAGAATATGAATGGATTATTTACTCATTACAAAATCAAGAGTTAAATACAATATGTTAAGAGAAAAATATCTTTCAAAATAAAGTTGAGAAACATCAAAATTTCTAAATACAGCATGAAGTGCTTGAAAACGTATTAACTGGTTTATTAGTCATACATAATATTGGAAACATAGTAGAATATAATAGCATGAAAAAATCTTATAGTAGGTAATCTTAGCTTAAATACTAGTCACAAAATAATGTGTGTACTAAAAGGTCATTTCTTAGAATGTCTCTGTCACTATCTGACATATGCATTTGAGAATACAAAAGTAAATCACTGTTTACAAAAAGGGTATCTTAAACTAAATTACATAAATAAGTAACAATAAAAGTAGAGAATCAATGTTAAGGAAACTCTGTTTCCAATCAGCAGTACACTGCTGCTTACAAAATGTCTAACTGTTAAAAGTAACACAACACAGTTGTGTAAGTACCAGTACACTGGTACAGGTGTTTTATCAAAATAGGTTAATATGTATAATAAAGTATTATAATGGGAAGGAAAGCCTGTAGCTAACCTATATACAAAGTATCAAAGGGAATATAATTACCGCATGTAAAATTTACATGGAAAAGTGTCAAGGGTCAACCTAAGTTGATTGTCATGGAATGTGTGTGTACTCACAAGGTTGTCAGCTGTTAGCTGAACAAAATGTTTTGAAAATCGTCTTATTGATATAAGCAAGTTGATTTGAAACAATTACAAGGAAAAAATGTTGAATATCAAATATAATTAAATGCTTTAGTAGTTTAGTATCACTGTGACAGTATATTGAAATCCTTATCTTGTTACTAACATCCTTGAATTCTGTAAGTGTATAAGACAATAGTAATTGCCGTCACAAAACCTCTCTAAGGTACATAAAAAACACTTAGGGCAGTACATCACTCCCAAAATAGTGTTCAAGTCTTTCTTCCTCAACAAGAATTTAACTCACTTCAGTGTCGAAATGATATCTACAAGACTCCATTATCTGTAACAAACTTGGTTATTTCCGCTGTTGTCTCCATAAAAATGTAATCAAACTCTGTTTCCTATATTGTATGTTGTTGGTGTTGTGTAACTAATAAAAATGAATGGCGCCTTAATATTTTGTATGTGTGGTCATCATCCCTAGATGCCAAATGAATTAAAAATAATGTGACATGCCGCAAATCTGCTTTAGGCCATGCACGAAGTATGAGGTCGCCTTGTTACACTAATAATTATATGTATTTTGATAATAAGGTCATCCCATTTCCGGTGATGCCGAATACATAATAATAGAATAATAATAAAGATGGGTGGAAATGCGAATATAATAAAATGAGGATCGCAGGCAAAGTCTGAGCTATATATTTCCTGGTCCTGATATAATAAAGCATTCCCCCAATATATTGTTACTACTTCTCTACCATCCACCCCCTCT
Organism: Vandiemenella viatica; assembly: GCA_031002005.1. NCBI lineage: Eukaryota > Metazoa > Arthropoda > Insecta > Orthoptera > Morabidae > Vandiemenella > Vandiemenella viatica. The sequence goes on from CM061919.1 coordinate 174,915,052, forward strand.
CTTCTCTCTTCTACAAATATAGGTAAACATGAATGATCTTCACTTCTACTTCAACTAGAGCATCTACTCCCTCTATTGTCCAAACAACTTTATCCTGCTGAAAATCAGTCTTCACATCCATAAGCTCCACCCTTGGTGACTCAGAAATCCTATCCCAACTAATCTGGTCAATGGCTTCCCAAGGTAGATGTTTAAGAATGGTTGGATCAAAGTACTCTTTAGAAATGTAAAGCTGTTGCAAAACTACTGGTCCTAAAACTACCCCAAAAATCAAAGTCAGCTGAGTAAAAGACTCAGATAAGCAAATACTACATGTCCAAAAGTTATCAAAATGAAAAATACTTAAACTAACATAGGTTATCAGAGAATTGGTGCAAATGTAGATTTCCAATGTGTGCACCTGAACAGGAGGATCAGTAGGTTTAAGTTTAAAAACATTCCTCCAATCAGCAAAGAGTATATGTCTGTTCAGTGGGAAAGTGTTCAAATAGTTTTTAAATTTAGGAGCCCTCCCAAAGCATTGATAGCTGAAAATATTTTTCCGTTTGTTTGTCTTTCTGTGCTGACATAGCATGGGTATTGGGGGTTGTGAAAGATAAACATCAGTTTCTTCCATATGATAGGGTTGAAAGAGTTTCAGCACAATGTCAAAGGAAGTTGTACTGAGGTGTCTATAGTTTGAAAAATCTCTTAGAAAGTGATGTAGGCTATCCCCAATGTGAGAACTGTTGAAAATCAAAGTCAGTACCTCATGTGAAATATTTTGAAAAAGAATAAAATGTGCTATCTGCTTTGCTAATCTGACAATCTCCCAAATGGGCACTGGTAGCAATGAAAAATTTCTATTGCTGTTGTCAGGGAACATTTTAGTTGATAACTGTATATTCAACTTGTCAACAAACGTTAACTTTTTCAATTTCTTGTTGCATGGTTTGCTAGAAACTTGTAGTGTGCAAACTAATGGAATATGGGAATCAGCTGAGTGATGGATATTATGTTGATTGCACATATCAACATTAGAATTATTTAGGTCATCACTATTTTCTAAAATTATTGGTATGGGTTCATTATTCCCACAAAGATCAGAAATAAGTTTCACTGCTGTATTAAAAGGTTTGTTAGTTGCTTCTTGTGTGCAAACTAATGCAGTAAGGGAATCAGCTGATGTAATAATGCTAGGTTCTGTCACCTCTGTAGGTGCAGAATGTGTTTTAGAGTTTCCAAAATTATCTACAATAGGATCAGCTTTAGTATCAGCTGATGCAGGTGAAGACTCTGGTTCATTATTAATTAGGGTTTCAATAATAGTATGTTGTAGTGGTGGTGAAACATGTGAATTTACTAAAACAGCTGATGGCTGCGAAATGGTGTGTGCTACTAGAGCAGCTGATTCTTCTACAGAATGTTGAAGACCAGCAGAGGTTTCTGCAATCTTTAAGTCTTGTGCATTCCCTTTATTGAGCAAAAAGTGTGTATCTTTCTGGCATTCATCTCTAACAGAATTTATTTGGATTTGACAATCTAAAAACTTTGTTTCTACCGCCTGAGCATGTTGGTTGAAGGTGTGTAACATTTCTGTACGGTGTTCTTGGAATTGTTTGTTCAATTCTTGTCTACTGGTTTCACATGTCTCTACAGATTTTACTAATTTGTTTTCTAAATATGAGACCTTGTCGTCCAGTTGTTGACTAATACGTTTTTCTAGAGACTCTGTTTGGGCTGTGAACTGTTTTGTGAGTTCCTGTTTCAAAGCTACATAGGAGTTAGCAATGGTAGTATTTAAATTTGACTTTAGTTCTTTAAACTCTTTATTTTGTTGTTCAAACTTGTTATTGAATTCTTTTTTATGGTCATCTAATTTATTATTAAGAGTATGGAATTCCTCTTTGTGTTCCTTGTTTTGTTGTTGGAAATCTATTTGTTGTTGGTCAAGCTTATTATTTTGTTGGTCAAACTTATTATTAATGTCTTGGAAGAGTTCAAGCATCCACTGAAATTGTGATGGTACGCTTTGTAAATTACCAACAGTGGTTTCGGGTGGTGATTGGTAAGCTTGGGTATTGCCCTCATCAAATCCCCGAAAGTCACTAATTGACTGCATTATAAAGCTTATATGGGTAAAATGGAACTAAAGAAAATTAAAAATATCTTAGAAAAATTATAGCTATTACCAAAAGAAAGCTCACAAAAAAAAACAGTTTGCTATGAAACAGGTGGATGATCTAACCCAAAATTCAGTCAGCTGTTCACCAAATATGCTGACGAACAATGTTGGAAATTTGAAAACACATAAATAGAAACACACAAAAACATAGAAACACACAAAAACAAAGCTTAAAATTATCCTACAGAAATACACAAAACTTCACACGGTAGACAAAGCTTGAAAAATAGTATTCAAAACATCGATGAAGTAAAATTGACAAAGTTACAAAAACGAAACAGCTATTCGGCGCAATGGGTGATGTGAACATGCGCTCGAAAAAGAACAGTAAGCTTACTGAATGTAAGGTACATGAAACCACTTGGTAGAAATTATTTGAAAATTAGGAAACCGGTCAGCTGTTTCAAATAAAATTACACACGCGAAAGCAATGTAGTTGTCGGTAACCATAAATAGTGTGACTAACTCTTGCCAAAATAAAAAAAATTCACTCGATGTTCTCGAAGAAACACTGGCAGGCAAGTAGCGAATATAAAGAAATGTACTTATCTTTTGTACTGAGTAGACTCGAAGACAGCAGTTGTAGGCTGGAAACGGGTGTTGCATCACTCGTAGATCAGCCTCCGCGTAGTGGACGGATCAGCTGTTGACTGCATTCCGCCATCTCAGGCGAGGCGGTCAGCTGGCGGCGTCGTATGTTGCCGTCACAGGTCCCATTTTCCCGCGAGGCCGGCTGCACACTGGCGTAAGGTTGCGTCATCTCGTCGTCGGTAGTAGTACATGTAGCGACTCGTGGTGGCATCTGCTGCGTGATGTGAGTTGTCCGTCGTTGTTGTCTTGAAGAAACGGACGCGGTAGGAATCTCGGTGAAATTAGATATTAATTCTTGAAGAAACTCACCGGCAGACACGAATGGTCAGAAAATTCAGAATGAATTTTGCCCTACATTGTCGTCATGTAAGACTTTAATGGCTTGAACAACCGTAGATCAGAAAAATGTTGCCGCAGAAAAGTTTACAGTGGAGACAAAACCATTCGAACTGGACCCACAGGTCACGAGTCCCGCAATTTCTTGAGTTACTAGAAGTTTTTTAAACATACTTCCATAATGATGGAAAAATTTCTACCGGCACGCCACGACATAATAGTTTCTGAAGTCGCGGCACGAGCCCAAGAAAGGCGCCCGCCCGACATAACGCGCCTACACTGACCAACTGCTGCTTCTAGAAGAGTCTTTACGAAATGGTTCTTCACGAATGGGCTTTCACGAATGCGTCTTTACGAATGGGCGCGCTTAGGCTAAGGGGGAGGTATATATAGAATCGGACCGTGAGAACTTCCTTGTCTCGACTTTCCCAGGGGTTTGATGCGATAGCTGATCAGTTTCTGACAACTGTTGCGAAATCCAATTTGACCATGACAGTAAAATTAATCCTAGCTCTCTGAAATTTTGATAGTAGCAAGATATTATTACAAACGTGGAATTAAGTTATTATAAAAAATGTTGTTACTTTAATAGTTTAGCCAGAAAAGAGTCGTAAAGATGTGATTGCCATAACTACCGAAATATTGCTTCTATCGAGCTGAAACAAATTTAATTCTATTCTCCTATTGCTCATCTATTACCTGATTTCAAATAAAGAATTTTACCTATTTTTTAAAATGGTCTAAAACTCGAAAACAAAATTTAATGTCTTGAAATATTTCGAATATTGACTTGAAAATAACTCTAAACAAATTCCCTAATGAAAAACTATTACTGTAAAAATTTGGAATCTCTAAGTTAATTCCCTGATTTATTACGAATTTTTGCGAATGTCGAGCGATTGCATCATTGCTTACTCGCGCCAAAACCCATTTTATTTTATTACTATAAAATGCTTTAATATTTTGAAATGAATCTTTTACAGAAGTCTTTAATTTTAAATAAACTTTACTCTGAATATAATTTCTTTTCATGAATCCCCGAAAAAGACTGAAATATCGAACTTTTACCTAAATCACATGTCTGGCTATATCAAATTATATTCAAAAACGATCTTTAGGTTACATGAATCTTTCTAAAACTTTAATATGTTATCTAAACCGAAATTACGATACTTTATCTCTATCACTTGACTTCTTAACTGTTTTCCTGATAGCTAAATGCTTCGTGTTTAGAGTGGAAAAATTACGTGATAAAATTCAAAACCGGCAAATCACTTTCAAACATATTCAGACTTTAAGTAAGATCTTTTAATAACAAAACTAATTATCTACTGGCTATATATCTACCTAAACATCTTTTAAACTAACGAAATATCTTGGTTTATTGAAACTAAATGAAAGTCAAACACTACCTATACAAATCTGAGGTTAAGTTTCTGATCAGCTGTTTAAATGAATTTAACTATTGAATTTACTGCTTATACTTGAACAAATACTTATTTAGGACATATTACTGGGAAATATTATCAAAAATTAACTATAAAAATGTCTTTAAAAGGGTGGTCCCATATACTTCAACTGAACCTGCTATCTCAGCAACTAATTTCGTTATGCGAAATTCTAAGATGTGTTACAAGCCACCGCTTTTTGAAGGAACTTTTGTGGAGTTCAGCTGGAGAGATTTACGAAAATCATGGAATACTGAAACTGGATCCCCGACGGGGTTTGAATTCGCGTCCTCCCGAATGCCAGGCAACAGTGTTACCTATAACCCATCGGGCTTGGACGGCAGGAAATAAAGCTTGAAAGAAAATTTTATAGAAGTATCAGTGTTAGTTAGAAACAAAGAGAGAGATGATAGTTTTACTACTTCCATCTTCCAGATTTAAAATGTGGAACCGCTAATTCACATTGCAGACGGATTTTTTTTATTTATTTACTGTTCTTAATGATTATTATTACTACTAAAACTGTTGCTACTGCATTCAAGTTTAGCTTACCTTCTAAATATGGTATGATGAAAACAAAATTAAGGTGTTAATATTCCGCACCATTTAATTTTCTGGGAATAGTTTATTTATATTTCGTGACTTAGTTAACCATTAGAGTTCTTTCGTGAATGCTCTTTCTACTTACCTTTAACCTTTATGTGTATTTGTCACACGCACAGTTTTTAACGCTGCAGCGTTAGAAAGTGTAACTAAGTCCATTCAAACTCTCTTATTGGTTTTCCGTGCGTAATTTAGCGATTCTTTTCTGTATTCGCCATATAATTGCGTTTGCTAGCGAATTGTTAACTGTTTATTCGAGGGAAAAAAAAAATACGCAACGGTTATCAAAATTACGAAAAAAGTGTTACCATCTCTCTATAATTAATCAATTTGGTTATTTAAATAATTATTATGACTAAAATGGTGATATTCGTGATTATTTTTACTGCAGAATTCCGAACTTTCCCTCTGAGCATCTGAGTTTCTTGCTGCGCGGGCTCATTTTTTTAGTCTGGGGTAAAGTGCTGGGTATGAGATGTCTATTTTATCATGAATTTAGTGTACCACCTACCAGTTATGCTGTCCCATGCGGTATTCGTGTCTAGAACGAACATAATCGAAAGGCGAGGGGTCTCTCGAATTCTGTCCTCGACTGTACATGGAATAAAAATATATGGAAACATCTGTTGTCTTAACTAAGCACAACTATAACAAGGAACTAAACAGTATAACACACATAGCTGTGAACAACGGATACAACAGTAACACAGTAGAAAAGCTTAACCAAAAAATCAGAAAACAAACAAACAAGAACATAAATCAAACACCCAATGATCACCACATAAAACACAAACACTGGTACACTATGACATATCAAAACACAAACACACACAAAATAGCGAACGTCTTTTGAAAAATTGGAATAAAAATAGCATTTAGAACCAAAAACACTATCCAAAAACAGTTTATCAGAGGTACATTTACAGACAAATACCACCAGTCTGGAATATACCAATTAACATGCCAGCAGTGTGACACTGTATACATAGGACAAACAGCTAGAAAATTTGAGACCAGATACAAGGAACACCTGAGAGCCCTCAGATGTACCAACAATCGCCGAACACTTGTTACAACACAATCATTCACACACAAATATACAAACAGATATGCAAATACTAAATATTAATAATCACAACGAAAACATGCTGACAATTCAGGAAAATCTTCACATACAAAAAGCAATCAATAATGGTAAAAAAGTTATGAATGAATATATACACCTAACGAACCAAACCTTGTTCAAAACACTAAAACAGGAATAAATAACACATTTCCTATAATCAAACATACCGCCACAGAATACACACAGCTAATGACCGCAGATTCTAAATAACAAATAGTTACACAACACATAATCTTTGGCTCACGACTTTTCGATGTCAACAACAACAAATAACTATATATACAGTTCGTGGCCGGTGAAATTACCTAAAATACAGCCTACGCAAACTTGGGACAGTAGTGATAGTGCGAAAGGAGTAGCTGGTATGGAAACACGAACTTGCGCGTGTTAATGAATATATAAAAACTGTAAGTACCTACTTAATATTTTTCAGAAAACTGTACAAAAACCAAACAACAGCATTGTATATATATATGTGTATATATGTTTATCTAGGGCACTGATGATGTCTTGAATAAAGGCGAAACGCGTATGCCATCAAAAGCATTTTGTTTAGTTGCAAGTCAGAAACAACCCACAAAACAGTCAACTGTTGTCTGTTCAAGTACACAGATAAAAAGTTTTTTTGTGATTATAGGTTAGGGGAGGAATTGGTTGATGAATAACATAAGTGTGAAATTCATGGCGTAACGTTTGATAGTAAACTCAGTTGGGCAGGATGGTAGGGAGAGGATTCAAAATCGTTCATTTATTGGAGAGGGTGACGAGGGGTTGTACAAGAGAAAATAGAGAACCCTGCACCGAATGTTTCTTCAACATGGTGGCTGCGTATGAAATCCACATTTTGGTTATGAATTACAACAATTGGATTACGTGGAAAGGAGGAAAGCTAGATTTATTTCTGAATATTATGACAGAATGTAATCAGTAAATGATACTATGAAGAACGTGTGTTCGAAGTAAGACTTTGGTAGAAAAATTAGGAAGTAAGAGATAACCAAAAGCTGGGTCTTTATTTCATGTATAAGGGAAAGAGAAAATTTTCATTTATAGTTAATAAAATCAAGGCTTGGGCTAAATTACCCAGGAAAATTATAAACAATTTACTAGAAACACTGAAAAAAGTAAAACTAAAATCTTTAAGGGCAAAAGTAGGTGGGTGGTGATATTGCTCTCAAAGAATTTAAAGATTTAAAAGGAATTCATGTGTGTAGGGAAATAACTACGGTGGCATATGTTCCATCACAATCAAATTAACTTACATTGAAGTACATTGATCGAAACCCTATCTTATTTCCAACCAGAAGTTATTATACAGTATTAATCGCATCTGATGAATATTAATTGTACATAAACATAGATACCAGGTAACTTAAAAAACTTAACGGTCAAATCATAGCTTTTATTTTATATAAACTACAACTTACATGTTTCAACTACAAGAAGCAAGCTACGTTCCCTTGACTGCGATTTTATTAGACTAACAGCAGTATTAGACATCTAATTTAATTTTAGTAATTCGCCGTTTTATGTTAAAAGTAATTAGCAAATTTATTTTTGATTGGAGCTTTTATAATTACATTCTTCTTGATTTTTATATACCATTTTGCACATAATTAGTGTTCCATATTTTTCTTAGGGACTTGTGCATAGGTATACATATACATGCATTATTGTACTTTCCAAACGTAAAAGAGAGTGAGATAGAGAAAATTTAGAAATGTGCTATTCTTATTGAATTATGAATTGACTGCAAACCATCTTTTTAACACATAAGTAAATAAGAATATTTCCGCACATGCAGTCATCAGCCGGTTAGGAGCAGTGGCGTAGCTATGTCAACAAGGGCCCCGGTGCAAAAAATGTATTTTGGGCCCTCAGGCCAGATGGGCGACCTTGTTTTTGCTTTGTGTTGCTGGTAGGGACCCCCTGAGCTGAGGCTGGGGCCCACTGAGCAATGAGGGCCCTTTGTGAGGGGCTCCCTGTGTCTCAGGGGCCCCCTTAGACGACGGTAGAGCTAAAAAATAAAGATCACCAGTTTGCCGTGAAGGCCCGTGGGCCCTCTGTACTGTGCTTGGGGGCCCCGGTGCACTGCACCGCCTAGCCCTTGCGCCCCTGGATAGGAGACTTGCATCCTAATATGGTAAAAGAATCTGTTTCTAATCAACATAATTTCTAGCTGTACTTTCTGTATATTTCATTGAATGAAATATCTTTCCACACTTTCCAGTGCACCCGCCAAGTCGAGTCAACGGCGGCGTTGTCCACGCTTTTCTGGAATAGATTCAGTCCATTTTTGTATCTCAATTTATTTGGTCTTAGTTACGTTACATGCCCCAAAGTTTTGTTACACAAAGACATCAGCACCCTTAACAAACACACGAAGTTTGTTTTCATTCCTGTACTTAGTTTCGATATTATTCATATGCAAATTTTACTGATTTTGCCACGCACAAACACACTGATGATCATCAAAACCCTAAGGTACTTCTCGTATTCATAGGAAGCTGAAATTTGATACGCAGATGAAGTTTTATCGCTAGATTCTAGGAGAGATCTAAAAACTAAAATCTCTTTCTGCGCTAACAACTTTATATGACTCAGATTTACGTTATTGACGGAGCTAACTGAGTTTAATTAATGTCTTAAATTCTGCTTCTTCCTCTCCATACTTTGGAAGTTAGTGAGGTTCAATTTATTTTTATCGACTACAATACCACGACACGGTAATTCCACTATACTTCCCATGGTCTTAGAAACAGATAATTTGATACGCATACGTACATGGTTTTAACCCCAAATTATAAGTAAAGTCGAATATTGTCGATTTTTCATGTATTTACTGAGTGGCAAATCCAAACATGAAACGTTTCAGCGTTTATTTACTTTGCTCTGGATGACGCTATTTGCATTAAATTTTTGTGTATAGATATCAACAATCTTAGCAAACACACTAAATTTTGTTTCGTTCCTGCTCTTAGTTTGGATGATATTTATATATAAATCTCGCCGATTTTGTAAATCACTATAGTTGAATGAATGATGATAGTTGAACCTCTTTTGGTACTTTGCGTAGCTGTAGAAAGCTGAAATTTGGTACGCAGATAATATTTTACCCCTAGATAATAAGAAAGTCTCAATTTCCGTAAACCGTAACTTTATCTACCGCAAACATGAAATCGCTTTCTACCCCAATAACTTTGTATGCATCAGATTTACATTGTAGACGAAGCTTACCGAGTTTAACCAACGTGTTTAGTTTTACTTTCTTCCTCTCCTTTCTTTGGAGGTTGGTGAAATTCGAATTTTTTATTGACTACGACTTCCGGGACACCTTAATTGCACTATCTTCCCCGTGGCTTTAGAAACAGATAATTTGGTAGATATATATGGTTTCACCCCAAAATCATAAGAAATGTCCAATATTGGTTATTTTCCCTGTATTTATTGAATGGTGATCCTAAACTTAAAACGTTTCGGTGCATTTTTGCAGGTAATTTGCTCTCCTTTGTAAGACGCTAGATACTTCAAATTTCTTTTATCGATAGAGATCAGCAAGTTTAACAAACACCTTAATTTTTACTTTGTTTCTGTACTTACTTTAGAGGTTAATTGGAATTTATTGTTGTGGCAGTTGTACCTATGGACGCCGGCATTGCTTGCCCAGGACATAGACAGCAAAGAGTACAAAAACTACTAGAGAATGGATAACACCGAGTTCACGTTTTTGCTGGGTCCTTTAATCTCAAAACGTGGAACAGTCTGTAGAGAATCTATACCTGCAGAACACCGTCTGCGATTTCCGACAACAGGGTGTAAATTTGAGGATCTGAAATTCTGTTGAAAACTATCTCAGATGCTTGGGAAAGTGATACCTGAAACGTGCAAAGCAATTTATAAAGTTGTCTGACGGCAATATCTGAAGGTAACTGAAAAATTATATCATTTTACATTCACCAATGTCTCATAAATCGGTATGTAATAAAGTGTAAGTGACAGAAAACTAGATAGTCTTGTTAGTTTTAATTCATATGAAACAATTATAAGATAGCAGGAATGATTTTAAATTTTCACATAATGCATAAAAATCTTTTACATCTAATAAAGTCTTCAAGGGTGTACAGCCGTATTTTGTTGTGCAGACACAATGTTTCGAAGACTAGATCCCCCGTATCCCTCACGTGAAAACATCTGCATTGGTCTGCTGACAGACAGATAGTCGTCGGAATATCGTCTTTACATTATAATTCGACGGTAAACCCGTGGAGACTTCATTGTTATCATACGCCGGGAAAGTCTCCGTTATTATTTTTACAAGTAGTTTGAATGAAAACAACTTGTGTTACCAGAACATCAAATGAGATTTGCTCGTATGACAGTGTCACTTCTTTATGACTAGAGGAGAAGGTCCAAATACGGGCCACCACTTTTATTTTGGTCCTTGTGATTTTCCTGGTCACTCAATATGGATAATTTTGATGTCACTTGCTTCTAAATCATAAAGGTGATATGAGGGTTAAAACGTCAATAACCAGTTTTAATTTTCCAAAATCAAAGGATTAAAAAAAGTAAAATGACTGATTTAAGAGGTGGTACAAATACGGGCTACTTGTATAAAAATGGTAATTTATTCTCCTAATAAATTAAACAACACCAAATTTTGTTCAAAAACTTTATTAACTTGACATTTTACAATCTCCTCACTCCATTTATTCTTTTTTTTTTTTAGTTGCAGAAGTTACAAATATATTTCTTTTCCATTCCAGCACATTCAGTTTTTCCCCAGCCTTCACACTTGTAGAACTGAATCCACTCTTCGAATCTGATTCATCTGAAAAGTCCATCACTGAAATTGTATGATGCATTGTCGTCACCACGTTTATTCCCCACAGAAATCGTCATTGTCGTCATCAGTAGGTCCCAGGGACCCTATGGTCTTCTTCCAAGTCCAGTTCTTCGCTGAGCTTACCTAATGGGCTTTTGGTTTGGCAATTTTGAATTATTTTTCTTTGCTGAGGCAACTGATTAGTTTCACACTCGTCTGACAATTGTTCAAGGCTGTACGCTTCACACTTTACTTCAATCATTCGCTGTAAGGAGATCCACTTATGATGCAAGTCTTGGCGCACTTGCGTCCACAATTGCTTTTTCTTTGCAATGGTCGGGATCGAAGGTACATCAAATGGATTAAACCTTTTGGACGTTGAAGTTTGAGCAGTTTATCGATGATCCAGGGTGCTGAAACTTTGCGTTTTCAAGTCAAGTGCTAGCCCGTTATTGGACCACCCGTTTTTAGACCATGCGGCACTTCAAGTTGATGGTCTCGGCAGCCATTACAAAACAAACAAATCGAACAGGATGGGTGTCATACATGAAGATTAGGTCATGTACTTTGAGATAAGGTTGAAGTCATTTAATTTACTGAGTAAGTAAGAAAGAGATAAATTAATGTTGACATACCTTGAAAGGTTTTGAGTTTTTCAAAAGCAAGTTTTCTCACCTAACAATTTGCGCCAACGCACTTGTGTCACAGACCATGTTCATTTGCTCACTACTCTTCTCCTTCCACTTGATGTTCCTTTTGGTGCCATTCTTTTGCCTAAGCACAACCCCCTTCCATCACTTTCAGCAAATAGCTCGTTTTTGGACCCTACCCCGTCTTTGGAATTTTTCCTCTAGTTAAATGATTTCAATATGCCTTATCAAGATAAAGGAGTGAAAAGCCACTTTTTTGACGCTCTGTAAGACGATTCCCCAATTAACGCTCAACGTGGTAGGATGTTGGACTTGGAAGGTATGTTAATCTGGGAAATCCAACATCCACGGTCCAAAAGGAGTCCTACAACGTCGGAAAATCGAATTTACTACAGTCTGGACTGTAAATTTGTCCGCTTTACAGATTTCACTCGCGATTTTCCTTGCCAGTAACATTTCGAAATATTTTGATGTTTTGAAACAATGCTGTTTTAATTCGAATCTTCTGCGTGTTACCACATCACCCGTTAAAAAAAATAATTGTGATTTAGTCCTGTCATTGCATCTTTAATTAGTGTGTTCGCTGAGGTATTGTTTCAAGTTAAAATGTTTTCCAGCGAGCTCTCAGTTTCCAAACCGGGTCAGTGAGGTATGGAGATATTAAAAAAAAAAAATATTTGAAAGAAAGTTGACAGAATTGAAGTTTTTTTAACGCTGCATGTATAGCTTGTTCTGTTTTATCAACTGATAAACAATGAGGAGAATGTCTTTAGTCACACTTCAAGAAGTAAAGGAACGGTAGCTGTATTTGAGAAAGATATGTTTCCAATAAGTGTTAATTTGCAAGAGTTGTTAGAGTTACCATTTGATTGAGAATATTTATAATTATAAAAAAGTAAATGAAACAAATATGAGTCGTGTTACATAAGATCAAGGTTTCTCTCTGCAATGAGAATTATTATTATATTTGCAAGATCGATAAAGCAATACAATTACTGTATTTATATAGGCAGAAGTTTTATTGTCTAATTTCATAAAACATCGCAGGCATAATGCCAAAGTCATCAGGTTTTGATTTTATTTTAAATCATTGATCCATATCGCAGAGTGAAAGATTCTTTATTAGATAATGAAGTGAAAACACGCTTTATAATGTTCACTTGCCTCAGAAAAATTCTCATAATTTTTCGCCACTAAACAACCACGAGATTTTGTCTATTTTTACAAGAATTGTTTTTGTGAGATTATAGGAACTTCAAAAGCAGAGTCGAAACAAATTTATCTAAAGTTGAGTGCATGTCAATAAAATACAATTTCCAAAGTTAACTGTGTCTTTCTGAAAGCAGTCACAAGAAACGTAGCAATGAGTCGTGATGGTCATCATTGAGTTTCAAAAACTTTTCTGCAATGTGATACAAAGGTTTTTAGAACAGCCTCAGTTATTTATTGGCACGACATAAAGCAATTAAAGAGAACAAAACCCATCCTGACACTATTCCTCTAGTTCGAAGACAAAAATCATTGTTATGAAAGACGATTTGTTTTTATCACAGCAATTTTCGGAAAAAACGAGATGGTAATGAGTGAACGTCTCTATGGAGGACCTTTTTTGCGTAGCCTTATATTTGGTAAAATCCGGGAAAACCGAAATACTGATGGCAGAATAAGAGAATTGAACCGAGATCACTTCTGAAACCAAACTCGAATATTATCCCTGATGCAGCAGGCTCGGTAATATATACCCTTAATCAAAGTCTCTAATTTTGTGATCCGCATTCCCGTTTCCTCACCCCAATAGTCTTCACTTGCTTCCAAGAGTTTACATAAAATCTACTTTGGCGATGAAATAAATCACCGACATCGACAGTATGTCTGGTACTGTTTGCGTGATAACTGTGATGTGTGTATATTCAGAGTAACGTGTCGTTGATGTTGAGGCTGAGAGAGAGAGGAACAGAGAGGGGGAAACCCACTACCAACCCATTCGGACCTACTCTTCCGAAAGGCACCACTAGTACCACCAATATTTAGGCACGTACCCCATATACACTCCGTAGTGAATCGGGATTTAACCCTGATATTCTGAAAATTAGGAATCGTGCACCATCGCTTCCAACCAACTAGCCACATCCCGAATGGTGATTTTTTTTCCAGTACTAAAGCGCGAAGGGGGTAGTAGTGTATGTTATAAAAACTAAAATTTATAAGGTAATTCGATTTTATTCTTCCAAATACAGGGCTAGTCAAAATTATTGCAGTGATTTCAGAAAATTACTACAGATTTATTATTTGACATATACTTACAAGATTACACAGATGTATAGACAAAATGTAAAAGTTATTTTGAGTGTCTACAGATGCTCAATATGTGCATCTTTAGTGACTCTGCACACATCAAGTCTATAATCGAGTTCTTCCCATACCCGATGCAGCATGTCTCTGTTAATGAGAGCAAATGCATTGGTGATGCGAACCCGCAGGTCTCGCAGATCAACTGGTACTGGTGGCACGAACACTGTGTCTTTTACGAAACCCCAAAAAAAGAAGTCGCAGGGGGCTAGGTCAGGGGAACGAGGAGGCCATGACATCAGCTGACGATCAGCATGCTGCATCGGGTATGGGAACAACTCGATTATAGACTTGATGTGTGCAGTGCCACTAAAGGTGCACATATTGAGCATCTGTAGACACTGCAACTCCAATAAGGTTAGTATCTGAGTTTTCAGACACTCTCTGCCGATTCCAAATTACGCCCACAGAAGAGGAGCTAGACCACTCGACTAGTCCTTTACAATTCATTTACTTCGGTCATGATCGGATCAAATTTACGGCAGGAAGTATTGACGCATGGAATGGTTATTGGGATAAGAACACGAAGGTCGCGAAAGAAGAAGAAGGGTATACGCTAACTTCCAAGACCGAAAAGTACAGTGACCAACAGTTATCAAGAGTCGCATACTACCATTCAACACCACTTTCGAATCGAAGATCACATTAATATTCTACTTTGAGAAAAATAATAATGTTTCTCACTCAACTATCATGGTATAATTATGTATCAATATTTTTGCTATTAAAATTACAATTATTGAGAGACTTTCTTTAGATTGATATTGCCGTTACACTGTTGATGAAGTGCGAAGAATTTACCTGAACGAAGAGGAACAAATGTACGAAAGGGAATAAGATGACCCTCTCGTATCCTGGCTATTCAAAGGCAGGTAGAACGTTCTAGCCTCGCATTCGGGAGGACAGCGGTTCGAATCCCCGTCCGGGCATCCAGATTTGGGTTTTTCATGGTTTCCCCAGATCACTCCAGGAGAATGCCGGGATGCTTCCTCCAATAGGCCATGGCCGAACTCCTTCCCGTTCCTTGCCCCCAGTTCTTTCCCGCCTTCAATGTCCTCGATATCGACGAGGTGTAAAGCATTAAGAAGAAGAAGAAGGAAAAGGCAGGCAGAAGGGTCACCGAGCTGTTGTTCGAACAACAGCGCCGCAAGATAAGCCGTTGTTTCTAAATAGGGTAAGTTTAAAGTGTGCGATGGTCTTAACTCACTGGAGGAGGACGCCGGATGGTTTTGGTGGTTTTCAGTATTGGGGGGAGGGAACAATCGCAGCTTTTTATTTCACTGATGGCTGTGAGTCTGGATACTTGTGGAAGTTTAACACATAGCTAAAATCAGTCAACCAGCTGACAGAGGAAATTTTTGCTGGCGCGTAATAACAAAGGAGTGTGAGGGATTCGGAAAGTGAAGGAATTTCTGAGAACTTTTTTTTTTTTTTTTTTGCTTCTGGCTTTACTCCTCGTCGACATCGAAGTCGTTAGAGCCGGGAAAGAAATGACTCGGGCCATTCGTCTGGAGTGATTTGGGGAAGTCATGGAAAACCCAAATCTGAATGGTCGGACGGGGATTCGAACCTAAATATTCTTGAATGCGAGGCCAGAGCGTTATGTCTCATCTCTCCCCTCTGTAGCATGGTGCGAGAAGAGATTAGTCACTGCGGTGCGAGTAAATGAACGTGCAGTCGGGATGAGTGAAGTCACCTATAGACAAGTTGTTGAGTTAGCAACAAACTGATTAGTGATTACTATCGTAAATTTTTCGGATCTGCGTCAATTTTAATCGTGATAGCTGAGAAGCTGACACGCAATTGGTCTGGGCTTTACTGGATGGAATGAAAAGACGCTGCACCTCGATGTTGACTTTAGTGTTCTGATCCTGAAGGGTCAAAGTCGGCTTCATGATCCCAAGCCTGGTAGTGAGTCGGTAACTACCAGATTATAAGTATTGCTGCTGTATCATGACCATATTGGTCGCACTTATGTGCAATTGTTAGGCAAAGTGCTGCGATAATGAGTTGTAATGACGAGTCGTATTTCCGTTTTATAAGAAGGCACCAGTGTGAATCATGGTGAGGACGATGCGCCGTATTTTCCTCATGATGCTTTGGTAAATACAGATTAATTGAACTGTTGCTGCACCGATAATTTATCTCTTTCTCAAATTCCGTCATGACCGTGGTGATTAACTGCACTTTGATGAGAGTCCATACTTCTTTATAGCCTTTGCTACATTAATATCGTGTGGTCGTAGTGACCTGTTGACAGGGTATCAATTGGCTACGCATTCCGCCCGTGTTGTAGACACCTTAACCTAACCCGGTAGTCTTGTAGTTTAACGTGGAATCGGAACCACGGAGGCTTTCTGGCGTATTTCATATTATAAAGTAAGCTGAGCCAGAGGTGTAGGTCCCCCCTCCGAGATAGGGAGTCGAACCGGGAACCCTTCGAACCCCATTAAGAGGCCTTAACCACTTTTATTTAACCACTGCGCCACCAGAACGCTATAGCTTTTGCTGCACTTCAATGATTATCAGTCATTTGAAAAGATCGTGTATCATTCATTATTTTGTTCCTTTTAATCTAACTGTGTTGAAACGCTTGTTTTATTGATGTTTCTTTCAACATTTTGGTTTTGATTTGCGTGTTTTAATTATTTTTGTTATACTTTCAAAATATAAAATTATTGTTAACGCATAACTTTAATTCAATCTTAAAGAACCATCTCGTTTTAAAAGTAATAGTTTGATAATAATCAAAAATGATATTAATATTTCAATATGATAAATAACTTAGTTATTGACGATGAACCCATTATATTTATATAAATTACAATATTTTATTAGATGAATTAGTAATACAGTAAGAAGTAAAAACATCTGACATTCGGTAACATGCAAGGTGTAGTTGTTATGTGTCAGGCTCATATATTAACAATTCGTATGTATGTCTGGGCCTACTAGGACCACGTTAAGCCATCGTTTGGTTTGAATTTGCTTTAGTTGGATTCGCATAGGGTTACTACTATGGATGATATCCCTTCAGTTAAACGTGGAATCCCAGCCACGGGAGCGTTCTGGCTTACTTCATGTTAAGCGATAAGCTATGTGAAAGGTGAAGGTTGGATTAAGGGCTAATAAAAATCCCCACTGAGACAGGGATTCGAACGGGGGACTTTTCGATCTCCAGTCAAACGCCTGAACCACTCAGGCAGCAGGACACTTCTGCTTTAGTAATTACAAATATAGATTAATGTATTTATTTACTTGTGTTACAAATTATTTATGTAGTATACTGTACGTTCTGGTATATCTGAAAGGAAAAAGTAAAAAGTCGATTTAGTCTAGAAAAAGGAATAATTATGAAGCCATGATTGGAGAAGAAACAAGAAAGCCTAGGTAGTCGTGACTACGGCGAAAGCCTTGATGAAGGTACAGAAATTATAAAACAACTAGTTAAGCCGTAAACAGAAAAAACCAATTTGATTGTATTAAGGTTATTACAGTTTTTGACGAATAAGTGACGCAGAACTGGAAGTTTTAATTACTTTATTATTAAATACAAAAGTCGCGTTTAACATGCTCCATTATTTATGAAAACGTAGTCAACGAGTATTTCGGAAATAAAAGAGTAAAAAACAAATCAAGGTAATACATAAATTTCCTTTTGGATTTTATAAGGGGGCGTCCATTACTTACGTGAGGTGAAATAGGGGAAGGGGGGGTCCAACAAAATCTCTTCAAATCTCACCAGGGGGGGGGGGTGCGGAGGGGACGAAAGAGGTTGACAGAAATCTCTCGTCGGTTAACGCTCTGGCCTCGCATTCGGGAGGACGCCACTTCGAATCCCCTTCCGGGCATCCGGATTTGGGTTTTCCATGGTTTCTCCAGATCACTCCACACACACAAGTACTTGGGTTTATAGGACCGTTCAACGGAAGCAACTGCGGGACGACTTAAACCTCCTCCCGGATCCCCCAACAACTACCCGCTACCCAACTCCACCACCACCTCAGGAAAACATGACTCTTCAGAACTACCCGCCATTACAGCGAGGATGGTGCTGCTAGACACATTTCGCCATCCGACTGGGTGCCCGCGGGGCGCGACGGGGACGCGGCGCCTACCACGGCCAGGCCGAAGAGGAAACCCGACCATATAGCTAGATCACTCCAGGCGAATTCCGGGATGCTTCCTTCAAAAGGCCATGGCCGAATTCCTTCTCATTCCTTGTCCCAAGTCCCATCCCGCCCTTAATGGCCTCGACTTCGATGAGGCGTAAAACCATAAGTAATAACAATAATAATAATACCTTGAAGAACAGTGGAGCTAAAAAAAGTCTACAATATTCGTCGATATCAATGTTATTAAAAGGAGGGTGGGTGAGGGTAATAACCGCAATTGAAAACAGGTGATCCAAAGCTTACGATGTCGTCAGCAGGGGTGGGGTTGCCTCAAAGTCTCATCTCATCGTAGGGGTAGGGGGAGTCCCACCCCACTTCACCATAGGGAGAGGGTTCCAGATTTCGGTCGAGAAAACACCTCACGTAATTAACGGACACCCCCTATGAGAAGAAATGAGGATTTTTTTGAAATTGTAACCAGAGAGGTAACATTATAAATTAAACAAGTTTGAAAGGAGGCGTAATATGTTTTCGTCCTGTCTGGAAACGACCAAAAAGACCTACTAAGGTAAAAGTAAATAATGATAATTAGTTTAACACTTAGTAATTGAAAGTAAACGCTTGATAGTTGTATATAAAAGTAAAGATAAACGAGGCGTTTCTTTCAGGTTACCTTTGCTAATTTATATCTCGTGTCGTGGTAAGGTAAGTTACAAGGTTTTATAAATTTATGAATCGTTAAACACGAAACACCACCAAATTCCACTGAAGGTTGCAAATGAAGTCGTTCTTCCAAGGATTAATTTCTATTGCTGATCCCTGAATACAGAAAAGGAGTTGTAGAAGTAAACTTGAAGTGGTCATTTTGTGTTGTGAGACGCTTATTGAAAGCAACGCAACAAGCGACGGCAGGCTGCACGCAACGAGTGAGAGGGTCTGTTGCGTGTGACGATTTACGAGTGCGTCGTGCCAAAGAGCTGCGAGCAAAAAGCAGCGCGCGGCGTGACTCAGAGGAATCTTTGCGCTCGTTGTGTCGATACAACAGCCTGTCAGTCGGTCAGTCTGTCACTGAGGCGGGATCAGCGTTTCTCCTCCGAGCTGACAGCAATCTGACACAATATGAACCTTCCCTGTTCTCACTTTCACTAATAAGAAATACGTACCGAGCGTGGTGGTGTAACGGATAGCGTTCTGGCCTCGCATTCGGGAGGACGGCGGTTCGAATCCCCGTCCAGGCATACAGATTTGGGTTTTCCATGGTTTCCCAAATCACTCCAGGCAAATGCCGGGATGCTTCCTTAAAAATGCCATGGCCGAATTCCTTCCCATTGCTTGCCCCCATCCTTCCCCGTCTCTAAAGACCTCGCTGTTAAGAGACGTAAAGACGTTTAAAAAAATAAAAAATAGTGTAACAACATCTGTCAATTGTTGCACTAGCTTTACTCAGAAATCATGTAAGAAGTTCCCACTTTAATGCCATAATACCTCCAAAAACTTACACCTAATATGGTATAGTAACTATTTGGTTTAGGTCATACCTAATTCGTCAAATTAGCTTTTTTTTTTTAAAAAAAAATCTTATCCTATTTTGGCGACATGAAATATTCTAAATGCAGGAACATTAATTGTGGTGTTCCTCAAGGCTCTGTAATAAGTCTATTATTATTTTTAATTTTACGTCAATGACTTACCAGTTGTGTCTCATAATACCAAATTTGTCCTCTTTGCTTTTGATATAACCACAGGATTGGTAAATTCAGTAACTACCTCCAATAAAAGAAAATTTTTCCAAGTTACTTAATCGTTAGAGGGAATATGGCACGGTTATTATATTCAGGAGACAAATTTCACCGTTGATTTAAAATAGCCGCCTCAAGAAGTAGTGAAGGGAAACTTCTACGCTTCCAAATTAAAAAAAATTAAATTAGAACCTAAATTTTATTGATTACCTTGATCGCTGTTATGTTTGAAATTGGAGCAATTGTACCAGTAGATGATTTTAATTGGGGAAATTAGTCTACTTTAAATTTTTTCATTCAGTTTTATCAATTGGGTATATTTCTAGTGAAATTCAAAATATAGGAACAGGATCTTCTGAGCGCAGATATGTATAACACGAATCATACGTCGGATGTGGATTGGAACAACTTTTTCAAACAGGTACTAAGCAGAGTGCATTCTTCCAAAACATTGCCTGAGAACGCAATTTTCACGTGGTTAGAGATCCGAAAAACTTTTCCTTTGTGAAAATACAGTCAAGCAATAAGGAAGTGTGCCAACTGCAATCCTTAGAGCCAATAATATCTTAACTACAGCTTTACTCTTAAAAAAAAAAAGACAATACACGATTACAACTCTAGAAATAAGTGCAACCTTCGTAGGGTTTTTAAAATGTAAACTTTGTTACTCAGAACAGCTACGTATATATATTTTCGATAATGTAGACGAGAAGGTGCAAAGGCGGAATAGGGTCTAAATATTGGCTACTTGCTGAAAGTGGGGGAAAGGGATTATGTGCAGGAACGACAATAGCACCAAACGGAACTTTAAGTGGTATGGGAATAGTAGTGAGCAAATCAACTTGAATTCCTTTCTAACTTATTCAGTAAAGCAAATGTCTTCCACCTCATCTCGAAGTAGATGACCTGAGCTTCATGCAGGACACCCATCCTGTTCGATTTGTTTGTTTTGTAATGGCTGCCGAGACCATCAGCTTGAAGTACTACATGGTCTAAAAACGGGCTACCATTGGTGGTCCAATAACTAGTTAACTATTGACAATATTTCAGCACCCCGGATCAACGAGCAACTGCTCAAGGTTCAACGTCCTAAAGGGTTAGTCCATATGATGTACCTTCGGTCCCCACAATTGCAAAGAAAAAGCAATCGTGGTCGCATGTGCGACAAGACTTGCATCATAACCTGATCTAATTGAAGAAATGTGTGGAGTGTACAGCCTCGAACAATTGTCAGATGATTGGGAAAGTGTAATCAGGTGCCTCAGGAAAGAAAAGAATCTAAAATTGCCAAGCCAAACCTAAGGCTCCTTTAGGTAAGCTCAGAGGAGAGTTTGACTCGGAAGAAGACCATAGGTCCCTCCTACTGATGACAACAATGACGATGACGAGTTGGCCATTTCTCTGGGGGATAAAATGTGGTGACGACAAAGTAGCAGGCATTTTCTCTGATGGACTCATTTTCAAATCATGTCACAGACGAAGTGTGGATTCGGTTCTACAAGTGTAAAAGTTGGGCAGAGACTAAATGTGCCAGAATGGAAAATTTTGAGGTATGCATCTGTAGCTTCTGAAAATTCGTTAAAAGGATTGTAAAATTTTAAGTTAAGGTGTTGGTGTTTTTAAATATATTACGAGATAAAATTACCTTTTTATATAAGTAACCCGATTTGGATCATCTCTTGAAAATCAATCATCTTACTTTTTTGATCCTTGGATTTTGGAAAACTGAAATTGGTTATTGAAGTTTTGAACCCTCAAATCAGCTTCATGAAGTAAGTGTCCATATTGAATGACCAGGTAAATTGATAGGAGTAAAATAAAACTGGTATTCCGTATTTACACTTTCTCCTCTACTAATAAATACCAAATGTTAGTTTTGAATTTATAACATTCAAGAGAAATCTTACGAACATTTCAGTTTACAACTAATTTTTTTCACTGATGAGTTTAATAATTGTAAGCATTATCTATTTTTGTATAATAATCAAAATTGATATTGCAGGTATTCTAAATTACTCTTAATAACTCAGTGACATTTAATGTAAAGAATCTTGATATTATAATGGATCAGTATTAACGTATGCAGGCTCTTCCAAATGTAACCTCTTGAGAAGTTCCCTCGTTTCCTCTCTTTCGCTAGTACCCTCTTCTAGTCTGCATTTGCAGTTCGTCGTTTCGAATACTCTAATACTGTTCAACTGGTTTCCTAATGCTTCATGATTGAATTTCAGCCGCTTGGCTGTTTTATTAAATGTTTTTGTTACTCATCATGTTTTGAATGTATGAGGTTTTGGTATATTCGTGTGAATTTCCCTGTAGTGCCTTCTCTTGCCCTGTTTCGAGTGTTACCGCTCATTCTCCGATGTCGATATGATTGATTGCTTGATCTTCGGTAAGAAGTCTTTCGGTGGTATTGTACAGTAGCAGCGCATATTAGAACTGCAATAAGGAGCTCTACGTCTACGAAAACCTAGTCCAAGGATGACTGCGCTACGATTACAACCTATCCTTTTTAACAAACCTATCGAATGTAGCCATTTATTCATGAAAGAAAACCTATTGCTTCAGGTCGTTGCGGGAACGTGGTGGTACCCACATGGGGTTAGCTGGTCGGAGTCCCCGTAGTAGAAGAAGTTTTTATAACTGAAACATGGCCCGCAACATAGGAACGAAACGATCATCTACCAAAAAAATCTAGGTTATGTGTACAACGCCTCCGAAGTGAAGATATTCGACGATGTTAATGTCATTCGCTGGATCAGGACGTTGAGCTTACTAACTCTCGCCCGTTGATGTCTTTCGGAAGAGTAGGACTGAATTGGCCTGCACCGAATTTCTCTCTCTCCGTTCTTCATCTTCACTCAGGCATAATACATAGAACAACACCATGGTATATCAACAATCTCGTCATTAACATATATATCCCCCAGTTTCTTGAAAAGAGAGTTAATATTAATTATTACACTGTTAGATGGTGACACTTACAGAGGTTGGACAAAATAATATGAACACCATGCGATGGAGTACAGGTTGTTGCATGTTGGCACCACTACTTTCGTGTCAATACTGTGACGCGCATGTACGGCGTGTTTGACGTGGCAGGTCTTGCATGTTATGTGTCAGTGTATTATACGCTTTTTCTGCGACGGTTATATCAAGCGATCGTGAAATGCGTAATCTCTCATACTTTAATAGAGGACCAATCGTTGGAGCTCGGTTAGCGGAAGTGTCTGTGACGAAAACAGCTGAACTATTCAACGTCTCACGAGCAACAGTATCCACGGTAATGACAGCATACACAAAATATGGTAAAACATCGTCGGCGAAGAGGAATAGTGGACGAAAACCAAAGTTAACCGACAGAGACCGACGAACATTAAAAAGGATTGTGTCCAGACAACACAAGACTACAGCTGCAAAAGTGACAGCAGAACCCAACACACACCTGAGTAATACTGTTTCGACAAAAACAGTACGGCGGGAGCTCCACAAAGCTGACATTCATGGAAGGGCTGTAATGCAACCAACACTAAGCTTCGAAACGTGCCACGATCATAAAAACTGGACACTTGATGATGGGATGATCCGATCAATCATCGTTCACATTGTTTCCTACTAACGGCTGGGTTTTTGTATGGAGAAAACAAAAAGAAGCCTACGATGCGGACTGCCTGCGTCCTACAGTCAAGCTTGAGGGAGGTTCAGTTATGATTTGGGCGGCTATGTCTTGGTATTTAGCTGGTCCTTTCATTCACAACACTGGCCGGATGACTGCGAATGAATATCTCGACATCCTCAATGATGAAGTACTTACTATGACTAGCATACTGCTGCCAAACACTGTCATCTTCCAAGATGATGATGCACCCATACACACAGCCAAAAAGGTTCTGTCCTGGTTCGAGGAGCATCAGAATATCATGAAATATCTTCCCTGGCCAGACTTAAACATAACTGAACAGTTATGTCTTAGAGCAGAGCATAAGGAGCAGATTTCCACCTCCAACATCATTGAAGATGTTTTGGTACAAGAAAGGGTCAACATTCCGTCGGAAACTATTCAGACACTCTACGAATCTAATCCGCAAATAATTGCAGCTGTTCTACAACCAAAAGGTGGCCCAACACCATATTAATAAATCAATAGTGTATAAATGTCAGGTGTTCATATTATTTTGTCCAACCCCTGTAGGTCACCCCTCTCCACCAGAGGCACGCTTTTCTGCAAGCAAACAGAATTGTTTCAACTACAGTATGAGGATGGTGATTACACTGACTGAAAATGAACCAGAAAGTCGCTGGTAACATTTTCACCACATCTGAGAACGCAAACTCCACCTATAGTTGAAAACGATTACGAATACGAAAACGAACGATGAGACCTTAGCTTTAACTGTACACTTTATCCTACACGGGAAACATCTTCCAGTGGCGAAATAAATTTGCCAACATCTTACAAACCGGGAAGCCTGCTATTAACTGGCGTGTATCACTTCGCTGATGCGTCTGCTTTACGCTCATACTCACACACGTACTAGACCATAAGGTGTCAGAGACGATATACGAAGCCGACTCCCTCACAAACAGAATCGCAGTACTAAATTAAGAACAGGTGCCGCTCCCCTCCACTGGCAGCCACTTCATCAGTCCGCCAGTCAATTTGTTACTCCCTCCTCTGACTTGCCTGCGCTCCCGAACGTGTTTCGTGCTATGATAAAAAACGCTGAATTTGGCGGCTCCTGTTTGTGTA
Organism: Vandiemenella viatica; assembly: GCA_031002005.1. Lineage (NCBI taxonomy): Eukaryota > Metazoa > Arthropoda > Insecta > Orthoptera > Morabidae > Vandiemenella > Vandiemenella viatica. Next base: position 174,939,748 of record CM061919.1, read on the forward strand.
ACCACATCGGCCTCCAGTTCATTCATTCCGAAAGAAATAAAACTGACAAGTCGGTTTAGTCACAGAAATAAAAATGCATTGTAACGTTTGCCTGCACGCCGTATAGCTCTGAAACAACTCGGCAGACATTAAGTATGTATCATAAAAGTCTTTATTGCAGCATCGTTCCCACTTACATATTACGGACAACGGTTTTTAATTTTAAACGTATTAAAGACACTGAATTAAGAGTAAGCAAGTTCATGTCAAACTTATATCATCTCATCTAAACCACTGAGCAAATTAAAAAGATACTTTACGATCCTGTCTAGAAATTCCGTGATTTCTAATCACGTGAGATTCAGTTAACATATTATCTTACCAGTCACTCTGCACATTGATACCCAGTATTGTATACTATCTTCTGCTACCGGTAGTTTTCTGTTTTGTTTTGGTCGTTGGCATCAGTAGTTTGAATGAGGTCTTGTTCCTTCGGTTCGGCAATTTTCTCCAAGTCATCACTTTGATAAGAGAGTTTTTGAACACTATCACACGTCATTTGTACTCCTAACTTATCCAAAGTACTTCTCAATTCACTCTAAAAGCTGTCATTCCAATCCACTGTCGTACAATGTCGCCGCATTCGCGGTGATCTACGTCTGACTCCCGGTTCATTCTTTCGTCGTTTCTGTGGTTTTCTGTAGTCACTCTACTCAAATGTTTGGATGAGTACCTCATCTTGGCTGTGGTAAACATTTTCTTTCTTACTAGTAAAAAAACAATAGATACGAGCTCTAATAAACTTACTGTCAAAAACGTGTAAACAGCAACTCAAAATTAAACGCATAGTATCCAAAAAGATACATTCGAAGCTAGAATTCGGTTAGGGGCTTCCGGATTCCGGAGGGGACTATTTCCTTTGCAGTACGAAATGCTTTGTAAGATATTGCTACCACCTTGCCGTACGATGTACAGTAGTGCATCTTCATCTTCAAAGCATAGAATATTGGCGTATTACCTATAAACAAAACAAACAGTGGTTCAGATCAATGGTACATTACCACTTTTCCTGGTTGTTGATGTAGGTTGAAAACTTCTTTGTTACAAGAGTTTCCAGTCTCCTAATATCTAATTTGATCCCATGCTCACTTATGTTTTATATGTACCAGGCAAATTCATTGTATCATGTCATAAAAACGCAATAGGCTTTGATACAGTGGTAGGACGGCCATTGTTTCTAAGTGTTAATGTCCAAAGGGTGTTTGTGCAGAAGACTATTGCTAATTGCATTGAATCCGACTTGCGGATATGACAGCAAATGTACTATAGTTTGGAACTCACCACAAAAAAACGTGTCTTCTGATTGCTCTCCCTATGAAGCGAGAGTATCTCGGATGCGGCCAGCTCATAGTCTGTTCAGTGACTTCCCTATGGGTCGTAGTTGTTCAGACTCATGTGATAGACCCTCTTTCGGCTTGATCCAGTCAGCGTTAAGTTTCGCTCTGTTCTCCCAGGCCGATGGCAACATTTACGGCCCCACCATAAACATTCACGTCCAGTACGCACTGTGGAGAGCATTATGATCTTCAACTGAAATTGAATTTTGCCTGTGATATGATTCTCGTTCTGGAACAACCTGCTTGAGGTTAGAAACTACTGTCTTGACTTTCACATAAGAACTTACTATATATTTATTTTAGTTATTCATTATATGCATCATGTTAAAATTCTTGGCAGTGAAGCAACGGCAAAGAAACGTCAAATTTCGGCGCCAAAATTTTGAAGTAGTTCCTATTTGAGGAAAGTAACTCCTTGGTCACACAATTACGATTTAATTACTATTACTAATTTCAACGTAATTATTCGTATTTTAAGCTTAGGTGGTCTCGAAGGCTTCTTTTGTAGTGTTTTCTGTTATGAGGGAAGCGCCATCCAGATCCTAAAATTGTGATAATTTGGAATTACTTTTAAAAAATCACGATTACTAACCAAGTCAATTGTCATATTATTAAAATGAATGGGATATAGTGAAAATAAGGTTCACAATCTGATTTTAATATTTACTAATGAGCCTGAACATTTTATTTTATAACGACAAACAATGATTAGTTTTCTTGACAGGGAATTTACAAAACAACTAGCTCATCGTTAAGTTCCTCAGGGCAGTCGCTAGGGTGGACGACAGCGAAAAATTTTCTTTTTCCTGTATAGCTGTTACCGCTGTAATCGAGTCGAGATGTCCTCGCGACTGCAATGAAATGACCCACCAAGCGGGGAAGGTGAGCGGTAACGCTCTGGCCTCGAATTCGGGAGAACGGGGGTTCGAATCTCCGTCCAGGCATTCAGGTTTGGGTTTTTAAAAGTTTCCCCAAATCACTGCAGGTGAATGCCAGGATGCTTCTTTCAAGAGGCCATGGCCGAATTCCTTCCTGTTCCTTTCCGCAGTCCTTTCTCGCCTCTATTGACCTCGACGTCGACGAGGCGCGAAGGCATAAGCAAAAAGAAAAAAATGAAAAGAAATGACCCCTTCTCCAGGTGGTGGGAATGTTGTTGTCCACTGTGACTAGGGATTGCAATCCAGCACAGCGGGATCCCGCACAAAATTAAGCGGATCCACAAAATGCGGATAAAACGCGTGTCAGTGTGTAATTCGCTGCCCCACTCGGTCTCTAACGGTTGTATTGCACTGTTTGCCTATACCATTCCAGTTGGCATTTGGCGCGTGTGAACAAACGTTTGCTTTTGTCAACCTTCGTCATTCGTAAGTAAATAGATACACTTTTACGTATTCATTTTCGAGTACACATTTCTGTAATTTGAGTTATGTTGCGTATTTAGTACCATTTTGTAACTATATAATAATTTTTTATGTGTCGCAAACGTTATCTGAACTACAAAGTTACAGCTTTTTATTCACGGTTTCATTATTCCCATTTTCTGTATTTGCAGATAAAGTTATTGTGACAATTTCCTTTTTTGCGGCTGAAAATTTGATTATTCGTTGATAGGAAACTAATTTTATCGTAATTTTAATCGCATACCTATTTATTTAGGAGCTATCAAAAGGCAATTGTATATCCTTTGACTTATTGCTGTTTTGGCCGCTGCCTCAATGCGTTTCTTTGACGAAAGCCGCCTGTTTACATGTGCCGCTCAGGCTATAGATTAATACCTCTTCTCCTTGTTACTATTTCTACTAAAGTCAAAAAAAGTTATAATGAAGTTTTCACGAGTGTATCGACGAATTGTGTTGTAGGAACACTATACTTCGACGGCTGCCTCCGCCGTCTCCCTCACGTGTGACATCTCGTGTTTTTACAATGAAATCCGAAGATACAACCTATGTAAACTTCACTGCAATCATTCGCCGAGAAAGTCTCCTTTCTTACTAAAAAGTAATAATTTCCACTCTTAAAACGTCGTTACGCCACATATGTAAAATTGATATACTTGACAGTTTAAGTGCTGTTGAGTAGTTTCCTTTAATAACATTGAATCAACAGCAAGATCAATCAAGGAATCAGGAGATATAATAATGAATCCCACAAAAACAATTTTTGTAAAAAAAAAGCCAAGTCTCGTGCTTGTGCAGTGACAAAAAGTTATAAGATCTTGTTCTGAACCAAGTCTACATTTTACAGAGTATATTAACTTCACTTTGTGAAATGGAATGCTTTCTCTCGGTGATATGGAACGTTTATTTAGCATTAAAAATAATAGTAATAATAACTCTGGTAACTTGGCCACTAAGCAAACAATGTTTTTTAATTCATGTGATATATTGTAAGGCACATAATATGACTTAACACTGAATATTTTCCATTTTTTATTATTTATTTAAAAATTGGTTTAGATTTTTTTTAAAAAATGTAAAACCTCGAAATGTACTTAAGACATGCTAAAAAGTTTTAATATCATTTTGCCAATTAAAATATTAACTATTAATTTTTATCATTTTACATTAAAATTGATTAATTAATTTAATTATTATTTAATTTATTAACGTTTTAAGTTACTATGTTTTAAATATAAGCGTTAAAAAACTGTTTGCGCAAATCCCGCGCGGATCCCGCGGGATTGAAATCACTGCGGGATTGCAATCCTTAACTGTGACATATCGGCAATCAGTGCTGGAGACCTATGCCACTGTAGGCAGGCAAAAACAGTGTGTCCTTTGCTTCTTGTTGTCCCTGACGAAGGAAACTCTTGCTCGCCAAGGTTTGGCTCCATTTTTCAATCTCCGTGTAGGACGGGAAAATCTTGTCTGCTGATTGGCTGCAAATCATGAAACATGCAGCTTACATTTAACAGCAATATTAACTAATTCACTAATTCCCGGGTTGGCTGTACCTCATTTCTGGCCCCTTTTCACGCGTCGTTCTTTGAATTAATATTTTTTCCCTAACAAGAACGATCATTCGGCATTGTTGCGGTCCCTTCAGGCCATAAATTATTTGTTACGAGCGGCCTGGCCGGTATGTGGCTGATACGTTAAAAGACGTAGGCTCTGCTGCCGCATTCCGAACTACCTACAAAAAAGTACCGCGTGCATACATACTCCGAGTTGTACCTGATGGCACATTACAAGCTTTACTGTCTTGGATCATTAATCTAAAAATTTTCTCTAGTTTTTCCACAACAATATTATGTTATTTATATAATTTATACCAAGCTACAAACAATTAAATCGGTTGCGTAGTGTATTGTTGGCTAAGGACTTAATGCCTTGATACCAGTGGAGCTGAAGAAATGTCTTGAGATGTCTTAGCAGAGTAGCTTGTAAGCTTTTAGTTTGATATTATGGAGCTGTTGAGGTCGATTGACGGGCAAAGTTCTCCGAACGCAGATTTTTTTACGTAAAACACGTGCTCCCCTTTATACAAGATATGACAAGGATATAGCATAATATTCAGTTCCTTGATCACCTGCAGGAAGGAACCGTTTCCTAAAAGCTTGACTACAGACTTCGGCTTCCTAGCCCATTTACTTCTGCCGCTCCTTCCCCTGTCAAACTTTTCAACTTGTATAATTACCATATACGTAACTGACGAGATCGTAGGACATATGGAGGTACCATTGACTCACAGTCTTCTGTTATAATGATCTTAATGAGGTTACTCAAGTAGATCTTTCAGCAAATATAGAAGCTTTCCCGTAAATGAACTATTATAAACAATGAAATTCAGTGACACAGTAGGCTCTTATCACTGACATTTAACTGCTCGAAATGCTTAAAGAGTATCCCGAGTCTGATGGGTGAGCGCTAACGCTCGAGAATGGCATATGGTGGGATGAGGGTTCAAATCCCTGTCCTGCAATTCAGATTTCGGTTTTTCGTGATTTCCGAAATCGCTCCAAGCGAACGCCGGTATGGGTCCTTCAGGCCATAGCGAAAAGTAAAGGATGGTAGACCTACCGAACAAACAAAACATTTTTCCAGCTAGTGATCATTGAACCACACAAGGTGTTTATTAGGACGGGATTAGCAGTGGTGGAATGACACACGCTAGATGGCATCAATCGACGATTGCATTTCTTATGGCAACTGTACTCGCTGACGTCGATTGTCTGAGGGTTGAGGTCATCTGTCTGTGACGCTATGTTTGGGTCGCCACTTGTCTGTGCGTTGTCTTTTGATCGGCTACTGCCGCTGAAGAGATATCTCTCCGATATACTTTGTATTAATGGGCAGGTAATCTTAATTTTATCTCTAATAAATGCCTAGTACGAATAACGGTTAATGTTAAAATGTCCCTCTGTTTGGAACAACCGAAGTTACCCTGGGTCAGTAATGCTTTGCTGCGACGTTGCCGCAGAAACGGTATTTGATTAACATTGTTCCTAGTTTCAGCAAATGATAGCAGATGACTTCTTTATGGATTCACTCCTAGTCCACATCGACGCCATTACAGGCAGGAAAGAACCTAAGGCAAGGGACTGGAAGATATTCGGCCATGGTCTATTTAAGGAACTATCCCGACATTCGCTTGGATAGGTTTCGAGAAACCATTGAAATCTAAATCTGGATAGCCGGACGGAGATTTCAACCTGGTACCTCCCCAATGCCAGGGCCAATGGTTCCAACTCACCCACCAGACACGGTTTTCAGATGTGAGTTCTAGAAGCAGCGAATATTTCAATCACATCATGACCACCAGAAAATTAATTTACAATTACTACCTCCTTGCCATTAGTGATACCAGTTTATATGTGATACAGATTGTATCCTGATACTACGTATCACACCCACCCCTTTCGTTCAGTTGGCTGTGGCACCATGATGATGCTAGGCGCTGACACGTTGTTAGCTGGTCTGGTCCTGGTGGTGAAAGTCATATTCAGGTATTGGTCGGCTGGATAGGAGAGTAATTGTGCACAGTTCCTAATCACCAGATTGTGCAAAAATGCTCGGTTATATACTTAACCTCTCGGCAGTGTGTATGTAGTGACGGCATACGACACTGTTGATAATGAGGCGTCCGGTGGATGGGGAAGTTCAGCCTTCCGGAAGAGTAGGCCTGAATGGGCCGGCACTGGGTTTCACTTTCTTCGTCTCTAATTCATACAACACTCAATACTTAACGTACAAACTATTACATTAATCCACACCTACAATAACACATACGAACACAACTTGGGAAGGCGACGGTAAACCACCCCAGATCAACTTGTCAAGGGAGTACCCAGAGGGATAAATCATCCATAGTTACCTCCCACACCCTTCATCAGGCACGGAATCGTAAGAAGAAGTAGTGTGAGCCACTACAGGGCTGGAGGCCACTTCCGCACCCACGCATTCACCAGCGAAGAGGATGCGTTCATACAACAGATATCTTCACGTCAGCACGGTCAGAAGCTTCGCTGCTGACCGGACGCTCCGAACGGAAGGTTGGCTATCAATTACCACCGCCTAATTGGCCCCTGCTGTCTGCAGCCGGGCTGTTCGGTTTCCGTTCGGGAAATTTAGTACAGGCAGCTCCTCAGCAAGCCCTCGAGCGCTGTACATCCATCCTTGATCGTGCTCATCGTTAAACCAAATAGGATACCGACCTCGGAAGAAATGTCTACTATTTTGTATTTGGTGACGTGTAAAAAGGACAGTGACCTCGGTATAAGCACTGACAAAGAAATTTATAAACCGATGTGACAAATGGACGATTTAATGATGTTGTGGAATGCATGAGACCGACAATACCAATAGTAAGGCTTCCGGAAGGAATGAATCAAGACGTACGTAGGTTTGTGAGATTAGCTGGCAAATAAACAACAACTCAAAATCATTCTATCTATCCAGGCTGATGACGCTATGAGTTCTCATCATTGTAGCCTTGCATTGGTTGATGATAATGTATGGATGACAACACATTATGAATATGATCCTTCGATCCTAAGGAACACATAATGACCGAAAATGGAAGAGTTTCAAATAAGGCGGTGTTGAATGAAGTTGAAAATTAAGTGAACCGATAAACTATGAAATGATTGCCTCGTTACAATAATGGCTTGAGATAGGAGTTAATTGAAGTATCCTACAAAATTGGATTAAGCATCCTGGATCACCGTATTAGTAAATGGAAGGATCAGTTGAGAATATGGAATTAAATTGGTTATGGTTTTGCCCCTCGTTGACATCCAGGTCATTAGAGGTGGGAGAGAACTGGGAAGGAATTCGACTAACGGGGATTCGAACCCTCGCCCTCTCGAAGGCGAGGCCAGAGCATTAATGTTCACCCATCTCGCTCGGTTATAAATTTTGTTGTAGCGGTCTTCTGCAGCTACAGACACTATACAGTATACAGCGCAGGAAGCTCAAACCATTGTGTCTGATACACGATGAGATCATGCGACATAGTGAGCGATGATTCATTAGTTAGCTAACCACTGCAGCACCTCGTAAATACCAACAAACTACACTGCAGCGATGATGGAAACAAGTCTGTCATCCGAGACAATCAAACAGATTTATGAATGAGGCATTGGTATCTGCGTACTTGCAAAGTATTTCAAGGTTCATTAATTGTATTAACTATTTTCAACTCACAGAACTTCGTATCAGGCAGTTTTTTATAACTTGAATAATTTTACTTACCGCCAGCATTCAAAAACGCTACCAAAAAAAAAAAAAAAAAAAAAAAAAAAAAAAAAAAAAAAAAAAAAAAAAAAACTTCATTTATAAATCTATAGCAGCCTAGAGATTTAGTTGTTGAGGTGTCACGCAAAAAAACTACGGAAGAGGTTTGAATGAGGTTTTGATGCTTGGGATCTAACTGCGTTTCTAGCTGGGGTATTTCCCATTGACTACATAAAATGGAATTTAAAAATGTGACGAGCAAGAATCTCAAGTTTTGCGGGATTACAGGTAAACAAAACATCAGAATTTATTTTGTCTTATGGCATATACACCTCTGGGCACAGTGCGGTATGTCTTATGATTCTACAACAACGGTGGACGGGGCCATAAATGATAAGTTGTTGCTAACGAGAACAGATACGCACCTAAGATTGTATCAAAGATAACAATTGCACTCTTTGAATTCTGTTAATATTGTTGTTGACTATGTAACTTTGGTTTCATGAAATGCACGGGATATATAAACTGAATAAATCAAGGAGTTTAAAGAATCCCTACATATAAGAATAGCTATTTTTTACTACACGAGTAGATAACAAGGACAGATATGCGAGCAGGAGAAGTGACGTCAGTAACAGTGGCGCTCGTGAAGGCAACTTAAATTATTAAAAACTAAATTTATCGCGTTTTATGCCGTATAAGGAAACGCCTCATATTTAAATTTGAAAGTGAATAATTCTTGTGTCACAGTTTTCATTTTGAGTAGAAGTAACATCTTAGAAAGTAGAGAATAACGTTGGCAGCACTGACTCAGAAAAGTAGACGCTTTGGAGTTATAGTTGCAGAGAAAAAGGCGCAATCTATGGTTATATGAATCAGATAGAGGTGTGATTAAAGTGTGGAAATAAGTAAAGAAACAAGTAGGGATATTAATCCGAACGTAAAAAAAGAATTAATTGATCATTAACTACATTATTTAAATGTTATAAGGCATATGAAAAAAAAAGTGATTATTCTTTTTTCCCAACAACAAGTTTGCGTTAGTTTCATTCAGGTAAGTAAGAGATATGTTGGATTAGTTAATTTGTTAGTGGAGAAAAAAATCGAAGGTAAGAACTGTAGAGGAAGACAGAGATTAGAATATATGAATCCGATAGTTGATGACGTGGGTTGTAAGGGATATGTAGACATGAAGAGGTTAGCACAAGATTGGAAGGGATAGAGGATTGCACCAAACCAGCCGAAAAAATGATGACAGCAAAAAAAAAAAAGAGAGTATATTTTGAATTCTCGTAACTGCGAAGTTACAGTCGTAATACAGGATTTTTTCTTCTTCTTCTCATTTTGGTCCAGCTGCATTAAACACAGCCAAAGTGTCAACTGATATCGGCGCTAAGAAATTAAACACTTGCCGTACGCGGATTATTTCACACATCTAGATCCAAGCAATTGAATCTGCAGGCAAATTGTAGTAAAGTTTCAAGGAAATGTTGTTCCTGGTCCGCGAGAAGGTAGTTGTAGCAGTACTGAATAGTACAATATTATAAAAACTAGCTTTTTTAATGTACGCTAAGTTCTGGGGGAGGCCTATTACGTGTACGTCGCTCTAGTCCTTGAGCCACGCAGCTGATCCAGTTCCTTCCAGCACACTCCCGTTGCGCCTAGTCCGTGATCTTTTGCTTTACGACTCGTTCGGCCTTTTGACAGCACGGCTGGAGAGTCGCTGCTGTGGCGTGACCACATGTGTGCACACACCCCTGCATCAACGAGAAGTAACACATATGGAAAGAGACAAACAGTCTCCAATAGCGGTAACGATGGAACTTACCGCAGAAATAGCTGTACTGAATAGCTTTAAAGAGCGTGGCAATGATCAGGCGCCGTATTCTGCAGGCTCTGAATTTTATTCACGACTCAGTCAGTCTGCCTGATTTCCCATCGTTTCATTAAATCATGTTCTGGAACGCCGAAGAACAGCTCAAACAATAAAAGTAATTAAGAAAATTTTACTTCTACTATAAATGAAATGCCAATAATTTTAAATGATACTGTAAGAAATTTAAAGAATTTCCACACTGCTCAGAATATAATAAACAATTTCCAACCACCGAAAACGCGCTGAAATATTGTATTCGATACAAACTCCCATACGAAGGTTTTTTTTTTTAAAAACGAAATATCCCAATTAATTAGTACAACTAAAAATAGACACATTTATTAAAATCAGTTTCGCGTAGTATTCGAAATATACTATAATGCATTACAAACCAGACTTACGTAACTAAACTAATTATTATGTTTATAAACACAATGAAATGAAGGAATTATACTGAACTGAAACGATGTTATAATAATATTGCGATGGGCAAACTTAAACAAAGTTGACTCACTGCACAAAAAGGGATGAGAATGAATATCCCAAATGTTTATAAAATGCTATCGGGTAACTAGCCAAGTTAACAAAATTACCTGGTGAAAATGGCGACAGTGGTTGTGATCGCCCAAGTATCGTGTGACATTGTTAACTAGCTAGTTAGCAGAGAGCATTTTATAAATTATCAACACCCAGAAAAACTTCGTTCTTATGTATCTCAAATGATGGAAACGAACATTCAATATTTTGTAGTTCGGGAATATACAGCCACCATTTCGCTGACGTCCTACCATGACATGAAATATTTTCTTTTCATCACTACGTATCATTACACGCTCTTTATGATATCTATGTTAAGATTTTGCACTGTAACAGTTTTGTAATATACTCGTATATCAATTTATTCTGCCTGTATCCATTTTTGACTTCCATTGTCTTTTTTTTTGTGTTCAGCCTTTGGACTGGTTTGATGCAATCCTCCATCCCTTCCTATCTTGTGCTAACCTCTTCATCTCTACATATCCCCTACAACCCACGTCCTCAATTATCTGCTTATATATTCTAATCTCTGTCTTCCTCTACATGTTTTACCATCGACTGTCCCCTCCACCAGCAAATTAACCAATCCAGCATGTCTCAAAATATGACCTACCAGCCCGTCTCTTCTTTCTGAAAGCTTCTTCCACAAACTTCTTTCCTCACCCATCATTTCCAAAACTCGTTGATTTCTTACTTTGTCTGTCCACTTAATTTTCAGCATTCTTCTGTAGCACAACATTTCAAATGCTTCAATTTTCCTTCTTTCCGGTATTCCTAAAGTCCATGTTTAGCTACCGTAAAGTGCTGTGCTCCACAAATAGAGTTTTGAAAAGTTTTTTCTAATTCCTAGATCAATATTTTAAACTAAAAGATTTCTCTTTTTCATGAAGGTTCTTTTTGCTAGTGCTATTCTGCTTTTAACATCATTCCTGCTTCGGCCATCGGTTGTAATTTTACATCCCAAGTAAGTGATTTCACTTATTTCTCCAACTGCATTCGATCCTATTTTTTATATTTAATCTACTAGTATTGGTATCATTTCTGCTACATTTCATAACTTTAGTCTTGCTTTGATTTATATTTAGTCCAAAATCTTCCTTCAGTATTTTGTTCATGCCATTCAGTAATTTCTCAATGTCTTCAGCCCTTTCTGCTAAGACAATGTCATCAGCAAATCGTAGCATACTAATTTTTTCTCCCTGAATACTTATGCCACATGGAAATTTTTCTTTTACTTTCTTTATTGCTTCCTCTACATACAAGTTGAATATTAACGGGGATTGACTACAACCTTGTCTCACACCATTTTTAACTGATGTTTGTCTCTCATGATTCTCTACCTTTATTACAGCCACTTGATTCATATAGTTTACAAAGTATTCTTCTATCTCGATACTTTAGACCTGTTTTCTTTAAAGTTTTGAACATTTTGTCCCACCTAACATTATCAAAAGCTTTTTGCATTGTCTACTTATACAGAAAATGTTCACGTACTGATTGTTAATTGTAAATGTTAAAAAAATACTAATAAATATTAAACCTCAGAGCTGGGGACTGCTAGCCTCTAGGAGCTGGTAGTTTCTCTGATTGCGTACCCGTTCAGTTCGGACTGCTTTACGAGTAAGTAAAGGACAAGGACAAGGCCTCACGGCAATAACGTCACGTGAGCCTAGAGTTACAGAGCGGCAACTTCGTTTAGTTCTCCAGAGGCTTCTTGTCAATCTCACTTCCAATTCACATATTACTTCTAGTTTTGAATAAATAGACATGCTATATATAACCACGTCAAAATACACTAATCAACCAAAACAATTTGACCACCTACTTACTAGCATATTGGTCCACTTTTCGAACGCAAATACAGCAGCGATTCGACGTAGCATGGATTCTGCAGGTGCTTGGTAAGCTTCTGGAGGTATCTGACACCAGGTTTCACAAATAACATCAGGAATATTAAACACTAAATTAAGAAATACATAATAATGAAACAAGGAGCAGGGACTCTCTTCATAGAGAGTGACACAAGAAAGCTCTGTACCAACAAAGTGCACTCTACCAACCAAAAATTCTTTACAACTGTCTCCCTGAAAGCATGAAATGAATATCAAATATATATATATATATATATATATATATAGACGTGTGTTTTCCTATATTTTACTTTTCATCCCCCACTACCTAGCACAGATCACTGGTCTTTGTGTGTGGAAGTAGCATGGAGTTTCCTATCGTGCACAACGTTGGCCAAATGTCGATAGTTGAGAGTATGTGGGAGATACGATAGTTAAAAGTGGTCGATGCGAGGCATTTTCTTATTTCGACCAAAGACATGTGTCTCCGTATATGTCATTCTGCTGCCACAACAACATAGAATAGACCGTTGGTGTTTGTGTGTGGTAGTGATATCATGTCTCCTATCGTATACTATGGTGGTTAGATGTCAGGTAGCTATGGGTGTGTGGGAGATATGGTGGTTGAAAGTGGTCGACCTGCGGCACTTTCATATTTCTACCAAAAACGTATGTGTCATGGTGAACCACTTTTCAGCCAAAACTATCTAGCGCAGATCACTGGTGTTTGTGTGTGGTAGCAGCACAGAGTCACCCGTCGATAACAACGTTGGCCGAATTTTGCCTAACTGTGAGAGTGTGGGAGATATGGTGGTTGAAATTGATCGATCAAGGATATTTCAGTATTTCTACAAAAGACATGTGTGTCCGTACATTTTAGTTTGGTGCCTGAACTACATAGCGCAAGTGACTGGCGTTTGTGTGTGGTAATAGCATCGAGTCTCCCATCGTGCACTATGGTGGTTAGATGTCGCTAGCTGTCAATCCAAATTCTTTACAAACACGAACGAATTCGTGGGTACCAGCTAGTTTTAAATATAAGCTGAAAAATATGTTATTGGTCAATACTTCTATAGTATCAATGAATACACTGAACCATAAGAGATAGTACAAAAAAGGCTGAATTATTTTGTTATGTTACGTGTAAAATATCAAAGTATTCATTTAACTTTGTTGAACAAATGTATTTTATAGGATTCGGATATTGCCTGTTTGATTTTACTTAACTTTAACTTAACTTAGTCCACAACCCGAAGGTTGGTTGGATCCTCCCGAAGGAGGCATACTAAGCCATTGTTTCAGAGGTAGGACGGCCAGTTCCTTTCCTCTGGGACCTACAGTTTAACGTGGAATCCGAACCACGGAGCGTCCTGGCATAGCTCATATGATTAAACACAACTCTCAAAATTCCTGCTCCTGCCGGGATTCGTGCACGAGGCAAGAGCAGCGAACGTTTTGAAAGCAAGTGCCTTAGCCACTGAGCTACCAGAACGCTCCTTATGATAGTTATAATAATGATATACAATTTTCGTTTGTGCTAAAAAAAATAAAAAAAAGTTGTAACTCTTATTGTAATTTCTGTTGACTTGTCCTATGTCATAAAATATCTGATATGATGGATAAAATACAATACTAGGTCACAGCAGTGAAATAAAAGCTCTAAATATGATGATTCCAATTATGGGCAAAATTCATTGATGTTAGCAGAGTCCTAGTGTTGTGGAAAATGGTGGTGAAGATAAGAAGAAGATAATATGGTCGGTGTTCATGAAGATCCGCAGCTGCATTAATCATATCCACCCCCTTAATTCCGCAAAGAATGATTTCCATACTCTCTGTGCAGGAAATTCCAACTTTACCATCAGTTCTGCTCACAAACTGGTTATTACCAAACGAGTACACTGCTGGCTCGGTCTAGTTCTTTTAGTTAAAACATTTTTCGCCATCGGGGCTCAAACAAACGTCTCCAGACACCATTACGCTACCGCAACAACCTGAGCCAACGGATGAGGCTAGAAAAAAAGTAATAAAGCAAAAATTATAAAGTTCACGACCTTCCTCAGAGACCTTGTACCACGCTGAACCGCAGCCACAGTAAATAATCCATACAAATAGCGTCACACCTTGTTTCGCAACTGGTTGCCTTCAACGTTGCAATTTACATCTAACTCTTTTTAACTCATTAAGGAGGATACTTTGTTGCACATATAAACACTTGTTCCATTGAAACTAGTAGCTAGAGACTAGAAAAACTAGAAATTACCGAGGGCATCAAACCGTGCGGTTGCAACACTAAGCGCGAAGGACGACGGCTAAAGCCAGCGCGTGTGCTGAACTATGTGTCTCGTCTTGCATAAGCACTCCTCTAGGGTCATTGCAGGAGCCGAGGCCGCGTTTAATTCGCACGAAGAATGCGATCTAAGAGCAAAGGTTTTTTCCTTTTTCTCATTTTCATGTTACTCGATAATGAGCACGGTGCATTAAACTACAGCAACAATTTTGTTTTGAGTTATTAAATGGGGTGAAATAAAACACAAGAAGCACAAAACAACATAAGAAATGATATATATTTCTAGGTATGTTTTCCAAATTAATTAAATAATAGAAACTGAGGAAAAGCTAGAAGTCAGAAAGTGAACACGAACACTGTTAATTGATACTCCTACTGTTCTAACGTTAATTACTGTTTAATATCACAATCACAGCTGTGGCTGACGTTCTTCTACTCTCGCATTTCAGAATTTTATTATACTCTATAATTTCCAGTACCAAATCGAATAATTTATTTAATATTAGCTGATCCGTGCGAATATTTCGCACAGCATCGTAATCAGTCACTACAGGTAATAGAATAATGTGTAAATAAGTAAATGCAAGTGTTTATTTATAAAAGGTATTTTAAAAAAAAGTAGTAACAAAAATCAGTCTTGTAAAAAGTAGTTATCACATGTACAATACGTTAAGTGATAAAACATTTTAAAAATAGATATATAAAAGAGGGCTATAAAAAGATGCACAATGAGTTCAACTACAGAAACTCAAGAGAGCAAAGGGAAGAACACGCGACATCTATAATAAAAAATACGACATTACAACACAGTGATCAAATCTGCAAGTGAAGCTCTGATACACAACAGAGAAAGGCGAACTAGAAAACATACTATAGGAAGAACATATGATCAGAAGGAAAATTCTTGGCCCTAATAAAACAGAAGATGGGTACAGACTGCAATTCCGAAAAGCAACAGAGAAACTGTCTAACCTTGCAACAGAGAGTATCCTCGTAGCAGCCGACCGGGAAGGTTGTGTATCGGGCTCTCTCACCGTGTGCGCGATCAGCTCGTCCGGAAGTTTTCGAGTTCGCGAGAGTTTTTATATTATTTTATGATACATTCAGTCTGAGCCTTCCGAGTGACATAATTAGTATACTACCAAAATATTTCTTGGGACAACTAAATGATGGCTGACCCGCCTGATACGAGACAGACTATAAACACGGCTTTAGAAACATGTTACACAAACATCCCAATTCCAGTCTCACAATCAGTGATCTATACCACGAGTGATATGCCACATACTCAAGCAGCAAGATCAGCAAACGAGCAGCTATTTACCTCTCACACCTCAGAAGAAGAGCAGCAACGCTATCAACAACTCCAACATCTACACCAACAACAGCAACAACATCAGCAGCGCCAGCAGCAGCAACAGCAACAGCATCAGCAGCAACAGCATCAGCAGCAACAGCATCAGCAGCAGCATCAGCAACAGCAACAGCATCAGCAACAGCAACAGCATCAGCAGCAGCAACATCAACATCATCAACAGCAGCTTTAACAACAGAGGCAGTTTCTGGAGATGGAAACTGGGCCGGGAGGCGTTCCACCACAGGACCCGCACTTACCTCCAGGCGCAACCATTCATCACATGGCTCGGAGAGGCGACAATCCTACAATTACGGGTGAGTCAAACCAACCAGTGAAACGTAGATGTGTGCAGAGACCAGATATTGGGCAGACCAAGGTAGTCCCACAACTAACAGAACAGACGGAAGAAGTAGATATGCTGGATACAACTAGGTCCATCGAGGTTAATCTACCCTCAGCCACGGCACTAGACCAACTCAGTCCTAACCACACGCAGTCTGATTCAATAGCTGCAACTTACAGAAGCAAAGTCAATAAACACAACCCTGCAGACAGTGGTCCGTACTATATTTTCGTAGAGAGCCTGGATAGGAATGTCGGAAACTTGCACCCAATGGCTATAGGTAAATTAATATTCCAGCATAATAACAGCATAAAAAGGGACATTATCAACATCATCTCCATGGGTAAAAACCGTCTTATAATTGAAGCTAGCACTGCAGGTGTCGCAAATTCAATAGTACATCTAGAAATCTTCAAAACAAAAATCTTAGAAGTATACATTCCTAACTTCTTGATCCACAAACAGGGAATTACAAGGAATGTGGACACCTCCCTGAGTGAAGAAGAACTTGTACAAGAAATAGTCTCCCCTGTCCCAGTGGTGCGTATTAAACGCTTCACCAAAAGGAGTCAGCCGAATCAAGATCTTGTAATACCAATACCAGTCTGTTTGGTATCTCCGATCTCAGAGCCTACCGACCCATGTAACGATACTCGGAACCCAATGTGCTGTGGAACCATACGTTTCCCCCGTTATCCGGTATGCTGTTTGTTTACGGCTGGGCCACCGTCAAGGCCAATGTAAATATCGTGAGCCACGATGCAGTAGATATGCTGGCCCCCATTTGGCGGTCAACTGTAATAATCTCTCAAATATATGCTGTGCCCTCTGTCGTGGCCAACATCATGCTACAGACAGGAATTGACCAGTATATATCAAACACCGGGAAGCAAAACAAGCCATCGCGTTCAGAACAAACGCTACTTTTTCTGGCAGAGAACAACAAATTCGTGGCTACGCTCAAGTGGCCTCTTCTACACCACAATTAAGTAGTCACATGGAATTTCCACCTCTATCAGCACGACTACAGCACTGTCTGCCTACTCTATACTCAACACAACAGTCAATATCACCTCGACTGCAGGCACAACCACAACAGCCAGTACTACAGACGCAGCATCTGACCATAACACCACAACTACCGACCCCTGACGCGGCATGGCAAGTTGCACAGGCACCATCAGCTCCCAGTGGGGGACCCATACAAACATTAGGAAATACCTCCAGCGTGATTGAGCTCCCATTTCTACACAGTTATGAAAATACCGCTGCAGAGCTTCCTATATCTCTACATCCACCAACACCAAATTTTGCTCTCGATGCAGCCAGAATCTTCAAGTTCTGCTCAGGAAAATATTGAGAAAAAAAACCTCATCAATAGATATGCCTGGTCAAAAGGACCAAAGTCCTATAAAAACTCTCGTTTTACTAAAGAAAACTCATCCACAAATTAAAGACAACATTTGTTTACATACAATGGTCCCATGTCTCCAATTATCACGAGTAACCAGCATCCTGCGACCCCAGCCAGTCTGATCGAAACCCCTCAAACCTGCACCCTGCCCTGGGAGGGTGCTCAAATCGCCCGCAACATACAGCCTAATGCAGTGCAACAACCAAATGCCTTCAACCAGCCTACCGAGATACATTATACCAAAAACGGAACCTTTTTAGACAGTTTCAACGAGAACTATGTGTTAATATCTCTTTTTGAAGAAAGCAATTATAATAATAATAATAATAATAAAAAGGCCTCCATAAATCATGTAATTTGCTTACAATTATACTAAATGTAACGATCTTTATTGTACATTAGCTGTTAAGAAATTAACATAAAACGTCAAGTGTTATTATATTAAATGTTATTGTCCACACCAAGATCAACTCGTATCTCAACCAGAATTAACACGTTATTCTGTAGGCTTTACAAATTGTATTTGGTAAGGAAACGTCACGGAACTTTGCATCCTATTATACTAACATTGTATCACTGATTTATTTTATAATGCATTATGAAATAAGACTTTATTACATTACTTGTTAAAACTAATGTAAATATTGAAGCTGGCCATATGGTCGATAGACCGAAGGTCATAAAAATAAAATAAAATAAAATAAAATAATTAAAAAAAACCTTGCAACAGACATCAGGAAACGAAGACTAAAGTGTTATGGACACTTTCAAAGACTCCTTAACAACAAGACTTACACACAAGATCATGTAATACGCATGAAAGCTGAAGAGCATACCGTCGATCCAACGAGTCAAAAGGACCTAGAGAGAGCCCAGGTAGATACTTCCGAAGTTTTAGACAGTAACCTATTCAGTCAAAAGGTCAACAAATGTGTAGTGCAGCCAGAGAATGAAGTTCAAACGACACCAGGAATCAAGTAGACTAAAGAAAGAATGAGAGCTCATGGAGAGAAAATTAAAATGAGAGCTATTTGGAAGATAAGAAAGGCAAATTATAAAAGTTCTGGGTCCATACGCACGTAATAATAATAGAGAGTGCGAATCGAAGAGACTATATATTCAAAATGGGTACAGGTAGTTTGAAAATCGAATGTGATGTGCTTGTCCTAGGTAAGAGATGGCAGCAATACCTTCCATGCAACCTTGTTTTCACCTCGTAAAATGTAGCACAAATGTTTTACAGGAGCCCTACGGTCCGTAACTGAAGTAACAATTGGGAATTTTATTTCTTACTGCATGTAAGACCTCCTTAGCTATTGCCTTCAGTTCTACATTTAGCTTTTCATAGCTGTCTTGCCGTTCGTATGTTCTTCTACTACGTTGTAGACTTCTGTTGAATGTTGTACGGTGGTCACTAGGGAGGTTGGCAGCTTGAATTGTGGCAAGATTTGCCATAACATTTAAAAAGATTCTGCAATACTTGCAGTGTGACGTTGTAGCCTTCAGGGGCGTGCGCTGTCTCTGAAAATCTTCTGAAAGTGCGTTCAGAAGTGTTGTCCACAACTCAGGTATATTGGCAGGAGAACAGAGTCAATTTTGATGCACAGTTTTGTTTTACCAATAGTGAAAGTGAAAACAAAACTGTGCATAAAAATTGACTTTATCAGAGAAGTCATAAGGTCTCAACTACATTATTAGTTATATATAATTTTGAACCAACAATGCTGAGTGAAAACACAGGTGACCGACAACCAAACCTCAAAACAGAAATGTAAACAATAATAGTGTACGCTGAAAATACCTTGACAAGAGGCGAAAAGCGTCCGAAAATAAATAAAATATAACAACAGTTGCATTGGCGTACTTATTTTGTATACTAGCTGATACCCGCGACTTCGTACGCGTGGTTTAAGAATTTCTTTGCCAAAATTGAATATAGAAAGTTGTTGGTAACGAAGGATTGGTCTCAAACAACACCGAGTCGACATAATATGACATGAAAGCTAACACTATATCATTCTACCGACGAACCTGTCACCATTCGATAAGTTCTCAAAATTTCGTGACTGCAACTGTTAATTATACCGGAAAAAATGTACTGTACCCTTCCTACAGATTTTCATGTCAAATTCCATCAATATCGATATAGCCATTTAGTCGTCAAAACGTAACAAAAAGACTTAATTCCGCATTTATAGTATTATTACTGCAGATCACACACACACACACACACATACACTGATTGCAAACAACCCCTGAGGGATCATTATGACGTAAAAAAGTGTACACCTACATCATTGCAAGACTGCCTACGATTTTCCTCGCATTGAACCCCTAAATTTGTGATATCTACAGTTTAACATTCAATCCGAATAACCGATGGTCCAGGCGTGACTCTTACGATCAAAAAAAATTTAAAAAATCTTTGCCTGCACGGAGATTTGAACCGGAAACAACGATCCAAACAGCAGTAAGCAAACTCTTTAAGCACTAAGCTACCAGACCTCTATATGGAAAGACAGTACAGAGACCTACAAATCCTACGCGTCTGTCTATCACCGTTCAGTAATTTTTCGAAATTATAAGACAACATGTATTATTTATACAGATAATTTTTCAACCAAATGTAGACAGTACATTTCTCCTTGTTTCAAAGGATAAGTGTGCAAACTTTCATCGAAATGGGATGAAAGCTGTGAATTTGTATGAAGAGCAAACAAACATACATACATTCATCTTTATATATATAGATATTATCTCACAAGCAACTGTAGAAGAAATGGCCTACGATAATCACGTATTTTAATTTGTTTTCTAATATTTAGAATTGATAAACAACCGGCAACTCGTCGACTATTTAAATATGTTACCGTATCTCTATTTTTTGCATTATTTGTTACATAATGTGTGAGTCGTTTGTGATTAATAACTAAGTTAGTTCACTACCCGAAGGTTAGTTGGATCTTCCCGAAGGAGCCAAACTAAGCCATTGTGTCAGAGGCAGGATTGCCAGTTTCCTTCCATTCTTTTTTTACTTATGGCTTTAGGTCTTGTAGACACTGGGGTCATTAGAGGCGAATTGGGACTGGGAACAAGAATGGGAAGGAATTCGGCCATGGCCTTTTTGAAGGAGTAATTCCAGCATTCGACTGGAGTGATTTGGGAAAACCATGGAAAATCCAAATCTGGATGCCCGGACGGGGATTCGAACCGACGTCTTCCCGAATGCGAGGACAGAGCGTTAACCGCTCACCAACCATATTAATAAACAAGTCGGCTGAGAGGTTTTTCGAATAATGATGCGGATTTTCTTTTGCAGAAATTTTATGGAAGCTGGGAAATAGGTTTGAGATTCGAGTAGATTAGTTTCCAAATTGCAAATGAGAACACTTCGTACACACGTCATGACCACCGGTCTGAATTTCTAACTGAGATTTTTTATTTTCTACCCTCTGTTAATTCCTTCTCCTCATAAAATATGATGTCACTCGGTTTTCAATTAACTGTTGCTTTTCGTATCAGTCTGTATTGCTATTAGCTCTGTAGTTATTTCGTATAGCAAATAAATCCACTATAATTAGTTCAACGGGTTCGCGATACCAAAGCGATTCTCTTCTTTATTTTTGCTACTTGCTGACGGTGGGATTATTGGAACTGATGTAGGCATAATGACAAGAAAATGGAAAGAAGTCGACGATGGCCTATATAAGGGAAACATCTCCCATTCGCTCTTTAATGGAGATGGTAAATTGGTATCTGGATCGGAAAACCGCGAACGGGACCCTGATAGTGTAGAAAGTCAAGCCAAAACGCTGCCACTCATCCAATATATTCTGAGTTAGGAAGATTAAATTTAGCTGTTTGTTGTGAATGAGCAGATTTCGTACCGACAAGAAAAATAATGCATTTGATTACAATGAAATATTGCTCATGGATTAGGAACCCGACTGAACGCAAATTGGAATTGCGGAACTGTAGATCATTTTACCGTGATAATTCAGTACGGCGTAATGCCACCACGTGCTGATATTAGCGCCAATATACGTCGTGGCACGGAAAGGCGTGAATATACTGAAGGGGAACACATTGTCAGGCGATTTGTAGACGGATCAACAAAACATCGAAAGTGCTTGCAAGAGGACCATGACGAACAAGTTTCCAATCGACGATATCGCAGACTTGTTCTATAGGTGGATGAGCACGCCAGGGAAGCAGTACTACCCGTCGTTCTTCAGGAGGGGCAGTGCCTCGTGCTCCTAGATCCTCCCTCCAGTAGAGGTTGCTGTTCATATTGCACTTATTACGTAGGAGGCGAGGTAGAATATTATGGCCAATATTATCCCAAACCATCACTCCTGGAGTTTGTGAGGTATGCCGCTCAACAATGCAGTCTGCCTGATTGCGTTTCCACGGTAGCTTCTAACACGTACGCGGTCATCACTGTAGTACAAACTGAAGCAGGGGTCGTCCTAAATATGACATTTTGCCAATCAGCATACCAGTGACGATGTTCACGTTCCCATTGCCGTCTTAGGCGTTCGTGGGTTCCTGTTCAATGCAAGCCGACGCAATGGCATTATTATTATTATTAATGTAATTACGATGTAGCTAACGCTCCAGTGGTAATTCCACTAATCATCTAATTTCCCCCTTTTTAACATATCTTTTATAAATGAAGTGCTTAATTCCTCTCCATATTTACTTTTCCGATTTAGAAATTTAAATTCCTTAAGCGATTTTGGTAAATTATTCATCACTTCTCTTGGTAATTTGTTTCAATCCCTGAAACACCCTTACCAACAAAAGAAATTATTCCTACTCCCTGATGCATGAAATTGAGAGCCAGGTTTTGATGATGATCGTCTTTCCCCTTCCACACACTATTCCTAATTCTTTCACAAATATGCCTCCAAACCCCATCGCCAACATGTGCCCTGTACATTCCCAGCACTCTCTTCACCCTCCTCCTTTCCTCCAGTGACTCCCAATCCAGCTCCTTTATCATATCAGTTACTGACTGGGTCTTACGATAATTTCCACAAACAAATCCAGCTGCTCTTCTTTACACGCCCTCCAATTCCTGTATATGGTAACTAAAATGTGGGCTCCAAGCTACAATACCATATTGAACCAATGGTATGACCAAAGTCTTGTAACCCAATTCCCTAACTTCTCTGGTATTTCCTCTCATTACCCTCTCCAGTAAATACATGATTTTGTAACCTTTTCCTACCACCTGCCAAATGTGCTCTGCCCAGTTGATTTTGTTATCAAACGTTATGCCAAGATATTTACACTTCAAGCCTTCAACAAACAATTCTGAACCTACCCTATAATCATAATTAACCTTTAGTTTTTTTATCTGTGTATCTAATAAGCTGTACTATTCTTGGCATTTATCCTCATTCCATGCTGACCTACCCATTTAGATATTCTATCCAGGTCACCCTGCAGCTGTTTACAGTCTTTACCTATTTTGATGCTATTGTATACCATTATATCATCTGCAAAAAATCTAACTTCTGATCGCAACCCATCAACGCAATCATTCATTAAAAAATGAACAGCAACGGTTCTAATACACTATCCTGTGCCACTCCCATATTTCCTTCCACCTCTTTGATATTGTATTTCCTACTCTAACACTTTGCTTCCTGGCTTTTAAGAATTCCGCCACCCAGCAAGTAACTTTTTCATCAAATCCAATAGATTTCAGTTTGTTTAAAACCATTTTATGGCTCACTCTCTCAAATGCCTTAGAAAGATCTGGTACCACACTATCAACATGATCTCCCTTGTCTAATTCATCTGAAATATCTTACATATAGTCCACCATCTGAGATTCACATGAACATCCTTGCCGAAAGCCATGTTGTCGATCTGCAAAACTAGTTTCTTTCATCACAGGCATTTCTGATACAGTTGCATATCAATCTCTCCATCATTTTTCCTATCACTGATGTCAATCTTATTAGCCTATAATTTTCAATCCTATTTGTGGCCCCTCCTTTATGATCCGGTACTACTTTCGCTCTTTTTTAATCATCTGGACTCATCAGACTCCACAATCATTTTAAATATAATTTCAAGATAAGGTATAAAATCATATTCCAAAATTTGTAAAACATCAGTAGTAACATTATCCAAACCAGCGCCTTTACGTGTTCCTTCATAATTACCTAAGATCCGTTTCAAATTTTGTAGTTTCCTCATTTACACTTTTAGGGAAACTCTCCTCTGATTTATTCCATCCCATCACAGGATGATTGTCCCTAGTGGTGTCATTAAACCAGTCACTCAATATATCTGCGATTTTAAAATCCTCAGTGACTAGAAATTTCTAGACGCATCTTTCACATGTCCTCGTCATAAGCCCATCCCATTTGCTTCTCTCCTTGCTCTTATTCACTACTTGTTTAGTTGTTTAAGAATTCCCTAATGCCTTCCCCGTCTCTTAACTCTGTTGTGTTCCCGTCTCACTAGCCTCTTTAACCTTCTCAACCTTCTCACCTCACTATTGTAGTATTTAGTATGTAGGTTCTGTATGTAGGTTATTTTCTGCTTTGGAATAAACATTTCCTCGCCCTTTTTTGTAATCTCCTTTAACTTTTCCCACTTCGCATACACTGTTCTTGTGCGATCCTTCCATTTTATGATCTTTTCCTGAAATATCTCTTTAATTCTAAAGTGTGCCTTTTTATAATTATACCTATTTTCCGCTTCTATTTTGGCCAATGGTTTACTGAATCCCCTAATTACCATCAGTACCGCACAATGACCACTTATTCCGTCAATTACCTGACACTCTATTAAATTTCCATCAGGCTTTATTAGAAAGATATCCAACACGTTTTGTCCCCTCGTATTTTTTTCTACCACTTGTGTAAAACCTCCTTCTCTCACTAAGGTATATGAAAATCTCTGTGCCCTTATGTTATTAATCTTATTTCCTACCAATTAACCCCTTGTAAATTTAAATACCCTCTTATAGTGACCATTCTACGCTCGCCTCTGAACTGTGAATGTGGATTTAGTTTCCCTCCAAGAATCTCATCTCCATCATTCATTGTTCCATTGCGGTAAGCAGCCAATACCCTGATTTCTTTTTTCACCCCAAAAATCAGCGCCTAGTAACTTACGGTCATGATCTATGAACACCAGAGAACTGTAGTAATTTTTGCTAACCGGTAACAATACATCTCGACCAATTCATCCTCTGTCTCTGGGGTACTCTCTGTAACCTTCAAGAAAACCTCATTGTCTAGTACTCTTTCTTTTAACCAAGTCTCTGCCCCTATGGTCATTTGTGGTTCAGGTTAACTCTATTAAGTTTGCAAATTCTATTACTTTGTTCATTATACTTCTACAGTTCACCAATAAGACGGCATGTATACTATAACTCCAGCTCGTAGCAGTCGGTATCGAACCGTTGACGCAGAACTGATCCAGTGTTACAACGTCCAGCCAACAATGTGGACGAAGTTGTTCTGTCGGTTACGGCCATGCGGACAATATGGCGTCTACCCCACACTGTGATCACATTGAGTGGTCCAGTACACGATCGTCGGTGTGTGCGACTCTCTTCTATTCACTTGTTCCACACACGCATCTATGTCGTAGCAGCGTGCCCTGTATGATTTGATATGTCACGGAACGTCAGACCCGATTTCCGAATACAATTTCCGAACCCACAAGCTGGTCTGGCGCCCTTCGATACGAACGAACATTCTTGTATGTTTCCACTTTGCTTTACGGCTCTGCATTCACTAAATGCAGCATAAAACTGATCTGTCCTCTCACATAAAAGATGGTGCTGCTGGGACTACGTGCACGCCATCTCTTTGCAATCTTAATCACTTATTATGGTTCACCTGCTCTACAGTTCCTCTGATTTTGTAGTGCTTCATATAATTTTTTCTAGTTGTTGCAATTTTCACAGACAGCAGTGTACAAAAGAAGGAAAAAACTCAACTTTTATCACGACAATGCACACGCTCACAAATGTGTTATGGCAAAATTGGAAAACTAAGGAATTTTAAAATCGAATTGCTGGAACATGCATACTGTTGCCAGATTTTGGCTCCCCCGTTTTTCCATCGATTTAAAATCTAAAGAAAATTTTAACTAAAATGAAGACGTGATAGATAACTGTAGTCCATAGGTGTTTTTCGACCTTTCAGAATGGTCCTGCAGCGATGGAATCCATTGAACAAAGTGCCTTGAGCTAAAGGTGGACTATATAGCGAAATAAATATATTTTTAACTAAGTTGTAGTCCCGCTCTTAGAGATTGCGGTTCGAAATCCGAAATGACGAATTTAGAGCCATCTTTTGGAATCTCTGCTATAAGAGTTCGCCTTACTCAAATGGGTAACGTGTGATGGAACAAGAAATAATACGTCAGTTAGCAAGATCATACGAGGCAACACAGAGCAGAAAAGTGTACCAAGTTCAAAACATGTTTTAAAAATGCAACAGGGTTAATTAAGAGAGTTGAAGATATTTTTAGGAAAAGAAAATTATGTCATTTGCCCCGTTCTGTATCATGCATACGGCAGAATGGGGTGGTAAGAACAAGTAATTCTAAAAACATATAAAACTACTGTAAATTCAGAAAAATACTATAAAGATTTTACTACATTGATTGGTCCTTTTCTTAAGCCAATTCACAAAGACACGCACTAGGATACAGTTATCATCTTTGCTATCTGTTGCCACACAGGAATTGTATGTCCACTTTTTGCACGTGGAACATGGAACCTTCAACTGAGTTTGAGTGAAATTTGCCTCAATACAAATATTCACAGTCAGAACAATCTCCAGATTCACTCTCATTGGTTTTTGGTTCTCTCTGCAGTTCTTCTTTTTACATTTATCTTAAGACACTTTGTTTCTTATTATTAATTTCATTACCTTTCTTAAATAGTTTTATCGTTGTTTTTCGTTCCTTGGCAAATTCCTTTTACTATTTTTTTTTTTTTTTTTTTTTTTTTTTTAAATAGGATCTTTTCACTCTTTTTGTATGGAGAATCTGTTGAGACAGCGGTGTTCCCCATCTTCCAATTCGTCCTTTTCATGCTTTCTTTATCTTTTGGAATAGGCATTAGAGTATCAAATGAAACATAAAATGAAGAAGCCCTATTATCAGTTGTCATCCAAGAGTATACCAAGAGCGGGACAGAATGAAATACTTCCCTATTCTGCCTCATCCGTTCCGCCGCAGGGACACGATTTAGCTTAGGGAGGTAAGAACTCTCCAAGATACAAAAACAAATATTTAACTACACGAAATTAAATACACTTAAACGTAGTTAAATCATGTACTAACTATATTTAAAATTTAAATAAGTATGAATACTTCAACTTGGTAAAAAAAATTCGGAAGTTACAATGCAGGAGAAGAAAAACACAAAGTGAAAACTTCACAATAGACCTACATGGCTGCCGTAATGAGCAGCAATAGGTTGGTCTATTTCCGCTCCGTGGCATTATCTCTTTGACACTGAAAAACGTGGAACTTCATTCCGCCCCGGTAGCCCATCGCGCCCCGGATTCCCCTACGCAATATCACGAGCATACACCGTGTACGGTGGATGAGCAGTAACGTTCCGGCCTGGAATTAAAATACCCGTCCAGCCATCCAAATTTCTGTTTTCCATGCTTTTCCGAAACGGTTCCAGGTGAATGCCGGGATGGTTTCTTCAAAAAGTTATTATCGAATTCCTTCACGATCCTTACCCCTAGTCTTTACCCACCCCTATCGACATCGTCGTCAACAGACGTAAAGCTAAAAAAAATTCTCTACAATACTTGTGTTTTGAATTCCTGGTTTTGGAATCCGCTATTAAATTTTCAGAAACCGAATACCATGACAGCCACTGAGAACCTCTAACAGGTAGGGACATTAACTCAAGTAAAACAACAAACCGAGATATCAGTGGATTTGAGCCACACGCAATATGTTTAAATTCTTGATTTGTTCTTGTCCCCGAAAATTACTGCAACAGAGCTGAGTTGATTAATTACACGAACGTATTTATTTTGGCTTTAACTAATTCAGCTACTAACAACAGGCTACAATTAAAATTAGATATTTAAAAATTCTTACATCTCTCTTAATAATTCGTAACTATTAGGCCTACTGGTCTTCTATAGCCTTTCGATAGAAGGAATAGATGAAGCAGACTATTTTGTAGCTGTTTTTTGCTAGAAGAGCTGCCAAACTTTTTGGTAATGGTTGACTCAGCGAAACTAGCCTCATGATGAGAATGTACCTCTGAAACCTTCTTCCAGTCGACATATCTGAAGAAAAGTAAAGTAAAATACTTTCTTTAAAAAAGCGACAGTTATATTCTAGGCCGTATAGCGAGATACGTTGTTGTTATTATATTAACGTATGTATCGCTGAATTTTGCTTCAACTAAGTACATATAACACAGGACGGGCAGAGCATTAAATTGAAACCAATGATTCCCACTGCCGGGGAGGCCACGGTTCTAGCACATATCCTGCCAAAGTTGTTTCGATCATTCTGTAAGAAATGTCAATGATTCTAACGGTTCCCTCCCTCAAAAAGTACTTTTTTTTATTGCTTTACACTTTTCTTAGGTCGATTCGTTCTAGGCGAGAGAGAGGATTTAGCAAGGAACGGGAAGGAATTCGGCCGACGCCTTTTGAAGGAACTATACAGACATTTGCCTGGAGTGATTTCGGGAAACCATGGAAAACTGAAATCAGGAAGGAATTTTGAACCTACGACCACTCGAATGGGATGTCCGAGTGATACCGTTCACCCACCAGGTTCGGTCCAAGTGTCTTAGCGTCGAATTTTATGTGCAGAAGAATGCCACAAGTTCATCGTAAATAAAATGTACTTTCGGTGAAGACGAAAATGTCAGAGAACGAAACTTCGCGTGCGAACTTGCGGTCTACTGCCGGGGCGCTTTGTAACCAGACCCTGTTTGTAAGTGGTGCAAGATGAATGTCTGAAACCAATAAAAAAATTATTTTGTCCAATAATGATATGATTAAACAAAACAAACTCACACCCTTTCATCGAACTTTCACAATTTTTGCACTACGTTTTATAAATTGAACACATTTTCAATTCAAATATTAAATAAACAATGAAGATTTTTAAAAAAGTCAGTAAATAAAATTAACGTTTCATCCAATAACTGAGGCCATTCAATTCTTGAAGTCTAAAAGGTGTTCTAGTTTTGGACAAGACTTAAGCTTAGGCTAGCTGATTCCTCCTGTTACGTTCTTAAACTTATATTCAAGAGTATAATATGGCCGCCAGGTTCAGAGACCGAAAACTGTCGCTGAGCGAAAAAAAAGACTACAGCGCCTTGTTGTTTCTTGAAAATGGCCACAACATGTTGCGGTTTATCAGTATCTAACTCTTAGTGTTCACAACGAATCTATAAAGGCTGCATTTAATATATATTAATTTTTTTACCCGTCGCATTACAAGGCTCTAAAAAAATAAAATTGAGACATCATGGGTGGAGAATGCGACCTGGACCAAACGCGAATTTCGTGCTGTGGCCTTCTTGAGTTAGCGTTCTAAAGTTCTTACTGTTTTTTGTAAGTGTCATAAAGCGACTAACGTATTGTGGCCTTTTTCAAGAAAGCAGAACGGGTTGTGGAAGTTTTTTTCATTCAATGAGCGTTTTCGGTCTTTGAGCTTAACATCACCACTAGAGTCTGTTTTTCTGCTAATGGTAGATTCAGGTGGCTTCCATGATTTTTGACACTTTTTCATTGTTGGCGCTTTAGCTTTCTCATCGTCACACTCGCCTATGACACCTGGCTATAGGATATTGTCATACTTCAACTTCACAATGGTAAGAATCTGGTGTTTTATCAGTTGGCTTCATAACAAAAAAAAAAAATTAAAAATAATTGAAAACCTGAGGAGCGAACTCTCCCCGCAAGGTGGAAAAAAGTCATTTTAACACCCCTTTTTATCTGACATCAGAAAAACATTTAAATTGAAATTA
Organism: Vandiemenella viatica; assembly: GCA_031002005.1. Classification (NCBI taxonomy): domain Eukaryota; kingdom Metazoa; phylum Arthropoda; class Insecta; order Orthoptera; family Morabidae; genus Vandiemenella; species Vandiemenella viatica. The sequence goes on from CM061919.1 coordinate 174,969,469, forward strand.
TTGAAACAGGATATTTGTAACAATGAGTTATGTGACAAAATAGGGCCAAAATTTACTTGTTTACTCCAATAATGAAGTCTCAACGAGTAAGAGTTCAGAGACTAAATATTCCAGAGAAAATGTGCTCCGCAATATTAACACACAGTAACCTAAATGAAATCTCACATCAGGAACTGACGATTGACGGTGAAAGGTACAATTCTACTCTCTGCTGGGAAACAAGCAGAATTTATTTTCTACCAACAAATTCTTCTGACGACATCATGAAAGATTTTCACCCTAGGAGGAACAATGTAGCCCCCGCTTACGGAACTGTTCCAGACTGAAAGATTCTTCGGCTACCAAGACTCGAATCAGATTATACCGTGTTGTGCGAGAAACACAGTAATGAATTTAAGACTCACTATCACAGCGCGGTACTGCGAACGTGATTCAAAGAAGTTTAGAATCTCCTCCAGCGCTGAATGGGGTCTCCAGCTGCTGAGTGACCTAAGTTATCACAGTGCACTGAAGTCGTCAGTTGGTAACAGGTGAGACAGAACGGAAGTGTCGATTCGTTTCGTCTCGACAAGCTGTGACGACTTCAGTGCAGCCGTTGGCTTCTCCGGGTATCTTTGTGCCAGGCTTTCCCCGAACGCAGTGGACTCGAGAGTCCATCCGTGACGACAGGCACAAGGGGGCAGAGAAGTGCATGGAGTCGCCCCATTAGACAGCTGTACGAGCGTTCAGTATCGATTCAACTGCGATACGAATGAGATTTGAGAAGCCATTTTTCATCAACTAGCAAAACTTATCAGGTATGTTGTCTGAGAATCATTTAATTTTCTCACTATCTCCTAACAGCAAGTTGATTACCTCCGTGCACTAACTAACTTCAAGAATAGTCGTCTCTCTCAGGAATATTATGTATCTGGCTCTACCTACGACTTCGTACGCGTGTACTTAGAATTAGATATAGAAAGCTGTAAGCTACGTAAAAGATGTCCCAAAATGCAAAAATGACGAGGCAGCCATCATCACAGTATTATACCATTAATTTGGGCCTGCGAGGCATATAAAAAAGAAGACAAAATGTATTGATGCCAAAAATCTTTAGTCTGGTGCAGCGCAAATCCACATCTATACTATATAGTAAGTTGTATTTGTACATTAAATTTATAAACAGATCTTACACTAAAGTCTGCGAGAGAAACAAAGCGTGAACAACCAATTTAACATTATAGAGATTTGCACACACTATCCGTCCGTCTGCCATCGTTCGTTTTGTTTTCAAAATTTCATGTCAAAATATTTTACTTATCCCGGAAAAAGTATCGTATGTCCTTCCTGGTGATATTTAGTATTTCCTTCTCAAATTTTATCAACATCGGCTTAGCCGTTTAGTGATGAAAAAACTTAGCAAACAGACAGAGAGGCAGAGTTACTTTTGTGTTTATAATAACAGTGTAGATAGCACTTAGTTGATTATCATTCAATTTAAATTGAATGTTGTTCCCAACTTGTTATGTAAATCTTAAGATCAAATCTTTAATGAATAACTGATAAGTATTTGAATATTTAAATTGCAAGTACATGATCATGTGCAAAATTGTAGGTTATGGACTAACTCCGGTATATATCGACGTTATTTATCATCGTATCAGCAGTTTTTTAAAATAACTTTAAAAAATATATAAATTAAAAAAGATTTACTGACAGTAATCAACCAGAAGCATGCTGCAGTTGTTCCATACCGTTAAGTAAACGTTTACTGGTGAATGTAATACTTAACTATCATCGTAACAACAAGTGTAATTCATACAGACATATAGCTACATGTACAATAACACATGTGCAGTACTCTGGACAAGATTATAACACGTTTTAAATATATTTTGAAGCTAAAATATTTTGCATCGTATCTTGGAACGCTGGAGATTATTTCAATTGCGTTTCAGTATCTGATTCCGTCCTAACGACGTCTATACGTTGATGTGTATGCTTATCGGTGAGTTTGTCTTGCAGACCGATAAATGTCATTCAAAAGCCGATAAATGTTGCTAGAATACCAACAAGTCTCATGGGCGTGAGCATGCGATATTGTGTGTCTACGTCAGGCCGACAAACGGCGCATGCACAATAGCATGTCGTTCCAGTGTCTCGGACACATTGCAGCAAGTTTACACCTGAATCCAAACGCCATAATATAATCTCAAACAAATCTCGACAGACCTGAAATTAGCAATGACAATAGCAATAATGTCATTTCAATATGTACTTTATTCACATTGCTCTATATACACATGAACCTTCAATCAAGTTATGAAGGTCTGCTTCCCCATGGCAGAGTTACAAATTTGGGTTGGCGGAATTATACCCTGCTACTTCTATGACTATGACTATGAAACTATCAATAGCCACTACAGATCGATATTGAAGGATGGTACAAACGTTGGATGAAATCTGTGAACATGCACTGTGGCTTCAAGAGGACGGCTAACTATCATATACAACTGGCGCTATGGTACTTCACCCAAACCACTTCCACAGCGGGTTGTGATAAAATCTGTTTTCATTATTTAGCTACCTCACTGTCTAATTTGAATGAATTGCATTTAACGGCAGTAGAAGATATTATATAAACCACTTGGCCCTTATGAAACTGAGGACCATCCCAGCACTGTATAATTACTGATATAAGGTGTATTTTTTTGTTAAGGCTCTACTGATAGTTGCTGATGTGGTCATTAGAGCGGGGAGATGAACAACGATTGGGAAGAAAATCAGCCATGGCTTTAGTGATGGAGCCGTCTAGACACACCAAACCGAGCGTGGTGGTGTAACGGATAGCGTTGTGGCCTCGTATTCAGGAGGACGCCGGTTCGAATCCCCGTCTGGACATCCATATTTGGTTTTTCCCTGGTTTCCCAAATCACTCCAGGCAAATGCCGGGATGCTTCCTACAAAATGCCATGGCCGAATTCCTTCCCATTCCTTGCCCCCCATCCTTTCCCGTCTCTAATGACCGCGCCGTCGACGAGGCGTAAAGCTTTCTTTGTTCCTTGTACACGGTATTCAATAAATTTATGAATGAAGCAAATTTAGATTTTCCTCTTTCCGATCAGTTTTGTTTGACCGAGAAACGTAATTTACTGCTAGCTGAAGATTTTTCTTTCAGAACTCACGTAAGTCTACATTAACTTGCGTTTTTATTCTTTGCGATGTATACGAGATATTTGTCGAACTTTAGTCATATATATTATTTCCAGAAGGTGTTATTACTGTTATCTTTCTCCTTTCATACATGATCAAAATTCATAAATGAAGTATCATTTTAAGGATTAAATTCTCTCCTTTGGAAATATAATTAATTAAGAAAGCGATTTATAGAAATGCTACCCGTAAAAGGCAAATTATGAACTATCAAGGTCACAGGTATGCGATAGTTCAGACTCAAGCTGATAGGCTTCGCTGGCGTCGGTAAGGAGTGATCACACACCGCTAGATAGTAGCTCGACATATCACAGAGATATGGATAAGCTAGAGTAAACAACTTTTCCGATATTTTTGTTTCTGTTATGGAAATATTTTTTTTATTTCTAAATGTTTAGTAAGGCGCAATTGTTTTACTACGTACATATTACAGTTGCTAAATAAATAATTGTTACTTGCTACATATGAGGCAACTCTTCTTTCATCCAACTACAGACCGTCAACCTTGCTATACTATTAGGGAATTTTGAAAGTAAAAATATTAGATTCCGCAGTCTCTGCTTTGCATACCATACCTCAGCTGATTAAACATAGCAGTTATAGCAGTTTGTTTTTAATAAATTGGCATTTGGCTACAGAGGCCCTACAGCCAGCTCAATGTGATTTGTTGCTATCAAGTATTGAAACATGGACACGACATTTACAAACAAAAAACACTTAAACACCCATTCCCTCCACCGAACTCGAACCGGCTGCCTTCGGCACGTGGAGCTAGCACGAGGCCGGCAACATGGCAGTTAAGAATCAGACAGAGTTCGTTAGTACATAGTTAACCTCAGGTGATAGTGACGTCATGAGCTCCTCATTTCCTGGATCGAGTTGAAGTGCGCCAGACATTACGTTCGCCGCACACCTGTCTGAAGATGTGTGTGTGAGAGAGAGTGTTGTTGCGAATTGGGACCGTTGTCTGCGATGCGTGACGTGGAATGTCGCCCCCACTCAGCATACAATGACACAATGTGGCGGCGGCCTTGTCGCACGCACCGTTGCTTCGCCGATTGCGAAATGTCTGCACATACGTATGCATAATTTTTGCATCTGTAAACACGTCATTGCTCCCTGTGACCAATTTATAGCTGCATTATTTTAATTGATAAATTTATTGGAAAATTATCAATGCGATTACAATCAATGGTAAATTCCTTCAGTGTGTGGTCAATATTAAAAATTAAGTTTTAATTTCCTCAGATGAGACGCCTGTGGATCTTATAGCTGAAAAATAATTTGTTTCGTCTCAAATTGACTGTACAGAAAGTTTTTAATCAACATACATTCCACTTAACGGTGACGGGGAACAATATAAAAACTTCTAATATTTTACACAGCAGAGCTGATAACAGTGTATCTCAAAATCTCTAGGTAGCTAATAACAGCAGTGGCATCACTGACCGTAGCCGATCCATGGAATTTTCTCTATAACGCTTTGTCTCTCCTCTTCTCCTCTGGGATGTCTGCCTTCTTGCGTCTTCCTTCATTGCATCCAACCACCTAAGTCTTGATCTTCTTCGTGGTCTCTTCCCTTCAAAGCATCCTTCTATCTCATCTTTGATGAGGTCCTCATCCCCTCATTATGTAACCATACCACCTTATCCTTTGTCATTTTATTATTGCCACTATATCAAGTAGCAGGTACATATCTTTTAGGTATCAACTTTTTCCTTCTTCTTCATTCTTCTCCCTCTTTAAATGGGCCAAAAATTTGTCTGAAAATCCCATTTTCGAAAGTTATTGACTCATCCATTCCTTTTGTCAAAGTACTACTAGCTATATAATAGTCCTATATATCTTGAGTTTTGATGACATTGACAGTAATTTGACCCTTCGAAAAACTACACCTGTTTCCTTCCAGTAACCTTGCCAGAATCATCTTTTTCACAATGTTCCTCTGGTTTATCGGCATTTCAATCCATTTAAAATACACCTCTCCATTCATATCTACCAATGTAGGTCCTGCATTCCGATATCTACTCATGGGAAAGTATTTTGATTACTCTGTCTTTATCTGTAATTATTTTTGTTTGCTTTCTTTTACAACCACCTCCATCGTGTCTCTTACTTCCTCCTTGGTTTTCCCTATTAGAACTACATGCATAAGTTAGTATGTCAATTTTCTTGCCAATATGTACTGCTGTTTCCATTTCTGCCATTAGGTAGTTACATAATGTAATTTTGTATTCTAAAACTACATATTTCAGGTTCTCCACCTTTATTAAAAGCAACATTTCACCAACCACTAATTGTATGTTGGATTTTTGCAAATTCGGCTACTCATGTTTATCCACCTCAATTATTTAAAATAACATTCAAATTACGTATTCATAATCTCTCGTCTAATACAGGAAGCAAAATCAATCATTTTATGTGCGTGGAATTTATTGATTAAAAGGGTGGTTTAGCTGAGGTGAAATGTCATTGTTATCTTACACTCTCCTGAGATGATTTTTACTTGTATCAATCAATGTTCCTTAGTAACTTCAACGGAATTAAAATGAAAATTCTTCTCAATTGATTTAAATGGAAGTAAATGAATACGGATCAGGGGAAGCAGAAGCCCTACATTCTTAGCCGAAGACTCTCTTGTAAGATAGTATACCGCCGAATAAAACGTACAGGTGCTCACACAAGCAAGGGAAAATAAGTGAGTAGAAATAACAGCTTGAAACAGATGTGAAGCCTTGATACCAGAGTGTAGGTCATGGTATTGGATTCAGTCATAAGCTGTCGCGACACTTAAAACACAATGAACGCTAGAGGCAATACTCGTTTTTAATCTTTTGTTCAGAAATCAAACGTTCGAGACCATTTTCTGTTTAAAGCATTATCTCCATGGGCATCATAGACAAAAGAAGTAATTTTTTGTTTTTGTTTTTTTTGTTTTGTGAATGATAGCCTACATTTTGTGTTTTTTCTTCTGTCCTGTCTTTGGTGGTTTGTCTCATAGACTGTCTACTCAGCCTCGGTTATAAGATAATTACCATTGAAAATGCAACTTTATTTTCATTTATTGACATCCGGGCTAAAACTAGCACTCATATCCAAAACAGTAGTAGTTTACGTAAGAGAAACTTCTCAGATCTTCAGCGTTCGTCATCGCAGATACAACATAGAAAGAAACATAGTTAGTTGTGGTTGCTCCCCACGTAAATTGCGTTTCATCTGAAGCATAGAATTAGGAAATGCTCGAGCACACATACATGTACACCCATAGCACACACGTACTCACACACACATACGCACACGCGCATAAGCGCACCTCGCACAACACGTGCATATACATGCACTCACCCACATTCGCGCACACACATACATACGCTCGCACACAAAGGCTCGCAGACGCATATGAACACTCACATACGCGCACACAAAGACACACACTCACACGAACACACACACACACACGCACACAAAGGCGCACACACATACGCGAACACATACGTGCACACACATACACATACACGGCCACACATACGCACGGACATATACGTGCACACAATACGCGCACACACATACACGCATACACATACGCACTGACATATACGTGCTCACACACATACACCCATGGACATACGCATACATATATTACATTCAATAGGCTTAGAACCCTTAAAATGACCAAAGGCAGGAGTGGAAATTTCTGGATGAACAATCAGATGATGCAACCAGCGAAACTATTTTATTAATGTAACAACTAGACCTAAAATGACCAAAGTATTTATTAGCATTTATTATTAATGTGCCGTAGAGTGTTTCTGAAAGTACTGAATCAGAGTGGAATTAATTCAGATTGGAACATGTTCCTCTTCCTAAGCTTTGGTGACTGGAGTACTTATTAACGGATGGAGACTCTCCTGGTGTGAAGCCCGAGAATATTTTATACAATTGTGTAGCTACATATGTTTCCAATCCTTTTCCTCCAATACTTCCGTGTAAATTTGTTCTTTGAAATGTCTTTCTAGAGGGCTACGTTTCGCCGAACTCACCATTGAGGAAGTGACAATTCAGTTGGTCAAAAGCACAACTTTTTCTTCTTATAACTTTATGTCTCGTCGACGTCGAGACCATTAGGGGCGGGTCAAACAGATAAGAAACTTAAATTGATTCTAATTTCCCGTTGAATCTTATGACAATGATTCAGAATACCATCTAAATGTTTGTATTTGGAGCTTTAGGAGCGTAGATTATCAAAAAGTATTTTTTTATTAATTTATTTTGATTTTGTTTCCCTTTCTTCATTTGTATTTTATTAAAAATCGAAATATTAAAAAAATTTCTAGCCCTGTTTCATCGCTTGGCCATGGCCTTTTGAAGGAACCATCCCGGCGTTCGTCTGGAGTGATTTTGGGAAACCATGGAAAACCTAAATCTGTATGGCCGGACGGGGATTCGAACCCACGTGCTCCCGAATGCGAGACCAGAGCGTTACCGCTCACACCCACGATCGGCCTGAAAATAAACTCAACTCTGAAGTCTTTGCAGGTATAGTGCAAAAGTTTTACGTGAGAGCACAGCTTTTCGCCAGTTTCCTTTGCACTTATCTTCATTATTCTTCAGTCAGCTACAGTAGAGGACAAACATTGGGGGTGTACCCTGGAAGACTATTATCTAATTAATCGCCAAGAAAATATCCATCCTCACATTTATGAAGTTCGTTCCCCACACACAAATTTAAACTGTAACTGCTAAAATAAGTAACACTTATTTCAGGAACTACGGAAATCTAAAAATGGGAAAACATAAATTGTAACCCATGTCTAGGTTCGTCGAAGAAAGCTTTACTGGGTTGAGCTGTGGTAACTCGGCGTAAGACATAAGCTGTTGTGTGTACCAGTTCAACTTTGATTACGTGTCTGATGGATGAGCCTTTGTCTGCGTGTCGCCGGCTATGATAGACTCGTTCCATCACGTCATGACATCAATGATATCATCGCTAGAAACACTTTCCTAACGCACAGTTGTTGCTTGATTTGAGGCTTTCAATTTCTGATCAGAAGGAATATTTTTTCTGCTCATAACGCCTGTATTTCAGGGCCATTTTTCAAAAAAAAGTTTACAGAAGACAATGGCATCGATTAGATAAATGATGACTTTATGAACAATGCATAATTGTGCTGGTCCGACAGTAGCGCTAGTAAACAAGGACGGTTTCTAATCTTAAATCCGGGGCTTGATTCTAATTCGCGAAAGCTGAATGTTTGTAATGCAGGAATGAGATTAGCTTAAATTCTGTAGTAAACCACAGTTACATGTATACTGGATGTAAAGAGAGCCCAAGACACTATTATTTGTAGTCGACCTTCAACTCGTTACAAGTACATAGTGTTGTCGTTTCCCAGGTTCATCTAAAATCTGATGGACGTATCTCTCTGTACCTGAGCAACAAACCTTATAAATTTTCACTACAATTTATGTTAAAAGTAGAATTCCATTGCCGAACCCTAGTCAGTAGCCTAAACTTTGTAAAACATTGTGTGGTTATGTGAGATACAACAAACTTATAAATTAACACCACTGTGACTTTTTTTTGCTGTCTTTAGTCTTTCGACTGGTTTGATGCAATCCTCCATCCCTTCCTATCTTGTGCTAACCACTTCATCTCTACATATGCCTTACAACCCACGTCCTCAATTATCTGCTTCATATATTCTCTGTCTTCCTATACAGTTCTTACCTTCGACTGTTCCCTCCCCAGAAAATTAACCAATTCAGCATGCCTCAAAATATGACCTACCAGCCTGTCTCTTCTTTCTGTAAGATTCTTCCACAAACTTCTCTTCTCACCCATCATTTCCAAAACTCGTTGATTTCTTACTTTGTCTGTCCACTTAATTTTCAGCATTCTTCTGTAGCACCACATTTCAAATGCTTCAATTTTCCTTCTTTCCGGTATTCATAAAGTCCATATTTTGCTACCGTAAAGTGCTATGCTCCACACATAGAGTTTTAAAAAGTTTTTTCTAATTCCTAGATGAATATTTGAAACTAAAAGATTTCTCTTTTTCATGAAGGCTCTCTTTGCTAGTGCTATTCTGCTTCTAACATCATTCCTACTTCGGCCATCGGTTGTAATTTTGCTTCCTAAATAACAGAATTCACTTACTTCTCCAATTGCATTCGATTCTATTTTTATATTTAATCTACTAGTATTGGTATCATTTCTGCTACATTTCATCACTTTTGTCTTGCTTTGATTTATATTCAGTCCAAAATCTTCCTTCAGTATTTTGTTCATGCCATTCAGTAATTTCTCAATGTCCTCAGCTTTTTCTGCTAACAAGACAATGTCATCAGCATATCGCAGCATACTAATTTTTTCTCCCTGAACACTTATACCACATGGAAATTTTTCTTTTACGTTCTTTATTGTTTCCTACATACAGGTTGAATATTAACGGGGATAGACTACAACCTTGTATCACGCCCTTTTTATCTGATGCTTGTCTTTCATGATTCTCTACTTTTATTACAGCCACTTGATTCTTATATAGTTTATAAAGTATTCTTCTATCTCGATACTTTAGACCTGACTGCTTTAAAATTTTGAACATCTTGTCCCACCTAACATTATCAATACTTTTTCTAAATCAACTTCCCATGTTTGTCGGCTTGTGCTTTCTTCGGAAGTGTGAAGATGATATTTTTATTAGAATCTGTTGGAATTTCTCTTAATTACATCATATTTCGGACCCGGGCTTGCGAGAAGTCTCGGAAGAAGTATATACCTAGCTTCAAAATAGTCTTTACGATTCTGGTAGCATACAGAAATACGTTAAAATAACTGACAGAATCGTTAATGTGTTGCTTTCTGGCAAAACATCTCAAGTTCTACTGATATAGTGCCGTTCTACCGAGTTCAGTCAACTCATACACCCGCAATTTGTAGAGTTAAAACAGTTACTTTCACCGGTGTGGAAAGCACATGCTGTGTGTCTTGGTTTTACAACATGAGCTCTGAGACCACAGATCGGCCTAAGTATCTCACCGAGTCTTGTAAACATCATCCTACTAGAACTTCAATTTACTCCTGGCAGCAGAACTATTTGTAAATTTATAAACGTTTCTCGGGAAACAAACCGAGTAAACAACACGCTCAAGGCTGACTTCAAGGCAGACTTCAAGACTTGCAACTGCACCTGAAGATGGCGACGGAGTATAAAGTCGCCGAAATATTGTGCATTAATAACAATATATCTCGGTTTGTTTCCCGAGAAACGTTTATAAATAAACAACGCCAAGAAAAATTACATTCATTTATATTTGCAAATTGTTGCTCGATTCGGAAAGATAAATCACTAGTTCGGCTGGTAGTTTCTGATGTTGTATCTGTGCAAGTAAGGGAAATTTATGGCAACAGTGCAAATAAATCAGTACCAAGAATGACGGTTTGATGTATCCAACGAATGTGTCTGAACATTATGAGGTGTTTAAATTTAAACGTTGTCTTGAAAATTAATAAGCTAATCGTCATCCAATACATTTCAGTTAAAGCCGACATTGTTAACATGCTGGACTAGATGGCGAAAAGCCCTGAAAATATTTTTGGGACAAATCAAAACATAACTGGCCATTTAGTAATGGTGAAATTATTTTACTTATCCCTTAACCGAGTGAGATAATCCATGATCCAGATATGGGAAAACACTACGCTTTAGAGATATGTGGCAGTGGGTATCCTCTTTAATAAACTGTATTGAGCCTGGAGACCTCACCCCGATACATCAGCCATATTAGGAGAGTCTGGAAAATACCCTAAGTGTTAGTACACTGCCTCCCAGCACAGGGCTGCCTGAGTAATCAGCAAAATCAAAACGAATAACTGTATTTACTTCATTTACGTTTATATTGTAAAAAGGCAATGCAAATTTCAAATAAACAATTGAATTTGATTTTATACGCACTTACATTGTTTAAATAAAGCGTAATTCTGATGTCAGCCAAAGGTATTTGTCTGTTGTATACCAGAGAAAGGGGTTATAATGCGAGACATATATATATAATGCGACATTCGTTCAAATTAAATATTTACGCTGTATTCTCTGTATAGTTACTGAAACCAAGTGACAACATAATCTCGAACTTTTTTACAGAAGATAACAATCTGCGAAGTTTATTAAAATTCAGATAAAGTATACACAAAACGTAAGAATTCTCGAAAGATATCAAATAAATTAATTTATTCGTTATTGAAATTATACTTTACTTAGAAGCATATTCATAATATCAAAAATTTCCGTCAAATAAAATCAAATGCACTTATTTAAAAACATCCTAACCAAATACTCCAAGAACCCAATCACAAAAAGTTTACTAATATCACGAAGAATGTCAGTGAAAAAGATAATAAATAATCGTTATTCGTCCATCTTCAGAAAATTTTCCGCAACAAATTCCTGCTATGACCATAGGTGATGCCCGTCATTTTCGACGGTCGTGTATTATAAGAAACCAAAGAATCCTTTGAGATCGTTGAGACCGGGCGGATGTGTGGTGCCGGGTACTTGTTCTGTACTTGTCCCACTTGGCGATTTGCTCCTCAGAGCGTATGTAAATGTCGCGTTCTTGGCGACTGGTATGGTAATGTGGAGCAGTAAGTGGTGGACTATAAACCAACAAGGCCTGCCGCGCCGTAGGCAACTGGGAACCTTATGGCCCATAACATTCACATCTGTGCTCACAAAATTGTTGGTGCAGAGAATGGCCAGCACCAAAATTAATCTTTCCAGTGTACACAAAGAGAGGAAGATTACATTTAAGCACCAGTGTTGGCTCTTATTTCCTTGAGCTTATATATCCCTTCGTTGTGACCCATAGGTTGATGGGCTAAGTATTTCTCTGTAGTCGTGAATGAAGGTGGTTGGCACACTACCCGATACCGATCTCTCTGTCAAATCTTTCACACGTTCGTAAGAACTGTAGTAGGCGGTCACAAATTGATCTGCTATTCTACATACTTTTTTGATACCAGTAATTTTTCCTCTGATATATAGAATCCATAGAGCAGAATAGTACTCTAGAAGACGACGTGCTTGAGTACTCAATTTCTTCGCATTTGTGGTACAATTTCTCAAAATTCGACCTTATAATTGCACTCTATGATTATCTTTATCTCACGTGCTGATCAGTCTTCACGTTGTTTTCTGCTATTACGTACAAGTACTTCAGAGAATCAATCTTATCAAGGATTTTACAGCTTACTTTTGACTAATCGAGAAGGGGCTTTTTCATTTTTGACGTGGAAACGTCTTTAAAATCGGTGCCGGCTGATAGAAGGCAACCGCACTAAAATGAGCGTCAGTTTTATCAAAATAATTTCAAATTACAATAATTCAGATAAAAATAGAAATAATGCTTCATCTTGATCTCGTTTTAAAGATTACAGAAAAACGTTTGTGACAACAGCACTCGGATATTCACAAAACTTGAACGTAGTGGTCTGTGCACGCAAAATGAATTCAAGAAATTTAGCTCTTAGTTTAGAAGTCTGTCTTAAAAGTTAAAAAAAGATCAAATTTGGCTCATAGTCTGTGATCAAGCTCGAGTATTCTAATGCTCTCAGTTTGTATATAAATGGTTTTCTACAGCATAATGCTTCCACTAAGGACAGAAGTACAGAACACTTAATTGAAAATACATATTGGATTCGAGCAAGCGACCTCGGCAACGGGATGAACATTTAAGACAAATTGATGAGAATTGTATAATAGGCACTGCTTCTATAGATGAGATGCTACAAATTACGAACTCCGCTTATAATGAAACTAATTGGGGACCCAGTAACAACAAATACTGAATGAATTACCGCAAGAGACGAATCTGGTTTACTTCCATTGCTCATCGGCATGATTTTTGTTATAAACATTATTTCTCATTGGGGGGATTGGGATAGGTTAGGTTGGTTGAAAAGTATCCATGAGGCCCTTCAAAAGCCTGATTCTTGGGCTTCAACTGGGAGGAATGAAACGTAATATTATTTCAGCCCCTTCAGCGATTATTTTGATAGGAAAACTTTTTAAACAATAAGTTTGAAGATGCTGGCATATTTACTGATCGAAGCTTCATAGATCTTCCTAATATGCTCAGGAAGAGTGGAGCATATTGCGAGTTTTTTAGTCTGTGGTGTGTAGACTCTTATCCACTGCCAGGAGCCGCAGCTCTTCTGAAAGCGCCTGACTTAATGGCTGCTGAATATTTCAGGCGACGCGTCACCAGGACACCTGAAGTGGTTCCCTGGAGACGAACCCACGGCCCGACTGAGCGGATGTGACCAGTGAAAATCTGCATTAAACAGATCCTCCAGTCCCGTCTCACAGTGTAGACCTCTATTACTACTCATCGTATTTGTAAATAAGTATGTAACGTTGGTTCGTCAGCAGAGTAATACATCCGAAGTATTTTTCATTCTGACAGAATGCTAAGGAATTTTAATTGCAAGTTACTGAAGTAATGTTACTTCTAATATATGCTAAATCGCGTGCATGTTTTATACAGCAATTGTAATTTCTGCAATGTTGTACTGCTAATTTTAAATACTGTTCGAATTTTCGATGGTTCGGTGAAACGCTGTATTGTGATTGATTGATGAACTAGCTTAGTTTCAAAAACATTTACCTACGAACGATCTCAAATAATCCTCCCAGTGATATTTTGACGTAGTTAGCGAATACTTAATAATATAAGTCATCAAGACAATATTACAATTTGGAACAGCGTGATAGATTAGTGAATCTGCACACCAGAAAAACGGGTTCATCCTTGCAAATCAAGTTTATTTTCTACTTAACCAACGTCTTTAATTTTTGTTGCGTCACGTTTCAAAAGTTTAATTGTACCTGTTAACCTCATCAACATTCAAATCCCACTTCAACAAATAATTGTTCTCAGACGTACAGGATTATGCAGTTCCTTCCAAGTCATAGATCAATTGTAGGTGCTGCAAGATTTTTTCACTTGCCTTTCTTATTTGTGCCTATATCTCCGATTAAGTTATTTGTTTTAATTTTTAATTCGTAATTTATAAATCTCTAGCTCCAGTTTCGAAGCTTAATTCATAAAATGTTAGTCGGAAATTTTTAATTCACCGCAACTTCCTCTGATTATAAGTGTCGTTAATTCCAAGATTACAAAAAAATAAAAAAATCGTGTTATTAAGATGGGCGAGAGCATTTTTTGGTTCAGTTTTCGCTATTTCCATTAGGGCTGGAAAAATTAAAAATGATTAATGGCTTGAGGGCTGGCGACGGGAAAGGAAAACCACTAAAATGTTTAACAAGCTATTTTTTTTTTTTTCGGAAACAGTGCAAAAAGTTATGATGAGAAAATAACTCATAGACGGTTTTATATTTAGCTAGATTATAATGCGCAGATGTTACTTCTGTCATAACTCACAGATAAAATTCAATTTAATTTAATTGCAACAAAATTGGACGTTAATTATTTAATTCTTCTACTGCAGTACTTCGTATGATTATAAAAGTTCAGAAGTATCTTTTGCAAATCTTTCATCAAATAATGTTTTCTAATTTCTATCTCAAAACCAAAACTTTATTTCTTGTCCCCAAAAATAAATCAACATTACAGGAACTTCTAGTACGTCACACAGGATATTGCTTACGGCAAACAAATGTGAAGGTGCAATTGGGTTCACGTTTACAGTAGGTTTCAATCTTACAGAGGTAGTGCACCGTATTGTAGTTCTTGACCTGGAGCATTGGAAAGGAGGTCACCTTTTTCTACGCAAGAAGTTTCGGCCGTTCTGAATATTCGACTTCGTAAAAAGATACCTCGACTTTATGGGGGCTTGAAGTTCCTTCGTCCAGACCACCGCTCTGGCCTCGCATTCGGGAGGACGCGGGTTCGAATTCCCGTTCGGGCATCCAGATTTGGGTTTTCCATGGTTTCCCAAATCACTCCAGGCGAATACCGGGATACTTCCTTCAAAAAGATCATGGCCGAATTCCTTCCAGTTTCTTGTTCCCAGTCCCATCCCGCCTCTAATGACCTTAGCCCTCGACGAGGCGAAAAGCAATAAGTAAAAAAAAAATAAAAAAAAAAAAAAAAAAAGTCCAGGCTGTAGTCAGATGTTATACCGACTGACCTATGTGGTCTACAGCTGTTAACACTAGTTTTATCAGTAACAGCATGCCGGAGAAACGTAATAGTAGCAGTTACTTCTGTGGTTCCGTATGTTGTAACAAGCATGTTATTTCTTCCGAAAATGTAACATAACCGGAAATCTCATCTGCTCGTTTAAAAGCCTAATGAATGCGCTACTCAATGCCACAACAGATGGGAGCATCGGAAAATGTAAACCAAATTCACGTAAACAGAAGCTATTGTTTCACTACACCAGATTATTCTAAATTAATGCAGCTAAGTGGACTACTGCAAAGACTAACAGGAACTAAAAAAATTCAAAGCTATACCTCAGACATCTATACGGAAGAGGGTTCCTGTTACCGAATAACAACAGGTGTTCCCCATCGTTGAAAAAGATCTGCGGATGATCTGTGCGACCACCAAGAGGCCTATTAAAATTGTATTGTCGGTTGGTCTTTCTAGCCTGGTCTGTGATTTCTTCTGTAGTTGCTTTCTTGATTATATTGCTCATATCACAAAGATAACGAGCATTCCCCTAGCGTTCTAACCAACATGCTAATTCTTCTTATTGTAGATCGCCGATGCGAGTCCGGTGAAGGGAATAACAGTTTTAGTATTGCGGTCGTCTAGTCTCAGCTTTCGTTTCGATAATTACATCCGCATATGGCAATAAGATAAAAACCATTGGCTAGATGATCAAAAGTTCCATAAAGAATATAACTACCCCCGCATTCTGCAAAACTACAGAAAGCTGTTTAAAAAATGTAATCAAAAAGTTCTCTACAGTGACCTTTAAAGTACCAGTGCATTGTAAACTACGCAGTGTGAAAACAGAAGCTATTTACGCAGTGTTAAAACCATGCTGACAGAAGTTGAAATATCTAGCCTCTGTGTTGTTTACTTTGAAGAACTATTTTTCTCTGATGTACAGCATTATCTTCCCTTTAATCAGAGGGTCGAACATACCGAAAGGAAATCAACCATATTTCTCTTCAAGTAATCATCACAGAATTTACCGAAAGAAATTTTGGGAGACAGTAGTAAAACGTAATCTGATAGTGGGCTGCCCCGTATCTTAGTTTCATGCACTATATTCGGTAGCGGAGGGACGTCAATTTTCTTCGCAGAACTTAAATTGATACTAGAGCCAGTGAAATATAATCGCAACTGTGTGTAAATTGAAGCAGTAATTACCACTGATTCTCTGTGTATAATCAAGAGTTCGAGAAGCCAGTTGGAACAAAAGGATGGCAACTATAACAATAGACATTCTCCCTGAAATACGCACCAACAGCATAAAGGATATAACATCAAGTTTCATGTTGGTCCAGTCACACAAGGGGACAAATTTAATGAGTACGTCGTTGGGCTGGTGAAGGAAGCTATCAAGTGGGGACAGAGAGAAGGCTTGAATTCTACTAAACAGCTAGCAGATCAATTAAGGCAAACGGAATGGAGCAGATCGTTACAACAAAAAGGTTCTCACTGCAGCTGTTTACAACTACTATCCCCACGAAGCCTTTGTATTACTACAACGTTAAAAGACTGCATCACATGCATTACCAGAAGTCGATTCTATCGTGGTAACTTGCCCAATCATTTAAATCGAATACGGTTTAGAGAAAGTCCCAAATGTTACTGCTCAGACACAGCAATGAGCGACCTAACCACATTATTTTTTCCTGACAAAAGTATAGATTACCGCAAGACAAATAACAGATAGAATTTAAAAAAAAAAACTTTGAATTCCCTTTCCAACGAACACAGCTATTTTGCTATCTTCTAAAGATAAAAAACATTTACAGGATATTAATGACCTATTTTAAAGATGGAAATATGTTTATCTAAGTTTTACTTGCAAAATTAATCCCTTTAAGAATCTTGAAACCTTATTTTTAACACGTTTGCATTCTTTTGAATTGTGTACTGTCTATTGTGATGCACGATTGTATCTACCTATATGTGTATTCATTCCAGTTGTATAGTGATCAATTTTAACACATGACCTGTTGTAAGTTAGTCCAAAAGTGTTTTACTCGAACCATTATAACGCATATTGTTAGGCTAATAATTAATTGTAAGTGCTGTTGTACACATCAATGGAGACTTATGTAAGATGCTAGCTGAATGGACGAAAAGACCAAAAGCCATTAATATAAAATATAAAAAAATAGCCGGACCATGGGTTGAACCAGCATCCTCTTGAATTCCAGGTCCAAACGTTGCAATTTACCCACCAGGCCTTGTTAAATATTACATCCACAGCTCAAAGACATGATAACAGATAGTTTTCCCTAGCTTCCAGTAACAGGTTGCTGCTGAATGCGGCCCACCCGATGAAAATCACATTTCTATCTGAAAGTAACATCGATACGCTATGTAAACAAATTTCCTTTGGAAGAAAAGCTCTTGACTGCCGTTTTATCTCCATAGTCGATGGGAAACGCTGCAATTTTCCGCTTAAGTTGAAAGATATCCCGGCAATTTTACGTATTGTTGTGAACCTGTCAAAAAAAAAAAAAAAAAAAAAAAGCGAACTCATCAGACCGCATAAGGTCTTGAGCGTTGAGCTCCAATGGCCGCGAGAGAAAACCGCTACTTGCTGGAGACTGCAGCGCGATTACCCTGCTGAATAGAGGGAAACATTGGTGCTTCTGCAGTTATAGCTGGAGGCTTTGGTTTTGAAGGAAATGGATTCGACTCTCGTTTCGAGCAAAAAAATTTCCGTTTCCCAATATTTACCGAAATCACTCTAGGAGAAGGGCAATATAACGAAAGCCACTGGCTGGATATAACTCCGGTGCCAAGCCTTGAGTTATATTAGGAGGAGAGCAGAGCAAAACTTGCATCAACCGGATGAAGAGGCCAACGTACTTCATGGACTGTGGAACCCACAGAAGAAGAATGTACCATTTTGTGTCTCCAATCTACTCGAGCACTGGAACCCACAACAGCTTAACCCGTCTCCGGCTGAGCAGCTGTGAGAACGACTAGCCATTCCAACTGGCACTCAACAGTTGGCTGCCTCGAAAGATAACTGCAATATTGTGGGATCGTAACTTCTCCAGGTGCGTTCCTGATATTCTCAGAGTAACATGACCGATAACACTACTGAAACTCCTCCTAAAGCTTGAGGAAGTTCTCAATTATGAGTACCTGACTGTGGCTGAAATTAAATGTAGATATGCAACATTTTTTTTTTAACTGCTTAACGTCTCCTATAACAACTAGGTCTTTAGAGACGGGAAAGGATGGGGGCAAGGAATGGGAAGGAATTCGGCCATGGCCTTTTGAAGGAAGCATCCCGGCATTCACCTGAAGTGATTTGGGGAAACCATGGAAAACCCAAATCTGGATGCCCGGACGGGGATTCGAACCGCCGTCCTCCCGAATGCGAGGCCAGAACGCTAGCCGTTACACCACCACGCTCGGTGCAACATTTTCACCAACATCGTGAGGTGGAAAAATTTGGCGATGGAAAGTCTAAAAGGTCGTGATACTTTAAGCCACACTCGAAGCTAATACTTTATCAGAATAGCTTTCACGCGGATCTAGCAGCAGTTCTGTAATACTATATGATGCAAGCAGCCATTTGATACCTGTTGTCATCATAACAGAAGTGGCTTCTTAAATGTAAGATCAATGCACTACAAGATGTAGTTTTTTCAATAAAAGTTTCTCGGGAGTCCAGCCGGATGGTGTCATAAAACGACGACGTTTCGACAACCTGCTCGGTTGTCTTCATCAGGTCTATTTTGGATATTTCTTCTCAAAATCACAAAAACAGACTGGCTTCGCTGCCATGTCAGCCTAGTTACAGCTCACCATTGAGCTGGTGTAAGGTGGAGTATATTGCCCTAAGGCATTGACTCCAAGTATTTGGACTGAACAAATCTTCGCTGTCGGTGTGTCTTCATTTTGGCTGTAGATGTCTTCTTCGAATGGTGTTTCTTCACAAGATGGAGTGCCGGCGCATCTGCCATCTCAGAAATGGTCATCAGTTTATGCTGTGGTGCCCTCAGGGCTGCCGCGGCGTGTTTCGTAAATCTTCCTTTGAAGCAAGGTGGTTGACGAGGTTCTTGAGTAAGTCGACGAGGGCATCCAGTCGGTCTTCTCGCTGTCCCGGGTCTTGGCAGTTGCAGGAGTGGCTGGTGTGGGCTCTATCGAACTTATGAGGCTCCGACTTCTTCTTCTGTCTTGCTGCTGGATGGTGGATAGGAACTCGACGCTGCTCTGGCGATCCATTGCTCGACTGCCGCTGCTGTGGGCGTGTCTTGCACACTTCCCGACTTGGTGCGGGCTGCGTATGGAGCCTTGGACGAATCTTGCGAAGTTGCTGCTTCCACTTGTCGCAACCGCGGAAAGAAGCTGCGTGCCTGGATCCGCAGTTACAGCAGACTGGCTCATCCCGTGGTGTTTTGCAGTCTGCAAGCATATGTCGTCCTCCGCAGCGGACACACCTGACCGGTTCAGTGCAGTCCCTGGCATAGTGCCGGAATTTTTGGCACCTGAAGCACTGGACCGGGCTGCGTGAGGGTGGCTTCGCTGAGATGGTCTGCGTTGTGGCGTTGCGTGGGGGCGGTTTCTCCACGGTGGTCGGCGTTGTGTCACTGGTACTCACTCCATCAGGGAGCATGTTGTTGTGGCCCTCTGGATTCTGCTGCTCAGGAGCTTCCTTTCCCACTGCAGTGGTGTTGACATCTTGGGTGGGTCTCTTGGGCAGTTGTGGGGCGTGGACGATCCCATTCGCTTGAAGGAACTTGGTCAGCCGTTGTAGTTGGTCGAGATGTTGCGGGAGAAACTTCAGCCCGCCCTTCAGTGGGATAGCGAGGAGGAGGTCCGACGTTTCCGCGTGGAGCTCGGCCATCAGCTCGACGTAGTTTCCGTCGTACTCCGCCGTGATGGGTACGACTGGCCCTTGTTCCGTCTGCTGTGTTTCTTCTTGAGATGACCGATCTTCCACTTCTTGCGTGTCTTCAGTTTGTGGGAGTTCGTCGACATCTTCCGTCTCGTCTGCTACTGGTTCTTCTTGCGGGTACGGCATGATGTTAAATCGTCGTTTCAGCTTGGCGATGTATTGCTCCAGGTCAAAGTCGTGCGCCCAGAGCGTTGGGAACACCACCGCTTCGGGCCACTCCTCTGGCCAGCTTGGGTCATCACGGATGATCCGCTTCTTGGCAAGATGGCTGCATTCGTGTCTTGTGAGACACTTCATGAGGTTCTTGTAGTTTGTTGGCAGGTCGTATACGAAATTAATGTCGTCAAGGTGGATCTTTACAACCAAAGACCACCTCTCCTCCTGGTTGTTGGCTGCCAGTCTGCGCTTCCATCTCTCGCGGGTTGCCTTGTTCTGGTTTGCGATGAAGTCACTGGCCCTGATTGTGCCGTGATGCCACTTCTGCCCGTCGTGGCGAATTTCTTCCAAATATACTCGTATATTCTGGAAAACTCGTGGCATGGCGGCTATGCGTGCTGAGCGAGTCAGTGAGAGAGTAGTGCGAGAGTCGAGTAGCCTACACACACACCCGAGCATTTTCTGCAAAATTACTTTATTTTGCAGTTTTGGTGAAGTTTTTGTCTTTTGACATTTCCTTCAATGTTACAAGATGCGTATCATTACTGTTGGTGTGTCTTTGTTTTCGCTCTGAGATATTTTAATTGTCTGTCACTATTGACAGGGGCCTTTTGTGCTTGTCAAACGTGGTCGAGTACTGTCCCAAATTGGCTATGATGGGATTCAGTGATTTTCTGGCGGCTCTGTAGAATGTTCTTGTTACTTTGAGGATTCGCTCCGAGAGTAATGGTATCCCTGCGGCTTCATGCAAGGGGGCTGTAGGGAACCGGCATGGCACATGTAGTGCACGCCGAAGTGCGCGGTTTTGCATTATTTGCAGCCGTTTGATGCTAGTCTTGGAAGCATACCCCCACACTGGGCATGCATACTCAAGGATTGGGCGTACGAGACTGCAATAGATGTTGACGCCGGTGCTGGCTGACAAGGCACTGTCCCTGTTCAGCAGGGGGTAGAGTTCTTGAAGCCTAGTTGCCACTTTCCTTCTTACCTCTTGCGTGTGTCTTTGCCACGTCAGGCGAGAGTCAAGGACTACGCCGAGGTATTTAACTGTAGGTGACCATACGATATCTTCCCCGTTGAGGTGCAGGTTTGGTGTATGGTTTCTCTCCCGATCACGCTTCCCCAGGCGTCTCGTGAATAATATTGCCTGCGTCTTGGCGGTGTTAAGCAAGATCCTCCATCTCCTGGCCCAAGCTTCTGTTTGTTGAAGGACCTCCTGGAGCCTCCTAATTGCTGCGACCTTGCACCTGTGTGCGGTGAAGAATGCCGTGTCGTCGGCGTAGAGGGCTGTGCGAACTGTGGCAGGGGCTGGTATGTCGGCAGTGTATAGGTTGTATAACACTGGGCCGAGTACCGACCCCTGTGGTACACCGGCGTTGATGGGTCTACGAGATGAGATGCCGCTGCCGACTCGTACTTGGAAGGATCTCCCAGAAATGTAGCTTTTGATGAGCTTTACCAGAGGGCCGGGGATGCCCTGTGTGTAAAGCTTGAATAACAGCCCACTGTGCCAAACTGAATCGAACGCACGGGCCACGTCCAGAAGAACTAGCGGGCAATAACCTCTGTGGTTATAGGCCGCGGTCGCACGCTCGACGATTCTCATGATTTGCTGTGTTGCAGAGTGACCCCTTTGGAATCCAAATTGATAATCAGGGATTATATGCTCCCTGTTAATGTGGGCCTCCAGTCTCTTGAGTACAAGTCGTTCTAGTACCTTACTAATTGACGAAAGCAAACAGATTGGTCGATAATTTTGGGGGAAGAGGGTGTTTTTCCCCGGCTTTGGTACTGCAACCACCGTGGCCCATTTCCAACAGCGAGGGAAGAGCTGGCTGCTTATGATAATGTTGAATATATCAGTGATGTGGTCGACGACTTGTTGGGGAAGATTTTTCAATAGTTGGTTACTAATATTGTCGATCCCAGGAGCCTTCCTAGGATGAAGCCGGTTTATAATGCTGCGAACTTCTTCAGGTGTTATTTCGTCTATGGTGTAGTCTTCATCATCAACTGAGAGGAATCTGGTCAGTCGACGACGGATGTCCGCAATTTCATCCTCATCATAGTCCTGAGCGGATCTGAATTGCCGCTCAAAATGATCTGCCAGTGCATTTGCTTTGTCCTGGTCGCTAAACACTATGCCCCTTTCACCGTGCAGCGGTGGTATTTTTGTTTTCCTCTTGGTGAAACGCCTTGTTTCTTTCCATAAGGTACCGTCACTAATTTGGAGGGTGGCTAAGCGTGCGGACCATTCTCTGTTGCGGTGATCTTGGATCGCCGCCTTCAGCTCTCGCTGCAGCCGATTGAGTAGGCGTCTGGTGTCGGGACGTCTGGTTAGGTGCCATTCTCTGGCAACTCTGTTTTTGTGTCGGATCTGCGCCAATAGGTGTGGAGGTAGTTGGCGCGATTGACTTCTGTCGACCGCTGGAGGCGTGGCTCTGTTTGCAGTGTCTAAGATGGTTTTTGTGACCTGTTTGATGGCTGACTCAAGGTTCATGGCGTCAATAGGTCGCAGTCTTATCATGGATTCCGCTACATCTGCTCGGAAGCTGTCCCAGTTGGTTGATTTGTAATTGGGAGGATTTATAGTGGCTGGTCTCCAGGGGCCGAGGTCGATTTCAATTATGACCGGCGAGTGGTCTGAGGATAGCCTGTTCATCGTGGTGGTGGAGACGTAACCAGTGATTCCTCGTGTCATAACGATGTCCAGGACGTCCGGTCTACCACCATTCCAAGGATGATGTGTAGGCTGCTCTGGTCCCCAGACTAGTAGGTTGTGCCGACGTGCAATTCTGTGTAGTTGCTGCCCTGCAGTGTTGGTCACTCTGGAGTTCCAGTCAGTGTGTTTAGAATTTAAGTCTCCCCCTATGAGGAGTTTGCCTCGAAAGTTTAATATTTGGGTGAAGTCATCTTCGATTAGTCTTCTGCTCGGTGGTCTGTAGGCAGAGACCACCGTGACTGGCCCGCTACTGGTTTGCACCTCGATAGCCTTTGTTTCCAGCTGCTGGGGCGAAAGCAGCTCATGATGAGGGATGCCGTGTTTGATGTAAATTGCAACACCGCCTCCGGCTGTTGGTCGATCTTGCCGGTAGCAGCAGTAGTTGGCAACTGTGGCTCTGAGGCCATGTTTGAGATGTGTCTCAGACACGAGGCATATGTCTATATCCTCGTCTCGTAGAAATTGTCTGAACTCACCAATTTGTGAGTGGATGCCGTCAGCATTCCAAATGCACATGGTTAGTCCTTGTATATGCGTTCTAGCCATTGTGGGGAGAAAGGTTGCCAGGGTTGTCGGTTGTTAGGGCCGTCTTAACTGCGGTTGCTATGTCCGCGGCTAGTTGGTCGAATTTAGTGAGAAGCGTTGTCACCATGTTGAAAAGGTTGCCTACTATTGTTAGCATTTGGTCCATCGTCCCTCCATTCGCAGAATCAGAAGAATTTCTGTTGTGGTTACAATTTTGGCATTGTTGGCCAGGTTTGGGATGGCTGCTCTTGTTGGCTGCAGGTTTTTTGTTTCCCTTGGGTTGACTTTGACCAGTGACGGCTTCAGCAAAGGAGGTGATTTCCGAGTGGTCGATTGGCATTTTTGCCTCACTCTTCTTGCTTCCTTTTTGCTGGCCTTTGCCATTCTTCTGAGGTGGGTTCTGGGCGTTATTCTTATCTTCTCGTTGGCGCCTGTGTTGGTTGGTAGCTGATGATTCCTGGGCAGGTGTTTCTTCCGCCTTCTTCTCTGCGTTCGTCTTCTTCTGCTCCTTGTTTGTCTGGGTAGAGGTGACACCCCGTTGTCTATCTCGGGCGCGTTTGAACGCTGGACACCCCTTATAGCTCGCGACATGGCTGCCTTTGCAGTTAGCGCATGTCGGGGCGTTTTCACCCTTCCTCATGGTGCAAGCGTTGGACAGGTGCGCCCCTGCGCACTTGACGCACACTGGGGGCATGTTGCAATGTCTCGCAACATGCCCCAGGGCCTGACAATTATAACATTGAACTGGGCCATTGGAGGACCTCAATTTTTCTACTTTAATCCGTAGGGACATCAGTACTTCCAGTTCAAACACTTTCCTGTTTTGAGGCCGATCTGGAAGCACCACAAGGAAAAGAGGCATTACTTCAGAGCCGCCAGGTCTCTTTAGTTGTGTTACTGTTCTTATGTCGAGTCCCAGCTCCTCTAATTCTTCCTTGATATCTTCCGGTGGCATGTTCGAGGGCATGCCACGGACGACGATCTTCAGTAACTTTTCCGCCGCGGACGGGAATGTATAATAAGGTATTTTCCTCCGCTGCAGCACTGCGGTGACGTCCAGGTAATCTTCAGTGTTGGATAATGTCAGTTTGACTTTATCTCCACCGGCGGACTTGGCTTGGAAAGGCCGCCCGTTCAGTGTTCCTTTCACCATCTGGTACAGTTCCTTGTATGTGTTGGGGTACTGTACCACGATGGGCGGGATCTGCTGTTTGGAGCTCTGCTGCTGCTGTTGTTGTTGCTGCGGCTGCTGATGCGGCTGCTGTTGTTGCTGCTGCGGCTTCTGTTGTTGCTGCTGGTGTTGCTGCCGTAGCTGCTTTTGTTGCTGCTGGAGCTTCTGCTGTGGCTGTGTTTGTTGCTGCTGCTGTTGTTGTTGATGATGCTGCTCTGGTTCTTCCTGGATCAGCACGTCATATGGGTTGCTGAGTTCAATTCTGCAGGGTCTAGAGTAGGCGGAGGTTTACAGGTGCGACGCGCCTCCGTGAACCCTGCACCGTCTGTTTGGTCCCCAGCTGAACTTGTTTTTCTGTTCTTGTTCGTGGATTTACCGCGAAACGGGAAAGTGGCGGATGGTTCCGGGAAACTGAAGGCACCGATGACTTTCTTCTTTCCCGCCTTCTTGTCTTTGCTGGTCGTGGCGAGCTGCGACACAGGGATGCTGAGTTTACTATGGCTGGCTCTCTTCTCACTCCTCGACATCTTCGCTTTACCACCGAGGAGCGGTGAGGTGCATCGCTTAGTTGCGCGGGAGTCAAGTCCGTGGGCAGGCCCGGTTGTCGATTGCGTTGTGTGGATGGTCCCAGTAGTATCCATATTCGAATCCGAGTTCGGTTGCCAGGTTGTCGTACCATCTTGCGTAGCCGTCCTATTCATATCCGTTGCCAAGTCCGTTTCCGTTAGCCGGGTCGTCAACGTGGCCGCTACTGCCGCCGGCAAAGCCGAGTGCGGTGGGGCACTCGGCCCGCCTGGCGCGACAGCGCGGCGAGCACTTTCCTCATCGCACATCCTCACTCAGCGAATGCCAACTCGGAACTAGTCGAAGGTCTAGGCGCGACTCAGTCGAGTAGCCTCCGAAATTCGAATGTCGTGTATAGAGGGTTTCCAGGACGCCCAATCAGCGCGCTGGAACTGAGGGTATCAGTGTTGCGGACTGCGTATGGAGCCAAAATGGTCACCCATCCAAGTGCTGACCAATACGCCGGGAAAGTCTCCATTTACATATGTAGTTTTTTGTTGTAAAATTTCATTTGTCCTTCAATTCGATACATCAAGAGCCAGTTTTTGGGTTTTTATCACCTCAACAGCAATAGTTCCATAGCAATGAATCTAACTGAATTGCGATGGGATTACTGCTGTAGCAATTTCCCTAGTGATCTATTTATTACCCTATTATTATTGTTTAATTGTTATCTTTATGTACCCATCTACTATTGCCATTTACGAATTTTAAATTCTTATAGCGTTTATGGTAAATTATTCATGATTTCTCTGAGTAAATAATTCCAATGCCCAACACGCTTATCTGAAAAAAAAAATTCTCACTCCCTTATTTATGAAACCGAATGCCACCTGTAGTCATGGTCATCTTTTCCCTTCCATGCCTACTTCTAATTCTTGGAATATCTTTCCAAACCTCATCACCAACAAACGCCTTGTATACTCCCAGCACTCCCTTCACCTTCTTCCTGCCTCATTTATCAAATCAGTTACTGATTGGGTACTGCGGTAATTAACACAAACAAAGCTAGCTGCTCTCCTTTGCACGCCATCTAACTCCTGTATTTGGTATTCAATGTTGGTACTGCATAGCATGTATGACACAGGACGAGCAAAGCGCTTAAGAAAAACCACGTGGGTCTCGAATCAGGGGTAAGTGGTAAATAAATTCAGCGTATTGGTTACTCCGCTACCGGGTTATGAACGCCTCACTATTCACTGAAAGCGTAGACGAAGAAATAAATGATGCCTATGCTTTTTAATTATTTTTTTATCAAGACTTTGGGGTGCTTTGACGACGAGATCGTTAAAACCAACCCGTAAAAGATTAATGGCAAGGAACGGGAATCAAATCGCCAGTGGCTTTTGTGAAGATTTATATTGCCGCTCTCCTAGAGTGATTTCGGTAAACATTGGAAAATGAGATTTTTTTTGCTCCAAACGAGAGTCGAATCCATTTCCTTCAAAACCAAAGCCTCCAGCTATAACTGCTGAAGCATCAATGTCTTCCTCAGGTGTGAAATTTCGTGTTTTGTTTTAAGACGAAATTCGGCGATACAGCTTTGAGGACTTCACTGCAATCACAAGCCGAGAAATTCTTTCTCTTACTTAAAAAAAAATCCACCCTAAAAAAAGTCGTGATGCCACTAACGGTAAACTGAAATGCTTGATAATTTGCGTCTTTGTGATTAGTTTCTTTGAATAACAATGAATGAACTATAAGATCAATCAAGGAATCAGGAGACATAAAAATGAATTCCACAAAAACAATTCTTGTAAAAATAGGCCAAGTCTCGTGCTCTCGTGCTTGTGCAGTGACAAAAAGTTATGAGAACTTTTTCTGAGCCTAGTGAACACTTAACAGAGTATATTCACTTCACTTTGTGAAATAGAATGCTTTTTCTCTGTGTTATGGAAAGTTTATTTAGAATTAAGAAAAAAAACTCTTGTAACTTGGCCATTACGTATACCATGTTTTTAAATTGATGTGATATTGTGTAAGGCACATAATATGACCTAAGACTGAATAATTTCAATTTTTGATTATTTATTTAAAAATTGGTTTAGATTTAAAAAAAAAAATGTAAAACCTTCAAATAAACTTAAGACATGTCATTTTGCCAATTAAAATATTGTTTATTTTTATCGTTAACATTAAAATTGATTTATTATTTTAATTAACAGACGTTTATTATTTAATTTATTACCGGTTTAAATGACTATGTTTTAAATATATGCGTAAAAAAACTGTTGGCTCGAACTCACGGAATCCCGCGAGATTGAAAACACTGTGGGTTTGCAATCCCTGCAAGACTGGTACCTGCGCGGCATTCAGAATGACGCAGCTGCGATTCTCTGTTCGGCCATCCAAACTTTGCTTTCTCGAAATTCACCGCGTGAAATCCGGGGAAATATCTTCAAAAAAGCAATGAGCAAATTTCTTCGCGTTGCTTGTCAGAAATACTATACTGGGTCTAACCGATTATAGAAGCACTAGAGATGAAAAAATGGAGAAAATTCGAAGAAGTGAAACTGTAAAATAAAGTACTAAGATTCTGAAAAATCAATAATAGATAGATAATATGGACTGCACATGGTATAACGAGGTTAATAACAAAAAAAAATCTAAACTATACAATAAGGGGGATGCTAAAAAACAGGATCCAAATTCTGGATAATATAAAACCAGGATCAAGACCTGTATGTCAAGAGAGATTCGCACCGATCGTGGTGAGTGAGCGGTTAACGCTCTGGCCTCGCATTCGGAAGGACGTGGGTTCGAATCCCCGTTCGGGTATCGAGATTTGGGTTTTCCATGGGTTGCCCAAATCATTTCAGGCGAATGCCGAGATACTTCCTACAAAAGGCCATGGCAGAATTCCTTCCAGTTCCTTATCACCCATCCTTTCCCGTCTCTAATGACCTCGTCGTCGACGAGTCGTAAAGCCATAATCAAAAAAAAGAGAGTGAGGTAGGACCGCAGAAGGCAAGAAGGAACAGAGAAATATTGGTGTGCTATGAATGAAGCTGTTAACAATACGAATTATTTGGGTACAACGCACTGACTAGAAAATGCTGGTTCAATTTAGCATTGAATTTTGATAACCCCAACAAGTTAAAACATAGCTTGTAATAGTAAGAAGGTAACATTAAACTTCAAAAGACACTTTTTTACATTATTAATATAGTCCACATCTTCATAAATACTAATAAATTTCCAACTCTTAGCAGTAAGTATTCAGCAAAACTTGCCATACGAGCATCATAATTTCAGCAGAAATCTGTACCACTGCTTCTTTCTTATTATGACATTTTCAAAAAAATTTACAATGTATCTCTCATTTGTGAGAAGTGACTGCGCCTAATCGGTTCTTCCATAAATAAATTTCTACTTGTTGAATTCCTTTTGACTGAAGCACGACGCTCATAGGTGTTGAGCCATAATTAAATTACTTAGTTTTCTTCATAAAATTTAAAAAAGTTGGCATTTGTGTTTGTCAGTCATTCAACCAACACAACTGTGATATTATTTCTTCCTGTGTGTTGTTAATGTTGACGTATAGCATTCGGTAAGACGTGGGATCAAATTCGCTCTAAACCCCCAAAGTTTGATTTTTTCATGTTTTCCCAAAATCAGTACAGGGGAATGCCGGTATGGATCCCAAAAAAAAAAAAAAAAAAAAAAAAAAAAAAAAACCCAAAGGCCATGTCCAAATTCCTTCCCATTCCTTACCCCCATCCTCTCCTGCCTCTGATCACCTTGATAGCAACAAGCCGTAAAGTTCCAAACAGAAAAAAGCACTTTTAATGTGTATGTACATCACTAGCATTATTATTATCATTGTTATCATTATTATCTTCTGTACCTAAGAAGTTACAATTATATTAAAAAAACAGAATAGCACTAGCAAAAAGAGCCTTCACGAAAAACAGAAATATTTTATTTTAAAATATAAATATGTGACTCAGAAAAAAAACTTTTTATTACTCTTATGTGTGGAGCGAAGCATGAACTTTAGGATTACCGGAAAGGAGGAAAATTAGTGCTATAGAAGGATGTTGAAAATTAACTGGGCAGGTAAAGTACGAAATGTACGTATTTTGGAGATGATGCATGAGGAAAGAAGTTTGTGGAAGAGTGGAACATAAAGTTGTGAAGGAATGGTGGGTGATATATTGTGACATGCAGGACTCGTTAATTGGTTAATGGAGAGAACAGTCGAAGAGAAGAACAGTAGAGGAAGACAGAGATTAGAATGTATGAAGCAGCTAATTGAGGACTTAGGTCGTTGGGGATATATTGAGAAAAAGAGGTTAGCGCAAGATAGGAAGGAATGGAATATTGCACTGAACCAGTCGAGAGACTGATTATATCAACAAATAAAAATATTTTCTATACTAAGGACGAACACAAGACGAACAAAACATTTATTTTAACCTCCCATTGCTTATGGCCGGACTCAAACAGGCGACCCACACAGGGGTATTTGACACAAAAAGCCGATCAAAAGTCAAAAATGTTTTTTAGCAAATTCAAAGAACCCGTATCTACCAGACTCGAGGCAAATGTCTATAGAATAACAATCAGCTATGTTTTTTAGGTAAGCTCCATTCCCCACCCCGTGAACAGTCATCTTCTGAGCACATTGCAAGACCCACGTACTGATCCGAAGCAAATACGAGAAAATTATAAGTTGTACCATTTTAATTTGTGAGTGATGTTAAGTGAGTAGTGGTGATTTTAATCATGGATATTGTTCAGCCAGGTGCCTAGAATTGAAATAATAGTAACATTCATCCAAAGGTACCGCACTACTTTATTTCTGTACAGTTTTGTAAGCTGACTCATTTTGTACTGATTTTTTATTACGAAAAGTATTAAAGAGTGATTTTGTTATATTTCCGGACCTTTCCCGAGTCTGATTTCTTATATGGTATTAGTTTAGTGTACTATCTTGGTGTTCCATTAAAAATTGGGTGCCAAAAAGTGCCAAACGTCTATTTATTCGAAAATATTCTAGATTATTTACAATGAATCAAACTTACTTTTTTCGGTCACATTTTTTTCATGTAAGATTTTCTTTGTTATGGGCTCTTCTGGTATCATGCTCATGACCCGAAAAGTTATTTATGATATGATTAAACACGAGAAAGGAAATTATTTCGTGCAAAAGTTGCAATTAGTCGAGGAAAATATTTTAAATCAACCGACATTGACGGTCGAACAAAGGCAACAGTTCGAACAAAGGTTTTCAAGGCTTAAATTGGAAATTAAAAGAAAATGGCACGCTGCTAAGAGAATTGAGAGTGTATTTTTAAATAAATACCATGATTGGTTCAAAAGATCTATCGAAATTCCCATAAAATCCAATCCGACCAATGTGGATTGGCCTATAAAATCTTTCGATGATTTGACCGATTTTAGCAAATGATATCCGCAGAGATAATAGGTATTAACAAAACATTGATTGACAGGTTTTATACTATTATCTGAATAATATATAGTGGTCACAAGATAGATATTAAAAAAAAATTATTCCCCACTGCCAAGAAAAATTTAAAATGTACTGTACATTGAACTGTACTCGTGGCATGCAATGTCACCTATACAAGAAGTATTGATTGAGGGCACACTTATAATAGAGTATGCACTTTTGCCTGTAGGCACTCGGTCAGATGCAGCAGCAGAAGCTAGAAACAAATATTTTCGACGATTTAGGGAGAGACACTCCAGAAAACTTAGTTGGGTGTAGTGTAACGCAGATGTCATTAATAGGCTTTCATTAACTTAGGATCCGTATTTGAGCTTCATCAGGCACAAAATCCCCAAAACATCTAAATCATTCAATCCAGAAAATTCTAAAATATTACTTTAATGGGGCCCGAGTACTCAAGAAGAGAACGAGCCATAATGTGAAGGTTCCGACGACGAAGGATGGGACGGTTCGTCAGAATGATATTTAATGTACATATATGATTATTGTTTAGATATTTTGTAAATATTCGCTTAATATATTATAACGTGTATGAACACAGTACGTGTTCTTTATTATTACTCCTACTTCACAGTAATAAGTTCTAATACACAAAAGAAGCGAAACAAAAATCCAAATTACGTAGAAATAATTTTGATCAACTTTTTGTGTCAAATACCCCTGTGTGACCCTTGCATCGACAGGTCAGTGAGCTAGGCACTACGCTGTCACAGGTGTCACGAAAAATATTAATTAGAGGCCAGATAAAGCTTTTCAACAAGTACCGATTCATAGAAAAACGCTTGTGGGGCGAGCGATCCGTTTAGCACGATATATGCAACCAGCAGGTTGACCAGCAGACTTCTGACAAGCTTCATTCCTTACGTCTATTTCCCGTCATACAACACGCATGACACACTGTTGCCTCAAGCTTTATGAGTATATATTCATTACTTTCGTAATTAAACTTTATTAGTGAATTTCTATTACTATCCATATAATAGATAAATCGGCTGTTGCCTTTCTGTTATAGCTTCATCCTCTACAGTTTCTGGTCCTCATTATTTGTCGTCCAGTCTGCTTGATGCAGCAGGAACATTTACTAGGTATTCCATAATCATCAGTTATTTCTATAGGTCCAAAGCCCCTAATTACCCCAATCTTCTTATCTTCCTTCTTGACTTCAAAACTGTCACATCACAGGGATAACTGTGAAAATCACGTGTTTTCACGTGATGACATGATTCTTAGTAATTATCTACATATTTAATAAAGCAAAATCCCCCTACAGTTGAATAGAATGAGCCGGGAAGAAATGTCTCGCAAGTGACTAATTGCAGAATCTGTATATACATTTTCTAATATGTTGAATAACTCAGTTAGAATGATCTCAGTTCAAGCTAAGGAATTACAAACAAGGTTACACTCAAATTTCTATTTTTCTGAATAGTCGAAAAATCGAGAGTAAGAATACGGATTAATAATTGTATAACAAATTTCGTCATGCTTTTGATGCCAATATTGATTATGGCTCTATGCACACCTCAGATGTCCCGACAGCTGAAAACCAGATTAACTGAAAATACCATAGTTATTGTCCTATTCACTTGTCAGAACGCTTACATTGCCTGCAATCACATTTTGGTGATGTCTACGCCTACAGATTATTTTCACATAGAACTCTGTTTCGGAGTGTTCCTATTTTCATTTCCAGTTTTTTTTTTCTTTTTTTTCAACTCCCTTGCTTCATTGAATGGAAGTTTGTGTAGAATTATTGTATGAGGATTCGCTTAAAAATTGTAGAACTTGTCGTTGGACGGCTTAAATGCTGTTAATGGTAATTCAATGTAAACATAGTAAACGGCATAGTGATGTTAGTATTACCATGAAATTGATTGCACCACTGTTAATGAAAGTTGCCACATATTGCAACATCATTAGCAAGGTTATCTGGATAATACATGAAATTTATTTAAATTGCAGGATAATTTCGCATGTTTGAACTCAGTAAAACTGTATTAACTGTCGTTGGTAGAAAATTAGATAAATGTTTAGGGCTTTTATAGATTAGTATTAGTAAAACCGACTTTAAGATATAAAATTCCTCAACGATTATCAAGGGCATTTTATGAAGAGGAGATTCAATTCGAATGTCGTTGAATAATTGATATATTTCAAGTACTATGTTCACCCTGCGATGTTGTTGCTCCTAAGAAACTTAACACCAATCGTTATTCATGTGGAGGAAGTGAATAAAGTGTAAACTACTGGATTAAAAGCGTATCAAGAGAGTCATGAAATGTGTAGACGCCACTGTAAGAATTCCTTCGTACTGATGTAGCTAACTGATTAATGATGTAACTAGTTTTTACGTTCCAGTAAGTGTGACACTTTCTGCATCCACTAATGGCACATTCTGCTCCACAGAAATTTGAAAGTCTTTTTATAGAGGAGTCATTGTTTTACACATTAGACAATAGAATAGAGTGGATATTAGACAAAATGTCGAATGCTAGTCAATTTATTTATTTATTTAGCTTATGGCCATTGCACAGAAATAATACAATTTAAGATAAAATTACAATTAAAATTCAAAATTAACATGGTATAGCCAATCTAAAGCTTCATCTGATATATTAATAAAATCTATCGGTGAGCCCCTGAAGGCTCGAAGTAGGTAGCCAAATGTCACGTGACGGATGGTTTGCGTTTCCTCACCACAATCGCATCTCGGTGTATCTCTCATTCACCATGTACACAAAGATGAAGAAGATCTGCCATGACCAGACCTAACTCTGTTGAGAGCTACCCAGGTCTTGCGAGGAAGGTCGAGTCCCTTTAGTGCCTGTTGACTGTCAAACAGGGAGTGCCATTCTGGTGGGGCTTAGGCTTTCCACTCCAATTTCCAAGCTTCTCTCCCATTAAAATTATCAGATATAATCTGTTTTACAGTTTCTACGCTTGGATTTCTTGATTTAAGTCTTTCAAACTGTTTATCCATGTCGTCATGGATGGGCAGATCCAAGTTATGACAGATCTTATTACATTGGGCAATTAGGAGATTGTGTCGTCTTATTGTAGGCGGTTCGATGTTGCACAAAACAGGTAGCCAGTACAGTGGAGTGGTCTTGATACATCCGTTAATTATTCGCATTGTCTGGTTCAAAACTGTGTCGATCTTTTTGACGTGTGTGCTATTTATCCAGACAGATGAGCAATACTCAGTTGCAGAATACACTAGGCTCAGTGCTGATGTGCGGAGTGTGGAGGCGGATGCTCCCCAGGAGGTGCCAGTTAACTTCTGCAGAATATTATTCCTGGTTCTTAGTTTTGCTGCAAGGTTGTTTAGATGTTTATTGTACGACAAGGTGTGATCCATTACGACTCCCAAATACTTGGGGAAGGGGTTCTTTCGGAGGAGAGTGCCATCAAGAAGAACGTCAAGTGAGAGATTCACCGCCCGATTGTTAAGATGGAAGATGCTAGTTTCCGTCTTGCTGGAAATGGGTAAGAGACGCCATTTCCTAAAATAGTTGCTCAGGGTTTTGAGGTCTGCTGTTAAGCTATTTTCAATTTGCTGAACGTTATCAGATTGTTGTACTACTGCCAGATCGTCAGCATAAGAGAACTGTCTGGATTGTGTTTGAGGAATGTCAGAAATATAAACATTAAAAAGAAGTGGGGCAAGAACTGAGCCTTGAGGCAGACCATTATTCACTCTTCTTACTTTGTTTATCTTATTGTGTGAGACAACCTGGAAAGTTCGGTTAGCTAGCATAGTATTGATCAGACATGTGATTTTTTTGCACTTCAAAATGTTCAGCAGTTTGTATACCACGCCCTCTCGCCACACTGTATCGTAGGCTGCAGTAATGTCAACAAATACAGCACCAGTCCTCAATTGTCTCTCGAATCCTGCTTCTATGTGGGTTGCCAAGGCCAGGACCTGATCCTCGCAGTTTCTTGCAGGTCTAAAACCTGCCTGTTCAACTGGGAGGTTTGCGAAAATAATTGGACTGATTCTATTGTAGAT
The DNA here is from genome assembly GCA_031002005.1 of Vandiemenella viatica. Lineage (NCBI taxonomy): Eukaryota > Metazoa > Arthropoda > Insecta > Orthoptera > Morabidae > Vandiemenella > Vandiemenella viatica. The sequence goes on from CM061919.1 coordinate 175,004,358, forward strand.
GATCCTTTCAAATAGCTTGTAAGTGGTACTTAGCAGTGAAATAGGTCTAAAATTCTCTGGAACTTCAGGGCTTTTTCCAGGCTTCAGAATGGCTATGATCTTTGCCCGTTTAAACTCTGCAGGAATGACACTTGTCTGTAGTATGTTAGTAAAGAAGCGCGCCAACCATTTTTTGGTATGTTTTCCACAGTGTGTGAGGAACTCTGGGTGAACTTCGTCGAAACATTGAGCCTTACCATTCTTCATTTGTTTGATGGCCCTTGCCACCTCAATATCGGTGACAGGGGATGAGAGTTTTGTAGGGGCAGAGTACAATCTTTTTAGATGGAATAATTGTTTTTTCACTTTCCGAGTATGGTCTTTATCGGCGCTGACTCTAGACATGTTGGCAAGTCGACTTGCTATTTGGTCTGGAGTGACCTGATGCTTTTCTTGAGAGTTATGTGGGGTTCCATCTAGCTTTTTGAGGAATGCTAGTCAATATTTCCTGTTAACACAAAGACTAAAGAAAATTAATAGATTTTTAAGGAAACTTACTCTAACATACTTGATAACTACAAAGGTATAAAAAAAAACTTCAATATTTGATATGATATTATAAGTGACGGGTGGACTGTAACGTTTAAAACTGAAAGATCATGTGGTGGTGCCATAAATATATTGAAAAAGCATGCTGGAAAAGTTTTGACTTTCAACTAGACATCTTACATTCACTTTGCAGTATTTTAGAAAGTTATTCCGAATGATAGCATTGCGAAAGATTGAAATTCCTGCACAGGTTATAGATTGAGCGTAAATCATTAAGGTGTGTGTGCCATAGATATGATCCGTAAGAGTAAACTCAGGGAAAAGAAAATGAAATTTTGAGGTAAAAGACGGATAAAATTTTCTTCTAATTTTATATTGAATGTCCAATCGCAAAAAATAGAACACGCAGATTACAAATTCAAAACAAATTGTTAAAATTTTTGCCTTGTAATTAATTTAACAATGTTTGATTGAAAGAACTTCTAAAAATAATTTTTTTGTTCATATTAAAATAAATGGATTGTATTATAAGTTATGACGATATACTTGGTCATCCATTCTTTCCAATTTATGTGAAAAAAGTGTTTGATTAAAATTATCCGTTTAGTGGCTATTGGTAAAATGTATGTTATAACTTTAAGAATAATGTTATATGCTGTTATATGTTATCAGAACTAACACTTCTATATTGTTCTAATCGGATCAAAAGTACACAGTGAAATTTATTGTCTGTCACATTATGCAGTTGAAAAAAGGACCATTTTATGGAGAATGATTTTTTGAACTTATGTGTAAAACACCATACAACCCGCGGAAACTGTAACAGAAACCTCCGAAGCCGCTGTTACAAAAGAATTTTTCAGTTACGTACTTTGGGGGTTCTGACTATTTTTTGGTGTGTTTAGAAAACATTTATTAAGTTCTGGTATGATTTTTAACTTATATCGTTGCCTTGATAATTTAGTAGTTCGAAGATGTCAAAATGGCCCAAAACTATTCGTATCTATTTAATCTTAAATAGCAAATATATGATGGCCGTCTGTTAGACTGTGCTGTGAACCACTGTTCCATTATAATATTTTGTTATGTGCTGATATGTAAAATAAAAAAAATCCTATTTCTGTTAAACGTACATTGATTTATTATTTTCGGAAAACGAAATTTCATTTTTGTACCTAGTTTCATCAACGAAAATTTCTGCGCCGTCAGTTACAAAGAGGCCTTAATTTTATACGCCATTTCTGTTTACTTTTGTATCGGGATGACCCCCATCGGAGCAAAAATAATAAACTCTGTTTTCAATTCGGAGCGTGGTAATTCACTAAAATGACAGTAAACATTAGAAATGTATGATGTTTAGCCTAAAGGAGAAACTGAGATCAGAAATTAAATTTAGTAGCAATTCAATATGCTGCACTGTTAAGAGGAATAAAAAAAACTAATATGTTATTTTTTACTCGAAATCGCAGTCTTCGAAAAAACCGTCCCTTTGTATAGTGATACTGTAGATGGTAAGACTGGAGTATGACTTATTAATCTAAAGCAGGTTCAAATATTTTGTGCCTGTGATTTTTGTGAAATTTCAAATAAAATCACCATATTCATTTAAAATAAAAAAATTAAGTAATTGTGTTTTTCAGACACAGACAAATAATAATATTTTGGGTAATGAATCGAAAGAGTAGTACCAAAAAACTCTGGTTGTGAACGAGACAGAATTGTTTGATGTTGAATTAATGTTAACCGTGACTTAGAAGAGTTTGACTGTAAAAGAATAATATTGAAGGAAAGTAAGTGACAAAAGTACTTACATGATCGATAATTGTTAGACAGTTATCTAAGAGCAAAAAAGATAATGCGCGAAGTTGAATCAACAGTAAAGCTTAATAATGATGGACATAAATAAGTGAACAAAAGCTATTTATCACATCATTTAGTCGTTCAATATGGTGAAATTACACTGATCAGCCAAAACATTGTGACTAGCATATTGGTCCACCTTTCGAACACAATACAGCAGCAATTTGGCGTAGCATGGATTCTACAAGTTCTTGGTAGGCTGATTTCTACGTACAGGTAACGAAAATCCCTTAAATAACGGACCAGCGATTTGTGGGAGGGGCGCATGTCGGAAACGGAGAGGCTGGTTGGCTATTCGCGTGTTACTGTAGTGAGCATACATGGAAAGTGTTTGAAGGGCGGTGAATCCACGAGTAGGCGACAATATGAGGGACACCCACGCTACATCACAGAACGTGGACGTCGGAGGCTTGCCCCGTCTGTAATCCGGGATAGAGGACGATCTGTGGCAGATTTGACGGAAGAGCACAATTCTGGTGCTTCCAGAAGTATTTCAGAACACAAGAATCGCGATTCTGCCACAGATCACCCACTATCGTGCTTTACAGAGCGGGCAAGGCTCCGACCTCCATGTTCTGTGATGTGGCGTGGGTGTCCACCACATTGTCGCCTACTCGTACTTCAAAGACTTTCCATAGATGCTCACTACATTAGCAAGGGCACAGCCGACCTGTCTCTTCGTTTCCGAGATGCTCGTTTCCGGGAATTGTGTGACCTGTGCGTAGAAATCTGGTGTCAATCGCCTCTGGAAGCCTACCAAGGACTTGTAGAATCCATGCTACGCCGAATCACTGCTGAATTGCGTTCTAAAGGTGGACCAATATGCTAGTAAGTAGGTGGTGATACTGTTTTGGCTGATCAGTGTATATTTCTTATCAGTTTTGATTGTTTTTAGCTGCAGAGGAAAAACCAAAAGAAGCAATACAATAAGATACTAACAGAAAGAACGTTAAAGTGTGGTACACGCAACTAAGCTGGAAAGAAAATCAAAAATAGAGAAAATTAACAGCGAATAAAGCGGAACACCACAGTATGTGATTTTTTCCATACGAATTGCTGTGAAAACGACTGGCAGCAATGAAATCAAACTGTTTTACTTACGATAAGATTCAAAGTTACCTTATAAGCTGTGCTGTGTTCTCGTCGTGTGAAGTGCAGTGGAAAGAACTCTTGTTCCATGATTAGCGGGTTCAATTGGTGTCGCTGTCAATTTTCTGCTCCTGTAGTCCCCCCCCCCCCCCTGAATCTGAGCCCTGGTTCACCAAACAGACATCCGTGGCAGCTGCTACAATGCTTTCAGAGCGAAGTGGATTCAGTTTCCAACGCTAGTGTTCTGTGCGCTCAATAATCAACCTTTACTCCCTTGCGCCCGGGGCATGCAGCCAATGGATATTCACCTGCTTGCTAACCTAACATACAGTGTCTATCCTATATCCGTAACGCATCGTTACTCTACGTCAGGGTTTCCAAACTCTGGTGTCCGCGGATCAATCCTGAGGGGTCCATGAAAAAAATAACGACAAATTAAATCATTAAAAAACATAAATGTAGGCCTGAGAACACGTGAACTCTGGCCACAGTGTGTGAATGCGAGTCGAGCTATCATACGACAGTTATCCAAGTTCCAATTATTTTTATTACTACTATTTTTAAGAGGACCGTGGCTTTGTAACCCATTTCCCATACTCCTCTGTTTTCGGGAAATCCTTCATCACTCTCTAGAACAAGTGAAGGATTTTGAAAGATTTTGCTACTAGCAATCCAATGTGTGCTGCTCAGTTGAGCTTGTTATCAAATGTTGTGCCAAGGTATTCACATTTCAAGTCTTTAACAAGCAATTATTTCGCCACCTTATAATCATAACCAGCCTTTAGCTTTTTATCTGTGTACATAATAAGCTGACTCTTCTTTGCATTTACCTTCATTTCATGTTAACCCATCCAGCTGGATATCCTCTCCAGGTCACCCTGCAGCTGTTCATTCAACTGTTTTGATTCAATTATATAGCATTGTACCCTCCGCAAACAACTTCTGACAGTAAACCATAAACACAGTCGTTCATTAGAATAATGAATATTAATGGTTCCAAAACGCTACCCTGTGGAACTCCCATTTTCACTTCAACTTCTTTCGATACTGCATCTATCCTAAATTTTTTATTTCTTCATCTTAAGGCTTTTTCTACCCAGAAAACAACTTTTTAGTCAATTCCAATAGTTTTTACATTATTTACCACTCTTTTATGGCTCACTATGTCAAAAACTATTGAAAGATCTAGTGCTGCACTGTCAACTTGGCCTCCCTTGTTCATTTCATTTGAAATATTTAGCTGAGTACGCGTTGCATCTGAGACACTGTGCGTGGACAGGTAGTACTGAGGTGAGCGCAGCAGACCGCATCCGGAACGAGGCAGTCAATTTGGCGTGACCCGGGCGCTGCATCAGTTCTGGTCTCGCATCGAGTGACAAACACAAGACAGCAGCGTTCTCTTCTCACCGCCGCGCTGCAAGCTGGAGGAGTCTGCGGTGTGCTTGAAGGACGATCGCTCAATCCTCCTCCCATCCAAAAACTGGCGAGCGCTGCACACTGACAACCAGGTGCTACCATCTATGTAACACTTCAGTTATGACGACAAAACTGTACACGGACCTCATTTTGCCTTTATGATGACATAATGTCTCAAATACGAGAAATCGATCCTCAGTTTTCAGTGGAGTCACCTTTATGTAATGAATGCTCTTTAATCGTTTAAGATCGCTATCCACTAATGAAAAGAGCTGACCAATTAAGTAACTTGGTAGGTATGTCCAGGCCTCGCATTCAAAAAGAACCAAATTCGATTCCGGTTCAATTTTCTAAGGTACCCCCAAAAAAGCTTCTTTCGTACTCCTTCGTGGTTCCATCTAGTTGCTTCACCAATAATCTCTCGCATTTTTTAAAAAAAACCTCGTATTCGACAATGCAGAAAACCTTTTTACTGTATAAAGTCAAGCATCGCGTGGAGGAGTTTCGTTTACTGTCTCATTTTGGAGTCCATTCCGCGTACATAGAGATTTTTCCTAACATTGTTATACCCCCGGTGAAGTCCTCAAGTCCGGCATTATGTTTGGAATCTTCACAAAGATGTAACTGAGTGCTTACAGGTTTTCCTATCCAAAATTTTCATCCAAAAGAACTCTTTGCTTTTTTGACACAAGTACAGACAGGCGTCCCTGATCTGGTGACAGATTGGTAGCAAACTCTCTTAAAACCTGTCGCATATTGGCTTCACTGCCTCAATCAGTAAGGTGTTCTAGTTTACAACTATGCCAGTGATGTCTACAGAAGAAGAGGCTGCTACGAACCGGGAACCTTAACAAGACAGTGGATTCTTTGCAATATCGTCTTTGTAGAGGTTGTGGGATGACGAGTTGTTTGCGACGCGTTTCGTTCGCAAGTATTTATGCCTGTTTATCTGTTCAAAATATATATTTATTATCATCATGACTCATTGAGTAAAAGGTGTAATTAATAGAAAAGCTAGTCTTTATAATATTTTGTTCATTTATTTCAAACCTCAGTTTCTGCCGAATGGCTGTTTTTTTCCCCCCCGAGGTACATTCACATTTTTTACAGTCTGAGCCAATATCTCTACCCACCAGCGAAGAAAGATTAAGAAACCTTAGAACTTGAATAGAACTATTAAATTTAAAGAATTATGTTAAAATCTATCGATTTAGTTAAATGTAAACTCTTTTAGGAATAATCTGTCGTAATATAGCAGTGTGCACATTGAGTTTGCCTGCTAGAATGTAGGGATGTTTTCGTGGAATTGTTGGCTGACCGCTGATGACAGGTAGCAAGAAATCCAGCCACGCGACCGCCCCATCAGCTACCTTTGTTTCACGCTTTGCAGATAGTTCGGAGACTGTAGTTCGTGCAAGACATGCTATTCTATATTTCAACCATGTACTTAGATTTCTTTCATATTGCTTACTGTAGTGTATCGCCACACTACATGGAAATATTGCCATATGCTGGGCTCCTAGTTTACACAAGTGGACAGTACAAACAAAAGTGGCGACAGCGCTGCTGCGGTATGCGACCTTGAGGCAGGTAGCAGGTGCCGTTAGGGTGAGGGGAGAGTACGGTAGATTGCCAGCGTGTGGGGAGTGCGTCACCAGCCGACGGACAGAACATGATGATGTACGGCGACTAACGTTAGCACGGTCTGTCGTGGCGCTCTATGTTACATGTCGTCATCGGAGTAGATGACGGTGTCCGACGGCCAGCAGATGGATCATCGCCTGGGACCACTGCGGACAGCAATTTTTTTTTTTCTGCTTAACGTCTCTTAACAGCGAGGTTTTTAGAGACGGGAAATGATAGGGGGCAAGGAATTGGAAGGAATTCGGCCATGGCCTTTTGAAGGAAGCATCCCGGCATTTGCCTGCAGTTATTTGGGAAACCATGGATAACCCAAATCTGGATACCCAGACGGGGATTCGAACTGGCGTCCTCCTGAATGCTAGGCCAGAACGCTAACCGTTACACCACCATGCTCGGTGCGGGCAGCAGACTTGGCGCCTCCTGTGATAACTGCACAGAGATGTTGATGATCACCGCAAAGAGCAGTCGTATTGAAACCCAAAGTCGCCCTAGAGACTCTCATCGCCCCGCTGAGCATAGTGAACGGACATACAACAAAACCCCTGAGAACTGATAGATAATGAACATATTGTGTTACAAGTTGATTGTTTTAATTTAATTGAAAAGTAAATCTTATATATATAAAAAAAAATAGACGTGTGTTTTCCTATATTTCACTTTTCAGCCACCACTACCTAGCACAGATCACTAGTGTTTGTGTGTGGAAGTAGCATGGAGTTTCCTGTCGTGCTCAACGTTGGCCGAATGTCGACAGCTGTGGGGATGTGGGAGATATGATGGTTATAAGTGGTCGATGCAGGGCATTTTCGTATTTCGACCAAAGACATGTGTCTCCGTATATGTCATTCTGCTGCCACAACTACATAGCATAGACCAATGGTATTTGTATATGGTAGTGGTATCGTGTCTCCTGTCGTTCACTATGGTTGTTAGATGTAGTTATGGGGGTGTGGGAGATATTGTGAGTTGAAAGTGGTCGACCTGCGGCACTTTCATATTGTTTCCAAAAACGTAGGTGTCATGGTGTATCACTTTTCAGCCAAAACAATCTAGCGCAGATCACTGGTGGTTGTGTGTGGTAGTAGCACAGAGTCATCCGCCGATAACAACGTTGGCCGAATTTCGGTAACTGTGATAGTATGGGAGGTATGGTGGTTGAAATTGGCCGATCAAGGATATTTTCGTATTTCGACCAAAGACATGTGTGTCCGTATATTTTACTTTGCTGCCTGAACTACACTGCACAGATGACTGGTGTTTGTGTGTGGTAATATCATCGAGTTTTCCATTGTGCACTATGGTGATTAGATGTAGGTAGCTTTCAATCCAAAATCTTTACAAGCACGAACGAAGTTGTGGGTACCAGCGAGTTTTTAATAAATGTTAATGTCAAACGCACGAGAAACGGTGTTGCCAACATGTAAAGTAACATCCCAATTCTCCTTCTCAGAACTTTCATTCAATAATAATATTTTTGTTAATAAAATAATTAAATTAAAAGGTAATTTAATTCTTATAAAAGTACAAAAAGTACAAGCTGTATGCTTTATTACTTACTTTGGAAGCGCCAGTCTTCAGCGAAACTAATTAACCTCTAACTACCTGCAACAGTTATGACCTAATCCACAAGTTATTTGTTCACCTACATCTATATCAACACTATGCAGACAACAAGCATGTTATCTGTCTCTGTTTGTTTTTGTCGGTACACTACAACTTCTGGTGTCAATGGATTATAAAATTAAAATTACAGGCAAATAATCAAGTATATATAATGGACTTTCGTTGCATACCACACAGCTTGATTAAATTCATACGTACTTTTAAATAAATTTCTACGATACTGGATTAGCTGGTTCGAATCCCAGTGGACGAACATTTTTTTTATCATCATGGCTTGGCTGGCAGGATAGGAAACATGGCGCTGCGCAATCCCTAGCCACTAGATTGTACACAGAAGTCCTGGGTTAAATCTAAACCCCCTCCTCAATTCGTATGGAGTGATTCGTCTGTCGGATGGGGTCGTTAAGCCTGGTGGCTCCCAGGTGTCTTTCGGCAGAGAAGACCTGAGTGCGCCAGTACCCGTTTTAACCCTTTCCCCTTTTCCATCTCTCACAAACAACACTGAAAACACACACTGTTAAAGTCATCTACACTCACAAATATTAATACCGGGGAAATCAACTGGAAAGCACTTCAAGTCCTCCTTTCCAGATGTTTTTACAGGCAATTAAACACCTCCTCCTCCCCGTTCCCAAACACCTACGCTCGAACACGGACAAGGCATTCGCAGAAGAATAAAATGCTGATATTCTTCCATTAACAGTAGAAACAGAAAAGGCATATTTCTGCTAAAAAATTACTGCTATGATTACTACTAGGAATGTGTGGCACCAGAGCTGGCAAGGATTCACGTTGCTTGTGTAGGATAGCGAATGAGAACAGTAACAGGTAGATTTCACTAACGTTATATGTATATCAGTTTAGAGCTTCAGAGAAATGGAGTTGAATTTATGGTAATTAAAACAATAAGACAAAGTAGTTTGATTAAATATGTTTTTCTGGAAGACAAAAGAGATGCGAGCAAAGTCCTCAATTGATGTAGTTCCCATAAAGGTTTCTTCAAAAGACTAAGGCTGAATTTTTCCTTATTTCTAGTCTCTCATCTTCTGCCGGCTATAATGACTTCGACGTTGGTGAGCCGTTAAGTCCGAAGGAAGGAGAACCGCAGGAGAGCGTAGCAGGACGTCACCAGGTACAAATCTGAGTAGGAAGACAAAAATTAAACCAGAGAAATATGGTTGAATTACACATAAATTACAAGAGGTAAATGAAATAGAATGACTTGAAAGCAAATAAGGCAGTTGGAATCGATGAGATGATGTGGCATAAGTTTTCAGGGAGAAAAAATCAGTATGCTACGATTTTCTGATGACATTGTCTTGTTAGCAGAGAGGGCTGAGGATATTGAGAAGTTACTGAAAGGCATGAACAAATATTGAAGAAAGATTTTGGACTGAATATAAATCAAAGCAAGACAAAAGTGATGAAATGTATCAGAAATGATACCAATACTAGTAGATTAAATATAAAAATACGACCGAATGCAATAGAAGAAGTAAGTGAATTCTGTTACTTAAGAAGCAAAATTACAACCGATGGTTGAAGCAGGAATGATGTTAAAAGCACAAGAGCACTAGCAAAAAGAGCCTTCATGAAAAAGAGAAATCTTTTAGTTTCAAATATTGATCTAGGAATTAGAAAGAACCTTTTAATACTCTGTGTTGAGCACAGCACTTTATGGTAGTGAAACATGGACTTCAGTAATACCGGAAAGAAATAAAATCGAAGCATTTGAAATGTGGTCCTACAGAAGAATGCTGAAAATTAAGTGGACAGACATAGTAAGAAATGAACGAGTTTTGGAAATGGTGGGTGAGGAAAGAAGTTTGTGGAAGAAGCTTACAGAAAGAAGAGACAGGCTGGTGTGTCATATTTTGAGACATGCTGGATTTGTTAATTTGCTGGTGGAGGGATCAGTCGTAGGTAAGAACTGTAGACGAAGACAGAGATTAGAATATCTGAAGCAGATAATTAGAGGACGTGGGTTGTAAGGGATATGTAGAGATGAAGAGGTTAGCACAAGACAGGGAGGGATGGAGGATTGCATCAAACCAGTCGAAAGACTGACGACAACAAAAAAAAAATAGCAGTAAAGACCTCCCTTGAATGGATATCTGCGGGGTAGAAGGTACTGACGCACTGTGAAAAATAAATATGAAAATTCTTTGGTGGAAATAAGTAATTTAGTTGTAGAATGGAAGTATTAGAATTCACGTAATACGTAAGTTTTTGTATAGTCCATTCACTTATAGCGCACGGGGAAACTTAGGAAAAGAACGGATAGAGTTGCATGTTATAAATGCCTCTTAATACAAAAGTGTTCTGCGAAGACTAAAAGGTAATGAACCTGCTACGTAGGTTACCTCGAGTACAGCGTCGTTCTGCACAGCAAGTCGAGTGTTTTATGGAGTTTCTCCAACTGCAGTTCCTAGCAACGAATGACTACTTCGCAGTGCCGTTCTGCTTGGGTTACTACTCAGAAAAACAATGTTCCATCTGCGGATGCTTTACTGCTTTCTATCCTACTGACGTGACCTGCCGCTCGCCGTGTCTACATAGCTAGTGGAGTGCCTGGGTAGATTTTCGTATTACACATTTCCAGTGGTACTGTGAAGGGGACACAACTAATTCAAACGTATTAGGTATAACAGTACGCATCACGTAGGGCAGAGGTGGGAAAATGGTGGACTGTAGGCCGCATGTAGTCCGCTAAGAGTTCTTTTGTGGCCCACCAATACAGTCAGCAAAATTTACCTTGTTTGCAGCTGATTTGGTTTGGGATATTGAACGAACTGAATGTGTCATTGCAGGGAAAGGTGTAATCTGCACATGAAATGTGAAACATGTTAAATCATTCAAAGCAAAAAAACTTGGTCTACTTGTGAGACAACCACGTGAAAGCAGTATTTATCATTTCCATTATATTACAACAGAAAGTGCTTGAAAATGTTTCTGTGTGTGAGGAAATGTGGGGGCGTAACCGGCGTTTGAAGGGTGAGACATAAAAAAAAGGTCTCAAAAAGTTGCGAGGGCGATTTCTAGGGGGGGGTCTCACGAACCAGATCTCACCAGAGGGGGGGGGGGTCGGACCGGACCAGATTTCATGAAATCTCACCAAAGAGGGGGGAGGTGGTCCGGAAAAACACCTCACGCAATTTATGGATCGCCCCTTCGATTGTCCACCGAGCCCTCGTTTGACCACCGAGCTCCGAGAAGCTTCAGTGTTCACAGTTCGCCCGAGTAGAGAGGACTGGTCAAAGGAATAAGCGAGTGAGTTCCAGCGTGAGTAGGCGGCGATTTGAAGGACACTAATCTCTTCTATTACTCCGGCCAAGCCTTGATGATGAAATTTTCTTCAACCGCCAAAACTCGAACAGGAATCGTCACGGTTCCAGCCAGCTTAGCGTAGACATCGGGCTGGTAACAATGAAAGAAACGAATAATTCCTCTAAAATAACGGAAGCACAGGTCAGAGATATTCATATTGTGCATCTGGCATGCAGCAGTTAGAGAGAGGTGAAAACATTTGACTTTAGTTTGCAAACGGATCATTGCTCTGAGGACTATGGCCCAGTTTCTAGGTACGTTCTTCGTGTAGTAAACTAAACGGTATCGCCACGGCGGAAAGTCCAGTTTATACGATCCGCCGCGTCACGATCACCAGAGATGACCCGGGAATGAGGCGTGAAGGAACTATAGAGATTATCTCGGTGAGGTATTAACCAGAGCAGGGCAAATGGTCTGTCAGGGGGTTATGGGTCGCTGGACTAACCAAACATCCGTCTGCTAAGGATTTTTTTGAAGCGAAAACTTCTAAAGGCGCGTTAGGTGATGATTGGATGGGGTTAAATCTAAGAGTTCGCGACTTTCCGTCACCAACATGCTATGTCGTGTTGCGCGTATGATATGCAAGATGGTCACTTTTTTGATGGGTAAAATCTTAAGAGTTCCCGCCACCAACATGCTGTAATAACAGTATATTTGTAGCTATAAGTATGACGTATTGCGCTTGGACAGCAGTAAAAGTATACATTATACTTTTATCAATTATATAAAAATAAATTATTGTTCGTTTTGTTAACGTTCTTCGTACAAACACATTGTTTTTATTCGATTTTGATGGAACTTAGCATACGTATACTTTAAAACAAATAGAGAAACACAGTTTAAGCTTAATTTACATAAATCTAAACCCTCTCCTCCTTTCCCCTTACCTTATTTTCAGTCAACGTTCTTCATACAAACCCACAGTTATTAAATTTTTGGTAGTAATTAGCACACATACATTTACAAACAAGGCGATCTGGTAGCTCAGCGGTTAAGACGCGTACCTCCGAACGATACTCATTCCGGTCGCGGTTTCAAATCCCGTGGTGAGCAGGAATTTTTAGGAGTTGTATTCGATTATTTGAACTACGCTGGGACCTTCCGTGCTTCTGATTCCACGTTAAACTATATTCCCTTGAGGAAAGGCCTTCCTGCCTCTTACACAATAGCTTAGTACATCTCCTTCGGGAAGATTCAACCAAACTTTAAGTTGTGAATTAAGTTAGATATCTAGTTTTTAATGTGAAAACTTCTTTAGGTGCCTTGGGCGGTTTTTGAATAGGTAAAATCTTGTGAATTCGCGTCACCGACATGGTAATGTTAACGTTATCTCTGTAGCGGTCTCGTGGTGTAGTGGTTAAGGTGTCTGACTGCGGAATGAAAGGCTCTTGGTTCTAGGACTTTCGTAAGCCGTTTACCCGACCTTCACCTCTGGTACAGTTTACTGTGTAAAGCGAAGTATGCCAGACCGCTTCAATGTTTCGGATTCCCCTGCTCCTGGTAGCACCACCGGGTTAGGTTAAGGCGGCCAAGACAAGCGTGGAGTGCATAGCCAATAGAAACCCTGTCACCAGGTCATTACGATCACACGTAATATATCTGTAGCTGTAAGTATGACGTGTTTCGCCTATGATATTCACAGTTTTAAGTTTTCACTTATGTCGGCAGTCCCCAATGACTGCCATTTTTTTTAATCAATTTCAATCGTGAATGAGAGTCACGGCAAAATTATGTACTCTTAGAGAAATGTAGCTTTAATCACCACTCTTGCTTCAATGGCATATTGGTGGTCTTATTCTAATAGGGAGGTTTGTTGCAATCTGCCAGCAAAACTTGTGACTTTTGTTCTGTATGAAAAGTGTATTGTTTGTTTGTGAAATGTGTAGTTTATGAAGAGGAAGTTTTGGACATTCCTAGCATTTGTAAAGCCTCGCGCAAAACAGAACGGCCGGTACGGGGCCATGGGATTTAAACCTGGATCCGTTGGAACGCCTCGATCCAGCGTGGTAGTGAATAGCTGTGTTGCAGGGAGAGCTGTGACTACAGCATCAGGGGCAGACGGCAAGGACGCTGTAAAAACTTCTGTTTCTGCAAGTGCGGAAGTTCCGCAAGGTTTGGGACCTTTGCTTCCGTTTCCGCTTCTGCATCTTTCGTAACGGAAGTTTAGCGGAAACTAAAGGTATTGTAAATCAAGATAATCTGAATCGATGTCACTGCAACAATCACTCCGGAAAATATGTAAAGCCATTTTAGGCCTTTTGAGGAAGTCGCCAGGCAGTTCAGTAGTTCTCAAGGAATCATTTCGTCCGTCATACCTATTTACATGGTATTGTTAGTAATTTGCAACAGGACAACTTAAAACTTGGCACTTCAGATGAATTCGAAAGAGTAATAAAAAAAATTACAGACGATGTAAATTCCAGATTAACTGATTTTAGCAAAGACTTTTTATGTACTTTTTCTAAATATTTGGATCCACGATATAAGATGATATTTTTGATGACTTTACCAAACAGAAGGTCGAAATTCTGTTAATTCGAATTATGACTAAAAACTAGGAAGAAGATATGATCGATCTAGATGACTACTGTCCTTCTGACCTTAAGAAAAAGAAGTTGTGATGCATCTCAGGCTTCGCCAAGTAATATATTTCAAAAACAAATTGAACATTCATTGCGATAATAGAGTCTATTTTAAACTCAAATAATATAGAAGAAGATAATCCATGCTACCAGTTAAAACCCATTGCCAAGACAGAAAAAGTATTACAGGACTATAACAAAGGAAAGAGACTTCGATTAAAAGAAGATTCTCTTAACTGGTTGTAAATGAACGGTCATAAATATTCCACGTTGTTACCATTAGTCCGATGGTATTTATCAGCTTTTTTTTTTTTTACATAACTTGCCACTATTAACTTTCGAATGTTAATAACAGTAATTGGAAAACTATTATTATTAATATTACCTAATTAAAAGTCAGTTACTGACTGACTGATTTGGTCTGATTATTAAAATACAAACTTGGCACTTTTATTAAATAATAGTAACTATACAGTAAATGAAGATTCTGTTACAGCGAATAACATGTTTAAATACTTCTGCTTCCGGTTCCGTTAAAAACAAATATAACATCTGCTCCTGTTTCCGTTTCTGTAATGCACTTCCCTTACATTCCTAGAAAAAACATCGCTGCTGCTGACACGACTATCGACTCGATTTCCACAGAGGGAGTAGTACTCCAAGCCACAGCATCCATGCAATAAATTACTTTAAACTGGAAATTTGAACTACGTATCTGCAAATAAAATTCTGAAAGCTATCTTGTGTTTTATTTACTTGTGTCTTATTTATTTATTTTACTTATTTGTCGTATGGCTAAGCAACATATAAATATATACAACGACAAGAACGTTGGTAAAATTCACAAATCGATGTCCAGTTGTTGCACATGTGCTATGGAGGAAGTTTTTGCACTGGAAACATCTTCAAATGGTCCAACCTCCTTACTTAGAGAGCATTCCTTGATGATGTGTTCGACACTCTGGCAAGGAGCTCCGCAGTCACAGACAGGAGAATCCTGAAGTTCGGAGTCTTTTTGGAAAATACTATAACCTCACAAATTACACGATGGTAAAATATACAAATCTAATTTACATATCTGTGCATACACATCAAGGCCAGTATCTTTGACTCATGGTAGTCATGTTACTAATGAATTGTAAGTAATTTTATGTAAAATAATTGTAACACTTTATTTGGGGGGGGGGGGGGGGGAAATAGAGCATGGCGCTGAATTTGGCGAGAATGTAGCGCACACAGCGGGATGTACGGGTAGAGTGGTGACCCACCGTACAAACTGCCCGTTACCATCAATATGCACCAGCAGAAACACTGCAGGTGATTGGGTTGTAACGTATACTAGCCTCCTCGTGGTGCTTGCACGGCTAAATAGTTTACACAGTCGGCCTGCACAGTAATCCTAATATCACCTAACGGTTCTTATCAGAACTAAAAGGCAAGAACGTTCACTTGGACTTTCACTAAGGGTTTGCCAACTTAAAATCAAAGGAATAAGCCGATCAAAAAGCGACTGCCTTTCAAAGTTATTACTTGATCACAACGTCGACATAGCCTGTATTCAAGAAACCCACACCAAAGATGATTTGCAGCTGACTCTGAGAGAAAAAATACAAGGATACAAAATCTTAGATGCCATACATCATCAAAGTTACGGGTGCGCAACATATGTACGAAATACTATTACCAATGCCTGCCTCTTCTCAGCATGTAACGAAATTAACATCCACTTTATTACCACGGTGGTGTACAACATTAAAATTATTAATGTGTATAACCCCCCTTCCGTCTCATGGCCGATTGAAGTTCTACCAGGGTCTCAACATCCCATTCTGGCAGGTCGTACTACGTACTAACGGAGAATGTTAAGTGTTGCCATCTAAATGCTTTTTTTTTTTTTTTTACGTCTCGTCGACGGCTAAGGTCATTGGAGGCGGGATGGGACTGGGTACAAGGAACGGGAAGGAATTCGGCCATGGCCTTTTTGAAGGATGGATCCCGGTATTCGCCTGGAGTGATTAGGGGAAACCATGGAAAACCCAAATCTGGATGCCCGGACTGGGATTCAAACCCGCGTCCTCCCGAATGCGAGGCCAGAACGTTAACCGTTCACCCACCACAAGTAACTATGTTCTGCGTGTGATAAGTGTATTTTTATGGACTGGGGATCGCCCCGGCATTCGCCTTGTTGGATGAAGAAAACCGCCTAAAAGCCGCAGCAAGGACGGGCATTATACTGGGTCTCGTGCCCGGCCGCGTTGAACCTCCCCGATCCAGTGTGCTGTGCCTCGGCGTACTAAGCCACACTAGCGAATTACTTAATTTAAATACTACTTACGTTTATTACGTTTAATTAACGTATTCCGTTTATTTAATGTTCTACATCTCAGAGATCTGAAGAAATGTGTAACGGAAGTGAAGTAATAAAACAGAAGCCAGAGAGAAGCAGCGTGATATTTTGTTACTATTTCTTGAATTGAGTGCTCATCTGAAATACATAGTGATGTGTTTTGCCTATTTCTCTCAGATAGAAGTAATTATAATTTCATGCTCCATTCCTCTTTCATATAGTAATAAGCTATCTACGCAGATTTTAGTCTGGACCATTAGCTCTCAAAATTTGTAAAAGCTATCCAAATTGTTACGGTAGTTTTTGGGTGATGTCATTTCAAACCAACAGACAGCTTACTTACAGATTTACAATAGTATAGGTATGAATCAAAGGCTTTCGTAAAAATTTAAAATCATGAAATACATGCAGAGGGTGTTAGAATAGGTTGGAGTCTATCCCAACTAATATTCAACTGTTATGTAGAGGAAGCATTAAAACCAGTAAAAGAAAAATCTGAAGGTGTTATAAATGTTCAAGGAGAAGAGAATGAGGATATTGAAAAAAAATACTGAATAGCATGAAAAAATACTAGGGGAAGATCTTGGGGTAAACAAGATTAAAGTCACGAAATGTAACTGAAATGTAACTAAATGAAACCAACATTTTGAGTTTTTTATATCTGCCAATTTACTGGAGTGTAGAATTTGAAAGTAACCCCTCAGACGTTTTTGACATTTTAACCACTACTGTTTATTGTTAAGGCATTTCACTTATGACATCAAAACACTTAAATAATACTAACAATTAAGTTGCATTTATAATGCAGAGGTGTTTAGATATCAAGCAACTTCTGCTTGGATTTTCCCACAAATTTGTAAAAACTTCTATGTAATCATACTAACTGCCCGCTGCAGAGCCGGATCTATGGTGAGAGGGGGGGGGGAACCGGGAAGCTTGCGTCGGACGGCAACTTCAGGGGGGAACAGAAAAATCGTATTTTGAAGGGCAGCAATTTATGCCGCGATGTTGCGGCGATCTTTTTCTATTTAGCTCCACTATTGCTTCGGTCGGCGAGTATAAGGTGGCAACAATGGGGACGGGAAAATAATTATGGTAAGGGCGGCAATCTCACAGTTTTTTGCCCTGGCTCGGAAAATTCCTAGAATCTCCACTGGCCTGGTAATCCATTTACTGGGTAGTTTTACCTGGTAGCATGTCACTTAGAAGATTTTTTTTTCTTATCTTGTATATATTGGTGAGTGTATGCAGAAATCAAGTTTTCGACCTCCGACACACACAGCACAATTTTCTGTGGCCAAAAACCGTCAAAATGTTGGTACTTTTTTCAGTTTTTCGTCTAAAACTACTTCCTGATGTGTCCTAGCAAGAAATATTTTATTTCAAATTTGAACGAGAGCATACTTTCCTACAACTTTTGTATTACAAAGTTTGTTCTAAACTTAAAACGGAGAGAGCTACAGTTAATCGAAAAATTTCACACGTTTCCTAAAAGTTGGGTTGATACATAATTTTTCGCTCAAAATGACATGGAACCCCTGTGTATATAATTGATGTATATGTATTCCTGTATGATATAGTATATATATGTACTATACTTTGATTACTGATGGTCAATTCAATAATCGAACAGCATTGTTGGCCTGGAGATCCCGAATGATTGTTCGGTCGCCAGGTGACAGCGTTTTTCGATTCGACGTGCACTGCGCCCCTTTGTATGTACTAATCAGGCAATAGTACCGGGTATAGCGAACCTACAGCCTGACGTGGAATCCGAAACACAGAAACGTTCTGTCTTGCTTCATATTACACAGCAAGCTGTGGTAGAGCTGAAGAGTTGGTTTAATGGCCTTTGAAAATCACAGCATGGACTGGGATTTCTATCTCCAGTCAGACGCCTTAACCATTGAGCTACCAGACCACTCCATTACAGATGTTAATAGAGCGGGAATGAATGCATAATGTTATGTCACAAAGGTATTAAGGTATAATAATTTAGTAATAAGTTAAAAATTGGTCACAAAACAATTTCTTTTCCGTTGGATTGTCCCGGCCTATCAATGTCCTCACCTAGAATTGGGTCTCATTCATCCATTACAGCAGGAGCAGCTTCATCGAGATCAAAGAACGCTTCCTCTCCTTCAACTACTTCAGTCTTAGGAATGTTTTCACGAGACAGGCCAGAGCAGTTTTTGCAAGCAGCTGTACAGTGCAGTCCTGATTTGCGACAGATGCATTGTGGAGTATAAGGTTTCTTGCAGAAACTTGGTACAACTTTCGGAGTAAAATCAGGTGAAGCGTCTTTTATTATTATAAGTGGAATAAGGCTGGACGAGCCTTTCCTTGATACCCCTGCAAGGGGTAAGTTTCTCGACCCAGCCATGCCAGCATATGGTGATACGTGCGTATTGAGTGAATCATTGCTGCAACTGATGTTGGTGGCAACTCTGCCAGCTAACTTGAATGTATTTTTTGGGCATATTTCGTAAACATTTCGTATCTGAGCCTTTCAAGGTTTCATAGGGAATTTGTCCGTACCTTTCCAAAAAGATCTGTTCCCCTGCGTGTTGTCCTGATGCTAGTCTCCGGAGGCTAGGAGTTCTGAGAAGTTAGCATTCATGTTACTTTCAGATGTGGCTGGTATTGAATGAGGAAGCAGTATTTTTGTTTCCCATAGCCAAAAAATGCTGATATTGTATCACATCATTTAATGCATGTATGAAGAGGATATGTGTGCGTTCAAAATTGAAGGAAGAGGTTGAGTAAGCTACCACAAACCTGCTTCCTTGCCTTTCTCTGGTTTATGTAAGTACAACTTACCAAGGCCCATTAACAGAACGAGGAAGCCAGTATACTCAAATATAATTATCACACTGTCTGATTTTGCTGCTCGTGTAGTAGCTGCGTGAACAATCAATCCAGCTGCATCTTCATTTTCCTATTGAACTTGGATGCCACCTTTTTCAATGTTTGCATTAGTATCAAAATTACACGGCTCTTGCTGCTCTCATTTGCTGCGTCACTACAGCACTTTCCTCCAGCTGAAGTATCTGATGTTTTCAAATGACGATACCTTTCATATGACTTAATTCCTCCCTGCGCAGCATCACTTCAGCATCCGTCAAATATAACTGTGATGTTGGATATACAGCGCGTTCTCAATTAAGCTTCATATTTTCTACGGATGGAGCCAAGGTTTTCACGTAACCCTATGCAGGTGGCATCCTCCGGCCAATACAAAACTTTTTGTTGGATGTTGAATTTTGAAGAGAGGTAAATGCTTATTATAGAGAAAATTTTGTTCCCTCGAAGAACGGAGCGAATTCGAATAAAAAAAAGTGATTCAACCCGTTCAAACGGAAAAAATGGATTTATGACCAATTTTTGACTTATTATGATTTCATTTTTACTGCGTAAATAAACCTTGTGTCTTAAAATTATGCTTTCATTTTTGTTAATCCGTTTTTCAAACAGCCACAAATACCATCAGTAATAGAGCGGTCTGGTAGTTCAGTGGTTAAGGCGTCAGAATAGGGATCGAAATCCTAGTCTCAGCTGTGATTTTCAAAAGCCATTAAACCAATCTCCGGCTCTGTCATAGCTTGCTGTGTAATATGAAGCAAAACAGAACGTTTCTGTGATTCGGATTCCTAGTTAGGCTGTACGTTAGCTATACCCGGTACTGTTGCCTGTTTGGTACATACAAAGGGGCGCACTGAGCGGCGAATCGAAAAACACTGTCACTTGGCGACCGAACAATCATTCGGGATCTCCAGGCCAACAATGGCATTTGATTATAGAATTGACCATCAGTAATCAAAGTATAGTACATATATATATATAATATCGTACAGAAATACATATATACCAATTATATATACAGGCATTCCACGTCATTTTGAGCGAAAAAGTAGGTAACAATCCAACTTTTAGGAAAAATGTGAAATTTTGCTGATTTTCGATGAACGGTAGCTCACTTGGTTTTGATTTAAGGAAAAAACTTTGTAATCCAAAAGTTGTAGGAAAGTTTGTCCTGTGTCAATCTGGAAATAAAGTATTTTTTGCCACAAAAAATTGTGCCGAGGGTGTCGGAGATCGAAAACTTGATTTCTGCATACTCTCCCCAATATATACAAGATATGAAAAAAAAAAATTTCTACGTGATTTAATGTTTGAGAGACCCCCTTTTTACGACCCCGTTACTGAACTATGGTACATTGTTGCGCGATTGGAAATGCTAGCGAGAAAAAGCAGGAATATTTACCTACCATACCTCTTAGCACCAATCTAACCGATCATGTTGAGTGAGCTGGAACTGATATCCAGATGCTTGATGTTACTGAAGTAATAAATACTTAAAGTTATTCCGTCCTCTGTATACAAGAGCAGAATATCAGAGCAAGTTGGCAAGCAAATGCAGCTCCGTCATCTCCGTACTGTAATTGTTCTCTCTTATTACCTATATGAGAAGTTTCAGACTTGAGCAAAACTGATCAACACTAAACAGCTATCTCAGCTGTGCGGTAACCTGGCACACGTTTTTCAATCCCTTGATACACAATTCTATCATAATTACTAATCTTACTTAACGAGCATTTCTACGAACTAACTTCGGATTGCTGTGGTGAGCATTTATTTAGTACGACTAGTTCCGTTAGCTAACTATACTGTAGTATGTGGTTTCAGGTTGAATATCTCGTCAGTAATTGCAGCTCCCAGACAAAGCATCAAAGCGTTAATTACCAGTGTTACGTTGCTAATAGTATTAAGCTTATGTATACTTCGCAAGTAGAATCTTAAACTTGTGGCAACAGAATAAGCGTTCAGCCGGAGAGGAGAAATGGGACACCCTACGAAGAAACTAAGCTGCTAATTAATATTATTCTGAGACGGCGTAAGGATGTGCAGTTTGAATATAATTGAATCGAATATAAAGGAAACACTACCGTAACTATTCTCTCATTCTGTGGTCCTGCGCCGCCTCACCAGCTGGTTCTCGTTAGCTACGACCTTTTAGTTTGTCAAATTCTGCTGTTAGAACAAAACAAAGACGGCGCATGTTCTTGACCACAATCTTCCTTATCAGCAGCAACTGTTTGACATAAAATCTATCTAGCAGGTATAATATTCTTTCAACGTAATTCCTCGAAGCATTAAACAGTTTTTAACACTGTACGGGATGATTTTGGATTTTTTTTTTTTTCAGCCTTCGTGACTGACTGTATATATATTTGATTTTCTTAATTTATGACCATGTGAACTCAACCAGCTGTTACTGATTACATGACTGTGATACTTTCCATGATTGCATTCACTGTTATCGTCTGCTGTACTTTGCCCGCTTCTCCCGGATTCAACCAGGCTTTTTACCAACTGGATGCTTCCGAGCCAGTGATTTTTGATAATATGTGTAGACGCTTAGTCCATCCGTGATTCGCACTAGAACGAGTTAGCTAGCCTTTACTTTTCTACTTCTGTAAGGATGAGCTCTGCAAGGAAAAAGCTCAGTTTTAAGTCCCTGACCTCGATGCAACCAACAACACACGAAGATTAAACTAATCGTAGCTAACTCATTACAAAGGGTAATAAATTAGTGTACGCTTTTTTCCTTTCAATTTTTTTTTGTAATGGCTTAATGCCTCGTAAACGTAGTAATTAGAAGTGGGAAAGGAATTTAATGAAGGAACGGGAAGGAATTCGGCCATGGCCTTTTGAAGGAACTATGCCGGGATTCGCCTGGCGTGATTTCAAGAAATCATGGAAAACCGAAATGTGGATGGTTGGAAAGGGATTTGAACCCGCATCCTCCAGTAATCGAATCCAGAGCGTTTGGTTATGATGCATGTAATCTATTCTGCAGTTGTTACTTGTACTATCCTGTTCGGTTAAGTTTTAGAAACGAAGAATGCGAATCATTTCAGCAATCCCATATGAGACCTCGGAACACGACAGAATATCCGCAATCAGACACGAGATTATATCAAGTCTATATTAACCTGACATAAGTAATGATCCTGTAGCACTGCTTAGGCGATGATGTCATTTTCTGTTGCAAAAATCCTCGGTTCATACCAGACTCATCTTCAGTTGTTAATTCCTGTTCTGAAAGCCAAGACTTGCCAAGGTAGTTTTCTGAGTGAGTCAAGGAATTCAAGCTGTTAATTCATGTATTTATATATCTTCTTCAAACGTATGCTATTGTGAACTGAAAACATTTAGATACATTTTGTGCGTACTTGATTTTTTTTTAACTGCTTTACGTCTCTCAACAGCTAGGTCTTTAGAGACGGGAAAGGATGGGGGCAAGGAATGGGAAGGAATTCGGCCATGGCCTTTTTAAGGAAGCATCCTGGCATTGGCCTGGAGTGATTTGGGAAACCATGGAAAACCCAAATCTGGATGCCCGGACGGGGATTCGAACCACCGTCCTCCCGAATGCGAGGCCAGAACGCTATCCGTTACACCACCACGCTCGGTGTGCGTACTTAAATATGATAGGCAATTTATTACCTTAATCCATAATTAAGAGTACTACAGCCTTCTGCTAAGTCTCAAGACACTCGCTCGGATCTCTTGAATGTTAGGGAACGTCCATAAACCACGTAACTCCATTTTGGCCTCCTGTGAACCCTCCACCCCTCTCCTCCCACGTAGCCTAACGTGGCTTTTACCTCTACATCCCCCCCCCTCCACTCCCAACCCCTACGTAGCACGTAGTTTTCATTCCCTATTGATTCCCGAAGATATTTTGTACTGTTTTCTTTTGTCAGACTATCGCAAATTACATACGGAGATAATTAAATAATTAAATTACGGAAATTAATATTCACATATTGTTGTGTGTTCTTTACCTCATTTTAATTGTGAGAAATAATATGAATGAAAAGCTACGTGGCCTAGCTCGGTACCCTTTCCCTCTTTTCCCTCCTACTACGCAGCCCAGCGTAGCTTTCCAGTCAACCCCCACGTAGTTTATGGACGCTCCCTTATAGGTCTCCAAATAAGCTCGCTAGCATCAATCACCGATGAGATCTGCCCAACCTCTCAGGAACTCTACCCTCATTTATTCCTTTTAAGCCCGGCATATTCTTCGCACTAAATGATTAGCCTTAATCCACCGGTTTTAATACATACACTTTTGCTGGGTAAGGTTATTCACATTGCAAAGATCTATGAAATATTCCGCCCGAAAGAGCCCCAAATTACGTTATTGGCTTCACAAAACCCGCCAATAAATGCTATCTATCCACTCTCTCCGTAACATGGACAGGTCCACAGCCAAAGGCATCGTTACTGGGTACATCCCTAGAGTCGGCGTAGCCAAACAGTCACTAACTTAGGGAGCGTCCATAAACTACGTGACTCGGCTTAGTTTAAAATATATATATATATATATATATATATATATAAAAATGCGGGGGAGTTGGTAGAAAGTTACGCTGTGCTACGTCACGCCACGTAGCTTTTCATTCATATTATTTGTCACAATTAAAGTAAGGTACAGAACACACAGCAGCATGTGAATATGTGTTTCCATCATTTTAATATCCCCGTATTGTGGTACCCGGTTTGTTTGGAGAGGGGGGGGGGGATACCATCACGTAGAAATTTTATGGGAAATATGAATAATAATTTTCTAATTTGGTTAATTGGTGAACTAGAATCTTGAATGCAGCAATAATTTAAGTTACACAAAAATATTCAATTTATTCTGTCTTCTGGCTTATACAAGGACGGGCATATTTAACGTTACGTTAAACAATATATTCAAAGAAAATAAACAAGCAATACCCGGCGTTTACAATTTGCCGGATAAATGCAAACATAAACAGATTTTAAATATTTCAAAGTGTTTGCAAAGTTAATATACAATAAAGTGGCGTCGCAGGCCAACAAATTAAAGTTAACATTTACAAAAAAATTCCAGGGGCGCCATTTAAAATGAAAAGCATCATTTGAATTAATTATTATGAGCAAGATGCTTCGAAGTTAATGAACAGGGAACGTTGGTTAGCTCAGTAAATATTATCGTGATGAGAGCGGAGAGTTTAATCTCGGGAGCCGCTTAGGGGTTTGTAAGCCTCGTTAAAACCCTATGGAACCATTGACCTTCGCATTGGTATTTTACCGTGGCCGCATCTGCTTGACGAAGTGTGACACGCTGTGTCACAGTTGGATTCACGGACACATCCGCGCTAGTGCATCTGCTGATGGCCTCTACCAAGTGAGACACTCTGTTTCCAGCTACATCTGAGCCAGAAAGCCTCGAGCTCCAACCGTGGACCAACAGCTAGGAGAGTGTGTCGGACAACACGTCTACACTTCAGCTCGTCTGAACAGCAAGTCCCTTCTCATGGCGTCCTCTTCTCCCACCACGGAGAGACAGCTTCCCTCTCCCCGTATATCGAAAAGAAGCTTTTCATTAACAAATGTAGACCCTGTAGCCATGCACGATTGGTGAAACGACGTAGCCCACAATCACGTGTTTCGTGCTCGTTTCGCGCACATTTCCCTGACCTTGCACCCCTCAAGTGGAGAGCCGGGGGCCATCGCCCTCACCACCTAACGGCATCTCCCGTCCTTCACTGCCTGGTCCATTGTGTATGAGTCGCCTGGTTGTCGCCAGCGCTCGGCACTACTGTCCGGCTATTTGAACGCTTAAAATTGCAGTTCCAACGTTTTCCACATTTAATACTTTCTTAGCAGCAATTTTGCAATGAATTGAATTATATAATAATAAATTTGGCTGCCCAGGCTTAATACATAATGATTTACGCATCAATTAGCCCCACAATTTACATTTTTAATAAACAAATATAAAAAATTGAATATTAATTATGACTAAATTAATATTCATTGGGGGATGACTCTGTCATACCACAGTATGTAATTTACGATAGTCTGACAAGAGAAAACCGTACAAAAAAAAGCTATGTGCCACGTGGGAAGGGGAAGCGGATGGAGGCAAAAGCCACGGTAGGCTAAGGGGGGGGGGGGGGAGGAAATTGAGCTACGTAGTTTATGGACGCTCTCTTAAATACCCCAGGCTGATTTACCAACAAAAAAGAGTAATAGGTCGGAATGAGTAAATATGGACGATAGATAGAAACCTTCTAAAGAGGAAATGGATACGAATCATGATTTTTTTTTTTTTTTTTAGCGCAAATGCCTCGTACCCATGCTAGACGCAAGGTCTCATACTCTGTCGGTGCCTGAACGGAAGGTTAAAAACTATCAATTCAGAGACGCGGGAGACCCCTGGCGGACAAGTGAATACACCTACCTTGCTGCTAATGAATTAATTAACAGTGGGCGAGTTTTCAGATCTGGCGGGCACCTGTAGCTAGCAGCCTGCTAAAGATTCACATGTCGGCGATTAGCCTGCTTTCCTCTGACCCTCGGAGGTCGTGAGCAGAAGCTGGCAATTGAAAACTTCTCCCGTCCAATACAAGCATTTCCTAACAAAAAGAGTCATCTCAGAAACTTGTTATTTCCCCACGAACCAAGTATTAAAATTCGAGTGCTCTCTGAGGACACGTCTTTTGAACTATCTTTAGGACGCAAATCTACACTAACAATATAAATCTGCCCTTCTGTTTGTTTGTTGCGTTTCACAAACTAAACGGCTAAACCGATCTTAATGATATTTGGCATGGAAATATCATGTTTCACTGGGAAGCACATAGTCCTATAGGATACTCTTTTCGGGATAAATAACACATTTCTCAGTGAAATTTTGAACACTAACCGAACTGTGTCAGACAGACGATGGTATAGAATTTTATTTGCGCTGCACCAGACTATTTTGTGTTTATCTAAAAGTTTTTAGTGCAAAACGGTGTCGAAAGTGATATATTTTTAACCACAAAACAATCTGCCGTAGGAACTGTGGTGGAAGTCCACGTGACGAAGTCGCAGATAACAGCTACGTAGTTCTTTATATTTCATTTGTTTTCAGGTTCGCAGTTTTATAATTAGTACAGTTCGTTAGTATAGCTATTGTCTTGCAGGCCATCTACTTCTAAGCATGAGACATCGTTTACTTATGACTTCCGTTTTTAACTGTTTCAGCTTTACCGGAGTCTTCTCATCCCTGATATTAGGATCAATTCAGAAATGTTGTCGTTTTCAGTCCATTGACATCATCAATCAATTTCGGCACATTGTCTTGGGACACATGTTTATAAGATTTTGTTAGTGGTATTTACTAATATATTAGTAAGTATTTCAAGACGTACAACGGAAGCATACTAATTCAGAGACCCGGCAGACCTCTGGCGGACAGGTGAATACACCTACCTCGCTGCTAATGAATTAATTAACGGTGGACAAGTTTATAGCTCTGGCGGGCACCTGTAGCTAGCAGCCTGCTCACGATTCACATGTCCGTATACTAATACTTTATATATTTTAGTATAGGTCTAGTATTCTTTAAGCGGTTGTTAACTAGCAAACTGCAAGGGAAATCTTTATAATCCCAGACAATATCATCAGTGCTGCAACAAAGTAGATGTACTATAAAGTTTACATAGAAAGTTAGGATAGATTTTATGGTAACGATATTCACTTACAATGTATTTAGTTCTGTAAAATTCAAGATATCCAATAAATATTTTTTGTGTAAGAATTTTATCTTTTAGTGAAAATAATTACTTTTTCTGTGCTTCAATAAATTTTATAGGCCTTCTGTTCGCCGTTCGTCTATTTAATGCGAAGCTTCCAGCGTACGGTATATCGGATCAGCTTTGTGAATGGATAAAGGATTTTCTAACTGGTCGGTCGCAGTATGTCGTCGTTGAAGGAGAAAGTTCTTCTAATCCAGATGTTACATCGGGTGTATCTCAAGGAAGTGTAATAGGACCACTTCTTTTCTTAATTTTTACAGACGATCTCGGATACAAAGTGAAAAGTCTTTTTAGATTATTTTCTGATGATGCGGTTATTTAAAGGGAAGTAAGAAATTTGGCCGATTGCTTACAAATTCAGCGTGATCTGGATGTTATTTTGGCTTGGTGCGCTGAGTGGCAACTTACTCTAAATTGTAAAAAGTGCAAGACAATAAGCATAACTAACAAAAAGAATCCAATTGTTCAGAAATACGAGTTAAACAATACAGTTATTGATATGGTCGATTCTATGAAATATTTGGGAGTAACAGTACAAAGGAACATGAAATGGGACATACAGATTAATTCGTTAGTAGGTAGAGCAAATTCTAGGCTGCGATTCATAGGTCGAATCTTGAAAAATTGTAACGAACAAACAAAGGAGATAGCGTACAAATCTCTTGTGCGTCCACATTTGGATTATTGTTGTGCCATTTGGGACCAGTTTCGTAAGGGGCTGATCGAAAGTATAGAGAAAGTACAGAGAAGAGCCGCTCGATTCGTGACCGCTTGCTACAGTCCATATGAAAGCGTCACAGAACTGATTAGTGGACTTGCTGGGAGTCTCTGGTAAGACGACACACGTTTCGTTTAAACTTATTGGTAAACATGCGTACTCCCACTTTCACTTTCGAGTGTAGTGAAATACTTCTTCCACCAACCTATATGAGTCGGAAGGACAGGAAAGATAAAATTAGAGAAATAAGGTGCCGGACTGATTCTTATATAAATGCTTTTTTCCCTCGTACCATTAGGGATTGGAATGCACAGCAAAGAGATTAGCTTTGGTGTTGAGCACCCTCTGCCGCCCACAATTTTGTGAATTGCAGAGTATATATGTAGATGTGGATGTAGAATTTCTTAGAAATAAATAATAGTTGCTTATTTTAAAATAATTTGAATGCCGGATTTAAAATATTCAACTGCATCTTATTTTTAATACTAACTTCCATTTTATTATTTATTTATTTTATTTATCAATGTTGTTTCATGGATCCCTGTTGAGGAAGGATCTCTGGAATGTGAAACATGTCACGCAGATCTCCTGAGGATCAGATAATCTGGGTGGAGTCGACGCGACGAATCAGCTAACATTACACAAATCAGGTAAATATCGATGATTTAATAAAGGTTTTAACTAAACCAATTTTATGATGAAGATTTTTTTAACGTAAATGTTTCCTGTGGAGAATTCTCTATATTTGGTTGCTCAATCCCATTCCATTATGGAAAATTTAATAAAGGTTTTAATTAAACCAATTTTATGATGAAGATTTTTTATCGTAAATGTTTCTTGTGGAGAATTCTCTATATTTAGTTGCTCGATCCCATTCCAGTAGTTCTTAAACTCAGAATTTGACCAGATCTAACTTACGACTTATTTATCCATATCTATGTTCAAAACAGAAAACAGACTCAGTCCAGAAGCTATCATTCGACAGTGTGCCACTGTGACGCTATTTTTAGGGGGAAAATAAAAATGGATCCTTAAGTTTGTGATGTAATGATTATAAGAGGGAACAAGTATTCAGCTGTCTACAGCGTTGTCTCAAAATTTTAAAAATATAAAATATTCTGAAAAAAAGGAGATAGAGAGACTCTAAAATCTGATAGATAAATTCACCGGAATTGTAGTTAGCCGAAAAATTAAGATAATACTTTTCTTTCCTTACAACAATTAAGAAAATAAGTTGACAATTATCTATATCAGCTGGATTCACTATGCTTCGTTTCAGTGAACCTGTCAGATCGTTTGACTTTTCTCCACCGAGAGTGGTGGTGTAATGGTTAGCGTTCTGGCCTCGCATTCGGGAGGACGCCGCTTCGAATTCCCGTCCGGGCATCCAGATTTGGGTATTCCATGGTTTCCCAAATCACTCCAGGCAAATGCCGGGATGCTTCCTTCAAAAGGTCATGGCCGAAATCCTTCCCATTCCTTGCCCCCCATCCTTTCCCGTCTCTAAAGACCACGCTGTTAAGAGACGTAAAGCAGTTAAAAAAAAAGAAAGACTTTTCTCTTTTAGAAATATTTCTCTCTTTCTGTTACTAAATGGTACAGTACTTCAACACATTCTGTGAAATCATACAACAGGAACGCCTGATAAGTTACTTCAGTGGAACACAAACAGTATGGCTACTGCTTTTCTGCCAGAGCTGGCCCTTTCTTTGCTTACTTATGCTCACACACGTCAAAGATATTACAACAATCCGTTTTTACAGCACGCCTGCCAATGGCGAGCAAACAATACAGGGCGAGTCAAAAGTCCTTGGACACATTAATAAGTTGGAAGAGTAAAGGGAAAACTGAAATGTGATCAAATAACACTCACTTGAGCTCAGAAATTTAGTGGTGTAATTTGTTTTTGTCTATCCATTTTAGATCACCTGGAAAAAAGAGAGACATGAGTCGGTATCAAGATAACTTTGAACATTAATTCCTTCTAAACGATACAAGATAGACAAAAACAAATTACACCACTAACTTCCTGAGCACAAGCGAGTGTTATCCGATGTGTCATACACCCCCCTTCCCATTTTTTATAAAAATGACTTGAATCCAAAATGGCGGATTTCAAGATGGCGGCCATGAAAGACATTCACTCCAAAAGTTGTGGCTCCACATCAAACCTCTGTTCCCATCATCACTTTTCAGTTTTCCCTTCACTCTTCCAACTTATGAAGGTGTCCAAGGCCTTTTGACTCGCCCTGTATACTTCGCTAATATAGCTGTTATTTATGTCTTGTCATATTCGACGCCTTTCTGCCGGTCCAGTGTTGTGGCGGAGCTGTGAATTTCGGATGAGATCTAGTGTTCTGTGAGGTCGTGACTAGCCGTGGGTGGCTGCGGGCCTGACAGATTGCGTGTGCTGCTATCTGCTGGCGTGGAGCGGCTCTTAGCCTGACATGCAGCTCTATCTGATGACCCGAGCTAAGCCTCAGATTACGCTAGTGAGACAGCATCCTGCTTAGTCCGCTATGTGTGGTCCACATCAGACGCAGCATACGGTGGATCAATCTTGCCTCTAATTCCTCAACCCATTTAACAAAATTGCCGTTAACAATAAATGTTTCATAACGATACGATGGAAGATACTGACGCGGGATCTTCCTCGATATTATCGAATTCATCATAGCACTATACTTGGCTATTAATGAAGAAATGATCGTTCAATATATTCTATTTGATTTAGGAGAAAATAGGTGTCTTCTGCACATTGCTGCGAGCAGTAAAGACATCACAAGCTTACATACTACTTCAGGATGATAGCTTCAGATGATTTGCTGGTTTTTAGTCTAAATGTAAGTAAATGAAACATAAACTGTTTGGCCTTCACTGATGACAGAGCAATTCTCTCTGGAGGAAAAAAAAATCTTCTTTCGAACACATCAGCGTTCTGGAAGAAATAGCAGGAAAATTGAGAGGATTAAATTCATGATCAATATTAGGGATTCATCCACAATGCCAAACACAGTGTCGAAAAATTAATAAGGTCGATAAATTTAAATAGCTAGATGAAGTGTTTCAGATTAAAGGGCTTGGTAAGAAAGCAAACACATCAAGAGCAAGATAATCGACAGGAAGAAAACTAGAACTATCATACCAACTGCCTAAAAATACATACAATAAGAAGAATCTCTCAAGGAAAATCAAAATCTAAAACTGCAACACAATATTCAAACCAGAGAATCTCCACGCATCAGAATGCAATTTCTCTATGAAAATTGAAGAAGCGGAAGAGATAGAGAAAAAGGAAAATCTTGAGAAAAATCTTAGGAATATTGAAAACGGAAAGAAGGAGGAATAAAGATCTATACTGTATTAGAAATATAGCATACTATCTGATACCCGCGACTTCGTACGCATGGATTAAGAATTTCTTTGCCAGAATTGAATATAGAAAGTTGTTGGTAACGAACAACAACCAAACAACACCGAGTTGGCACAATATGACAGGAAAGCCATCACTATATCATTCTACCATCGAACCTTTCTCTTGACTAGAATCAATTTCCAATATATTTAAAAACAGAAAAACAAACGAAGGTGAGGGGATTGGTGATGGAGGTATTAACTATCAGCAGGTTTATTTCAGATTGGTCTTTTCTTCTTTCTTCATCATGAGCATCTGATTCTTGGGTTCCAATAACTTTAGCTGCTCGTGTTCTGCTAGAGCTACAACTTTGGCCAGTATACGCTCGCAAAGCATGTCAAAAAAGAAGGCAAAATAAACTGGTGCCAGAAACATTTAAGCAGACACAAAGTAATAGGACAGAGAATATCTATTAAATAATATGTTTTTTCTTTAAACGAAATTTATTAACAAATTATACATTAACATAATTCACAAGAAGCACACCTTGAGCAACCGACGTTACATTACAGACTAACACATAAATCCGTCTCTCTGTCACCATTCGATAAGTTCTCAAAATTTCGTGACTGCAACTGTTAATCATGCAAAAAAAAAGGTCCTGTGCCCTCCCTACAGATTTTCTTCTCAAATTCCGTCAATATCGGTAGAGGCATTAAACAGAGACTTACTTCCGTATTTATGGTGTTATTACTGCAGATGACACACACACTGACTGTAAATCAGCCCTGAGGGATCATTATAACGTAAAAAAGTGTACACCTACAGCACTGCAAGACTACCTACGATTTTTCTCGCATTGCACCCCTAACTTTGTGATATCTACAGTTTAACATTCAATCCGAATAACCGATGGTCCAGGCGTGACACTTACGACCAAAAACAATTTTTTAAAAACTTTGCCTCCACGAAGATTTGAACCGGAGACCACGATCCTAACATCACTAAGCAAGTGCTTTAACCACTGAGCTACCCGACCGCTGTATCGAAAGGCAATACGGAGACCTAGACATTCAACGCGTCTGTCTATCGCCATTCAGTAATTTTTCGAAATTATAAGACAACATGTATTATTTATGCAGACAATTTTTCAACCAAATGTAGACAGTATTTTTCTCCTTGTTTCAAAGGACAAGTGTGCAAAGTTTCATTGAGATCGGATGAAAACTGTGGATTTGTATGAAGAACAAACAAACGTACATTCTTCTTTCTTCTTCTTCTTCTTCGATTATTCCCTTTAAAGAGAGCAACTGAACTTGAGTAGTCATGATGTTTTTTTCTTCTTCCTTTCTTCCCAAATTCTCTTCTTTATATATATAGATAAAATATTTTTGAGGCCAAAGACATTAAAACACCTTTTTATTACTTTGTACTACAGATCAGTAGTTCCCAAATGGTGGTCCGCGGAACCCTGGGGTTCCGTGGAAGGGTCACAAGGGTTCCGTGTTCCGTCCGAGAATTAAATAAAATGTTCGTTTAAAACAGTCAAAACCGCGCCGTGAGAAGGTTATCATGGTTATGCTTCCGGTTGTGACGACTTACATATGCGAGATTGGTTTTTCAACTTACGCTTATAAAAATGGGGATCATCCAAAAAAATGAATGATCAATTAGGGTTCCGTGTCCAAAAAAATTGGGAACCGCTGCTATAGATCATATAAATGCGCCATGAATATAATACAATATTAACTCATGACAACTTACTGTGTACGTTGGGTTAAACGCAAATAATTTCAAGGTGGTCGTGTAAAACTTTGTATTATTTGACCAAAATCGTTTAGGTATATTTCAGATCCTCGCATAGTTCATCGTACAATAAAACCTAAGTTGTCCCCAGATGAGGAAAAGACAGTTGCAGAAACCAGGATCGAATCGAGGACACAGGGCTAAGCAGGACAGTTTCATCACAAAAATAACTAATCTGGTGTATTTAATTTTTTTAATTCCTGATCGATAATACGAAAATGGTAATTTAGCAAAGCCACTACGCCATATGAGGTGGTATGGCCTCTATGCAACATAATGTAAAGTATAAGGACTGTGCCTAATTTCAACGGGTAAGAAGAAAACGTTTAGCCTGGCAGCTGATGGATATCTGAATCATTAATAAAATTCTGTAATGTCTAGAGCCTTCCAGTACTAATTTCTGAGTTCACTGGTCCAAAATTTAATTTTTACGTGTCTTCCTGAGATCACTCAATGTGAAAGGCGTAATGATTCCTTCACAAAAGCCATTCCCGTTCTTCGATAAACCTACCTCGATCGTAATTAATACAGAGTTCGTGTGAAATCAAAGTTTCCATTTAAATGTAATTTCTTATTAATACGAATCAACGCCTATTTACGTTAGGTATATGATGAAGTTATTCCAGCAAAATTATTCAGTATGTTGTTTGCAAATTAAATGATTTAAGAAGAGACAAACGCTTACCTAACTTACTGAGGGCAATCTGAACATCATCCGCTACATCAAAGAGGTGTTTACAACCCGAGGCATTGTCGCTCCTTCAAGCAGCTATACGTATCACATTGCAGAAGGACAATGCTCAGCCACATGTGACGAGGAATGCGGAAGCCTTCTTCGAGGAACTACGGGTACCACTGCTTCCCTGACCTGCACATTCGCCTGACATGTGGCAAATCAAACATTTCTGGGATATGATCGGTCGGCAACTTGTTCGTTCTAACACTGTCGATGTATTGTGGATACAAACTGCGTTACAGTGTGTTCCCCAGCAGGCTATCAAGGCTCTGTTTGACTCTGATTGCAGCACGTGGCGGCTTCACACCGTACAGTCAAAGTGCATGTTCTATTCTGTAATTCTAATCATTTGTGTATTGTCATGTCCCTAATCTGCGGAATAAATTTCGTTGTAATCACATGTCTTCTTTTTGGTATAACAATTTTCACAAACAATAGTTTATATCAATCAAGAACCACGTTTAAAAATGGAACAATTAGTAATTACAGTATGGAACCTGTAACCTCCTCACCTTCTTTAATTGCATTTTGTAACTTATTTATTACTTGTGAGTCAGTTGGATCCTTTTTTCGTACGCTAGTTATACGCAGGATGAACGCCAACGGTGAAATATCTGCCCTTGCTTAGTATGATTTCCTCAGAATTCCACACACTACAACGAGGAAAGGCGTGTTCTTTGAGACCTAGCCCTGAAAAAACAGCCTCGTAACACATAGATGCCTGCAGATATTTCATACAATCATAAGCACAGCCATTACGTGCAGGCGAGAATATATACGTCATCACTGGTCAATAACGTGCTAATTTCTTATTTTTAAAAATTAGTGCACGACACGAATATGCGTTATAACGACTTTTATTCGCGTATGAAGCTCATTGCAACAGTAATTATTACAACATACACATTTACATTTCATATAACAATACTACCTCTACTGAAACTCACAGAGAAACTAAAAAAAGAACAAAGATCTTAATACTAATACTTAAACTAAGATATTAATATTACCCAATTGACATACAATATATCGTCTATGGAAACTCGATACATTCAATTTTACAACAAAATATACAAAATTCATTAGATGTCTTTGTAATTAATCCACATAGGGAAAACAATCATTTCTTAACTTTTACTTATAAAAGTGGTGCATCAGGGAGTGAACATAGGGCACAAACCCTCAGCGTGCGACAGTTCCTCGTTGTGAAGTTAAAACTCGACTGGGAATACAAACTAAGGTCATTCGAATGTGAGATATCAAAGCTTCCGATTACCTGTTAGGATCGGTATCACACTATAACATTACTATCGACGCCAGCAGTCCAGGTTAAGAAATATCCATTGTTCTCTTATTACGAACGATATAACACATTCTGGTGTAGGATTCGAATCCGGCGATATATTACCTCGCTGTACAGATAAGCTAGCTTTCTTGCTACAGCCGAGAGCCGCGTCAGTTAATCAAGGCACAAATTACTGAGCTGGTTCGTGCGTGCGGGAAGTTCATTAAGGTAGATACAAGAGCTGGATTCTTCCCTCAAGGAGCGACCGAAAAAATCGCGTCTGTTGCACGCGATACACGGCCAGTAGAATTAGCTACCATCGTTAACTCATTTGTCATTAAATTAATCAACTGGTTCTTCCTTATGTTTGTACCCGCCAGATCGGCATTTTCATGTTTGTACTACTAGATCTCCAAGATTGGTTAATAAAGTGGCTGTAATTTGAGAGTAAGCAATTATTATAACGTTAGAGAGCTATGTTCACGCAATTAGAGCTCTTAATTTGTACAATATAATCATCTACAGACAAAAAAAGTTATCAGTATACCATTACAACTAAAATGGTAGTCCCTTGTTATAATTAAGCTGAGCATTGTAAAAGGGTAATAAAATCATCTGTCATCACAAAACAGTTAGCATTACAATTGATACATGGTCAGGTGTCTGATTACTTGTCAAAAAGATAGCATCACTGACATGTGAGATGAAATAATTTGTCAAACAACAAACAACTACTCGTTTAGTTCATTAGAAAGACAATAAATCATTGCTGGGTCCCCCTATTGTTCAACAGGACACTAAATACTGAACTGGTTATTACGTCAGACAATTCAATAAGGTTGACACAAGAACTGGATTCCTTTCTTCTTGAAGTAATCGAAAAAATCTCACCTGCCAAACGTATTATATAAAATGTAGAATAGAATTAGCTGTCGACATTACATAGTGTGCACTAAAACTAATCAAATATTGCTTGCACGTATTTCTAATTAACTTAAAATCTTTCTTTTTTTTACTTTTTGATTGGCGCTTTGATTCTGGTCGACATGGATCTAATGTTTAAAGAAGAGGTTTAAATAAATACCAGAGAAAGGAGAAAAACACACTCGTGCCCGTCCAATAAAGAAATGAAGACGAGGAAGGTCGCAAGAACTATGGAGAGAATAAAAACTATAATACGAGGAACATTATAAAGCTAATAATTTATGAAAGATTGTTAGCAAAAAGTTCAAGAATTCTATTTTCCTCTTTTACTTTTTTTTTATCTGCTTAATGTCTCTCTAACAGCGAGGTCTTTAGAGTGGGAAAAGGATGGGGGGCAAGGAATGGGAAGGAATTCAGTCATGGCCTTTTGAAGGAAGCATCCTGGCATTTGCCTGGAGTGATTTGGGAAACCATGGAAAACCCAAATCTGGATGCCCGGACGGGGATTCGAACCACCGTCCTCCCGAATGCGAGGCCAGAACGCTAGCCGTTACACCACCACACTCGGTCCCTCTTTTACTATTATTTCTTCAAAATCAATAACAGATTTCCAGGTTCGCTTTGATACAATTAAAATATAGAGAAATTAATCAAGATGTGCATCGTAGGTTGGTCGATTCTGATAAAAGCCTGTAATACAGAAATATAACAATAATTTGGGAGATATTTTAGAGAAAATGAAGTTCCAAATCATTTGTTCGGGGCAAAGAAATTCTCAGAGTTTTAAAAATCAACTTAAGAACATCAGTGATAATGACAAGGAGTCTTGTATGAAATTTGATTCCGTCAGGGAACTGTGTAAATCCTCAAGATTAAGAAGGGAAGAAAATTTAATTCAGTTTAATTGTGGTGGAGCGCACGCTACGGTGACAGTTTCCATATACACCCATTTTCCTCTTTCTTTTACCCGCCTACTTTTGCCCTCTACGAATGTTAATTTCAAATTATTTCAGCATTTCTGGTAAATTATTCATCGATTCCTTTGACAACTTAGCTCCCTCACGTCTTATGGATAGATGATAATCTATTGCAATAAGCTACTGTGAGAAAATTCTATGCAAGAAGTAGAGAAGAAGTAACTTTTAAAACATGTAATAGAGATACTACTAAACAAGAACAAACAAAAAAATGTTTTCAGCTAGTTACAAGGATTGGAGACCAGGATAGTAGAATAGTATGATGGATATTCTAGGTGAGCGGAAATTCAAGACTCAGAAAAGAACCACACAAAGAAAATTTGAAGAGAAAACTCTGCAAGCAGAACAGCAATGGAATGATTATTAAACGGGAAAATCCTAAGATAATTTTTCTGAAAGGTTGTAGCAGGATTCCGTCGCGTTCCTTGCCCCAATCTTCTCCCAGCTTTAATGACCATCACGTTCACGATCTGTAAGACTCTATAAAAAAAAAAAAAAAGTTATAAAGCATGATAGGTAACATAAAAGGAGTAATTGATAAGGGAAAGACCAAAACAATTTGAAGATGCTAGCGAGCAGTTGAAACTAAAAATTGAAAAATTGGTCTGGAAGAAGTTCATCAGAAACTCATTCCAATATGTAACAAGCTGAAGACAAAGTTAGATAAACAGTAGTGTTACTTTATGCCTAATACCCTATACAAAGAATAAAAGTTATGTAACATTAAAAGAGTAATTAATAAGGGAGATATATGTATATATACTACCATACATTAATAGAATTTCCATTTACCTATTTCAGTGCCTCATCTCAATATTATAAATAGCATTATGCAGTGCAGCTGATTACAGTTTTTTATGTTTGATAAAACAGATTTGTGTAAAACTCAAAAGAACTGATTCTATTAATGATTTTATGAAACAATGGAATTTCACATTTTCCCCTTTCGTTCTTTTAGCTTTATTTCAGCCTAGTTCCTTAAGATCTTCTGCTTAATAATTTAAAAAAAAAAAACATTTCTACTTGATTTCTTACAGGAAAAGTAAATTCCAGTAAGACCTGGCAAATACTAAGATTGTCCATACTCATTTCCGACGTATACACATACTTATCACGGATTAACTTTGCAAAGTTTTAACAAACTCACTTCCCTTCCTTGATATTGATCGCCCATAATGACGGTGGACTGTTGAACTCAAGTCAGATAATCCAATAATAATTCTCGGTAAAAAAATTGCATGGTGCTCCGTGTAGTGAAATAAAGTGAAGTAGTTTGGTCACCTAAATGTCAGAGTATCAACATGACACTGTATCACAGTCCTAAGACGATAACATAAAGTTTTACTAGAAATTATAACTTTGTCTCTAACGTCTTATACTACATCAATCTGGAGGTTATTTATTTATTTTTATTTATCGTATGGCAAGCAACTAATACAATAATAAATATATACAATGACAAGAACGTTGGTAGCGTTCACAAGCTGATGTCTAATTCTTCCAGCCATTCTAAGAAGGAACTTGTAGCTCCAAAAACATCTTCATATGGTCCATCATACTTCCGTAGAGGGCATTCCCTGATAATATGCTCCACACTCTGGGAAGGAGCACCGCAGTCACATGCAGGAGAATCCTGAAGACCCCACTTATACAGCATGGCGTTGCATTTCGCATGGCCTGTTCTTAGGCGATTTAGTTTGACCCACTGGTCTCTATTTAGATGGAATCCTGGAAGTCCAGTTGTGGGATCTTTAATATCTGAATGTTTTACAGATGTGGAGTTCCAGCTTTGTCGCCATTTTTCCATGACATCAAAGTCAAATACATCTTGCCATACCGGATTTCGTGATTTAAGACGAGTGGGTGGTAAGTTATTTAGAACCTCGTGGATTGGGAGATCCTGTGGATGATCAGGATGGTGTAGTTTTATCCACTCACGTACCGTTGCTTCTTGGCGTCTTATCTCTGGAGGTGGTATTTTGCTGATCAGGTGCAACCAGGGGACTGGGGTGGATTTTAGGGTGCCATTAGAGGCGAGAAAACACTGAGGAAAACGAATGAAAAGAAATTTACCCGTAGCCTTCCAAAGGAACCGTTGAACCGGGAAACCGTGGAAAACCGAAAACTCAAATGCCTGACCGGGGACCCAAAAAGAGTTCAGCCACGAGGCTCAGTGAGTCGCAGTCACAGAGTGTACTAGAGTATTACACGTGAACATAACAGAGCTTTGCAGTGGTGAATATCAGTTTAAGGACACGTAATAATTCTGGCCGAACTGTTGCAACTCGATCCCCAGCCACATAGCCAACAGGCCGAATAGCTCTAATGTTTTCTGACGCGTTCAAAGCCAAAGTGTGTGTCATACTCGAAATCCGTACGTATGCGGTTAGTATGGAGTAACTTTCCCGAAAGTGTAACTGAATGGCTTCCCGTTGGCTTCCTCACTGTGAAGGTGTTCATAGATATTACTGTATGTTTCGAAGACTGTTATGATCTAAGTGTTCGGCGTCGTTTTTGCTATGGAGAAAAGATGAGAGAAGAAAGAAAGTGAAGTCTGGTGGCGATCTATTTAGACCTACTCTTCCGAAAGACACCGGAGGTTTAGTTTTACGTCCCCTTTCATCAGCAGTGTCGGATGTTCTTGTTACATACGTACTGCTGAGAAGTTATGGATTTAACCCATGACTTTGGCACAGATTATAGGGATCAGAAATCATCAACACTAGCTACAGAACCCTTACTAATCATGAAAGTTCCTTCTACCACTAAGACTCAAACCAGATAGCCCCTTGCCAGGCGCCTGATACTATCATTGTGCAACTTCCTGAGCCAACGGGCGGGATACGAAGTAGGCTTGGGGTATAAAATGGGGACGAAATGATTTAATAAACTCCGTTTCCACAATTGTTTGTCATAAAATAATTTGGTGAGAATCTGTCTTAATTCACTGACCACATCTTCCATAGAAACATTCCTCGACGTTAAGTCATTGGCGCTGATGACATCATGGCGAGTGTGCTCTTTCTTTAATCCTTTTTTCTGTGTTCCTTGAGGAAGATAGAGTGACAGACAGGCCGATATAGTCAGAAGACATGCCGCATCTTGAGGCTCCTTGTGGTCTCTTTCTTCTCCCAGGGCAGTAAATTACACGTCGGGCTCTGAGTATGACGAGTTAACCTTCCCTTCACATAACTTGTGCGAGTTGTGTCCACTTGCTATTGCTTGCTGCTTGTATCTACTGCTACGTCAGACAACGTACTAATGGAGGAAGGGAAATGTCTCCACCTGTCTGTGAAACATGTAACTATGTTCTGTGTGTGATTAGTGTATTTTGTGATTGTAACAGGGGCGGATCCAGGATTTTGGTTTGGAAGTAGCTTGAGCGGACTTTGGTTTGGGGGAGGGGCTTAGCTTGAGTGGATTTTGGTTGGGGGGGGGCCTTGCCTTCAGTGGATTTTGGCTTTGTAGGGGGGGGGGGGGAAGGAGGGGCTTGAGTCGGGCAAAAGGTAGTATTTATAGTCCCCTCGGGCCTCGAATCCGTAGATCTAAAAACAAAAAGTCTCCAAAATATCAATGTCGGAGGTGGACCTAGATACTTTTTTTGGAGGGGGGGAAGGCTTCAGCCCCCTAGTCCCCCCTCCCTGAAGTTTATAGTGTGGAGACTGGGAACCTTGCCGGCATTCGTCTTGAAGGCTGCGAAAAACCGCATAAAAACCATTGTACTTCTCCCATCCAGTGTTCCGCCTACATACTATTGTAATGCGTCATAGTAAACTGATCATGTGAAGGTTCGAGTCGAGTAAAGTTTGTTCATATGTCTTCAATAGCTTGACAAGGCGTGTGAGAGCGAGTACGTGGTATGGCTGATAAACAAATCGCGCCGCTTTCTTCAGCAGCGGCTGTCTCAATACAGATGTCGCCGGAACCGGTCTAGAGGCATTAAATGCGGAACAGTAGCCGGCTGGGCGTCGGGAGCTAGATTTACTGTCCGCAGTCCCGCTCCAACACGCTCGCGGAACGCAGTCTCGTTGTACGATTTACGCTGCTGTGCATGACGAGTTAACCATCCTTTGACCATAACTTGCGCCCACTGGCTGTTGCACTGAAGTCGCTGAACTCTTGCTGCTTCTGGATATATAACGAATAGACAACAAAATAAAAAGGTAAAGGTCACGTGGTTCCTATGGCTCCTGCCGTTTCCCGTAGGATTCACGGAGGTGGAGCTACGCATTCCCATTACAACCTTCGACACTATAAAAGTGCGCGCCACGAACGATGGCGGGTAGCGCAGAGAGAGAGAGAGAGAGAAATAGGAATGACATCTATGTCATTCCTATTTCCGCGTTTAACTATTCGCTGTACACTTTTGTAGCTAATATCAAATGCTTCATCAGTTCTCTCCAGAGCTCTGGCAACGTCGCAGTTCGGCCATCTGTCATCCGTTTCGCACTTAAAATGTTTATATACTTTAAAAATTTGCTCTCTGCTTTGACTATGCAGAACCTTAAGGTGGGGATCCACCAAGCGCGCAAAACGTTTGTAAACGTTTGCGAATTCAGAATTTGACCGGTGGAGACGAGAACAGCGCGCACGAACATAGATTTGCGGGTGTTTGCAGGTGTTTCGGCCGATGTCGGTTCATCAAAGGAATTCGTTGTT
The DNA here is from genome assembly GCA_031002005.1 of Vandiemenella viatica. Taxonomy (NCBI): domain Eukaryota; kingdom Metazoa; phylum Arthropoda; class Insecta; order Orthoptera; family Morabidae; genus Vandiemenella; species Vandiemenella viatica. Next base: position 175,045,859 of record CM061919.1, read on the forward strand.
CGTGCGCGGACAGTGCGCGTTGAGTGGAACAGGGATGCGTGTTCCTAATAACACTATCAGTTTTAAGTGCATTTTAAAATCTAGTAATAATATAACTGTGCTCTGGTCGCCGCAGCGCTAACATCAGACCCGAAGATGGCGACGGAGTTGGTCGCCGAAAGCTTGTCGCTCACAAACGCTATCCGGCAGCAAACCTATGAAGAGTTCATTGCAATAATATAGCTATTAACTGGGTTAGGGAAAATATAGTTTACTGTTAATTGAATCATATAAATTAAAGCTGCTGGAATGGCAGAGTAGGCACAAGTATTACCACAAAAGAATTTAAAAGCATGATGCCTGGTGCGAAATCGCAACAGATATGGGGACGACTATTGATCTTGTTAAGTTGAAGATACATAAAGACTTTTGTAGAAATCTTCTGCAGCCAAAAGCAAAGTGTTATTGCCAATCTAGCTTCCACGGAAATACAGTCCGTGTAATTTGTATCTCGTTTGCATATTCTTGGACCAATCAGCAGAGTAACGATCTCAAAATCTTCTGGTGATATACGACAATTTTTTAAAAAAAAAATAAACCACTCTTATCACCTGCTTTTAAGTCATACAGCAGTCACGTAGAATTTCTTATTTTTTAAAAAATGAGATATTTATAATTTCGTTTTCCACATGCTTTTTTTTTTAAAAAAATAATAAAAAATAACGTCCTCTTCTTCACTTAAAAAAGACTTATTTACGTTAGATGCAGCACGAGCAATAAGTTTTTCTCTTGGAGCCATTTGGACAACGCAAGTAGCAGTTGGAACGACCATAAATATTCGCACACGAACTGTTGCTTGCGAATATTTGGTTGGTGGATACAACAAGCCAAACCACTCGACTGCAAACACACGAACGTTTACAAAGTATGCGCGCTTGGTGGATCCCAGGCTTTACGCTTTTGCTGCTTGTCTTCCATTATTTAGAATAGGAATTATTGCAATTCTCACTGATTTACAACCGTCTACTTCACAAAAACATCGCATTCGACGCTCGTGTTACCACGACAGGCTCTGGATTGTTACTGGCTACTGGCAGAGCGATGACGTACCTGCGCAGAACCTCGCTAAACTGGGCCGCCATCGTTCGTGGCGCGCACTATAGAATGGATGTGAGGGGTCAGCGCCACGCTCCGGCCATTCTTTACCTTCCCGCGGAGTCTCCTCCACGGTACTCATGGGACAGCAGGCTGAGTGGGTCTGGGCAGCCGTTCTGGACGTTCAGCTTCGAGTAAAGATCCTCGGCTTCGTCAGGGATCGAACCCCGGTCACCCGGGTCACAATAAGACGCTCTATCGCCTGAGCTACGCGGCCACCTAGACAACAAAATATACTGGTGAAACTTTTATTTTTGCAGATTTGTACCGATACACAATTAAAGTTCTATTGTAGCAATACCGATATTTACGTATTTTTAATGTGGAATTACAATCAGTTTATGCCGCCATCATTAATAACAATCCAAGATAGGAGTTTTTAAGGAGTATAACCATCTGTCTAGGAACATTTGAAGCCTGGTGTTACCGTGTTTGTGTTATTTTGTTTTTACAGCCTGTATTTATCATGTGCAAGATAAAGACAAACCGTGTGCGTTAAATCTCCAACATACAGCATAGGGGTGGTACTTACAACGGACCCTGGTTCAAACCCCAGGATTCACGTACCAGTCGTCCTGATCCGGGTATTTAAGTGATTTGCCGCTATTTTCTCAAACAGTGTTTCTCGCCCTGTGGTTCGCGGATACTAGTGGTCCTCAGCAGAATATTAAAAATATCGATACCGTTTTCGTCCTGTATAACGCTGTACACCCAAAAGGGCAGAGGATAGTAAGGTACTCCTAACAACTATTACCGTAGAGAGAACTGATATGACTGGACTATTTTAAACTTTTTTAAAAAAAACTCGCTATTCTTACAATGACTTCTCAGTATATAATATTCTCTTTTGTGCTTTGTCATAGATCATTTTAACCTGTTTACTTCTAACTCAGAGGTACACAATTTCAATACAAGAAAAAGAAATAACTTGCACAAAACACAAACATCTCTGTCATTAGTACAAAGAGGAGTTAATTATCCTGGTATGCATCTGTTTAATAAACTTCCCAAGAGTATAAAACGGTTTTCAGATAATAAA
>CM061919.1:175049031-175070418 GCA_031002005.1 Vandiemenella viatica
TAGTCTTAGCTGCATTTATTTAGAATAATCTGGTGTAGTGAAACAATAGCTTCTGTTTACGTGAATTTGGTTTACATTTTCCGATGCTCCCATCTGTTCCTGGCATTGAGTAGCGCATTCATTAGGCTTTTAAACGAGCAGATGAGATTTCCGGTTCGGAATAAATAACATGGTTGTTACAACTTACGGAACCACAGAGGTAACAGCTACTATTTAGTTTCTACGGCATGCTGTTATTGATAAAACTAGTGTTAACAGCTGTAGACCACATAGGTCAGTCGGTAGAACATCTGACTACAGCCTGGACTATTTTTTTTTTTTTACTTATTGCTTTTCGCATCGTGGAGGGCTAAGGTCATTAGAGGCGGGATGGGAATGGGAACAAGGACCGGGAAGGAATTCGGCCATGGTCTTTTTGAAGGAAGCATCCCAACATTCGCCTGGAGTGATTTGGGAAACTATGGAAAACCCAAATCTTGATACCCGGACGGGGATTCGAACCCGCGTCCTCCAGAATGCGAGGCCAGAGCGGTGGTCTGGACGAAGGAACTTCAAGCCCCCATAAAGTCGAGGTATCTTTTTACGAAGTCGAATATTCAGAACGGCCGAAACTTCTTGCGCAGAAAAAGGTGACCTCCTTTCCAATGCTCCAGGTCAAGAACTACAATACTGTGCACTACCTCTGTAAGATTGAAACCTACTGTAAACGTGAACCCAATTGCACCTTCACATTTGTTTGCCGTAAGCAATATCCTGTGTGACGTACTAGAAGTTCCTGTAATGTTGATTTATTTTTGGGGACAAGAAATAAAGTTTTGGTTTTGAGATAGAAATTAGAAAACATTATTTGATGAAAGATTTGCAAAAGATACTTCTGAACTTTTATAATCATACGAAGTACTGCAGTAGAAGAATTAAATAATTAACGTCCAATTTTGTTGCAATTAAATTAAATTGAATTTTATCTGTGAGTTATGACAGAAGTAACATCAGCGCATCATAATCTAGCTAAATATAAAACCGTCTATGAGATATTTTCTCATAATAACTTTTTGCACTGTTTCCGAAAAAAATAACTTGTTAAACATTTTAGTGGTTTTCCTTTCCCGTCGCCAGACGTCAAGCCATTAATCATTTTTTATTCTTCCAGCCCTAATGAAAATAGCGAAAACTGAACCAAAAAATGCTCTCGCCCATCTTAATAACACGATTTTTTTATTTTTTGTAATCTTGGAATTAACGTCACTTATAATCAGAGGAAGTTGCGGTGAATTCAAAATTTCCGACTAACAATTTATGAATTAAGCTTCGAAACTGGAGTTAGAGATTTATAAATTACGAATTAGAAATTAAAACAAATAACTTAATCGGAGATATAGACACAAATAAGAAAGGCAAGTGAAAAAATCTTGCAGCACCTACAATCGATCTATGACTTGGAAGGAACTGCATAATCCTGTACGTCTGAGAACAATTATTTGTTGAAGTGGGATTTGAATGTTGATGAGGTTAACAGGAACAATTAAACTTTTGAATCGTGACGCGACAAAAATTAAAGACGTTGGTTAAGTAGAAAATAAACTTGGTTTGCAAATACTGAGCGAAGAAAGAGGCTTGTGGATGAACCCGTTTTTCTGGTGTGCAGATTCACTAATCTATCACGCTGTTCCCAATTGTAGTATTGTCTTGATGACTTATATTATTAAGTATTGGCTAACTACGCCAAAACATCACTGGGAGGATTGTTGGAGATCGTTCGTAGGTAAATGTTTTTGAAACTAAGCTAGTTCATCAATCAATCAATACAGCATTTCACCGAACCATCGAAAATTCGAACAGTATTTAAAGTTAGCTGTACAACATTGCAGAAATTACAATTGCCGAATAAAACATGCACGCGATTTAGGATATATTAGAAATAAAATTACGTCAGTAACTTGCAATGTAAATTGCTTAGCATTTTGTCAGAATGAAAAAATACTTCAGCAGTATCGCATCTGCTGACAAACCAGTGTTACATACTTATTTACAAATACGATGAGTAGTAATAGAGGGTAATAGAGGTCTACACTGCGAGACGTGACGGGAGGATCTATTTAATGCAGATTTTCACTGGTCACATCCGCTCAGTCGGGCCGTGGGTTCGTCTCCAGGGAACCACTTCAGGTGTCCTGGTGACGCGTCGCCTGAAATATTCAGCAGCCATTAAGTCAGGCGCTTTCAGAAGAGCTGCGGCTCCTGGCAGTGGATAAGAGTCTACACACCACAGACTAAAAAACTCGCAATATGCTCCACTCTTCCTGAGCATATTAGAAAGATCTATGAAGCTTCGATCAGTAAATATGCCAGCATCTTCAAACTTATTGTTTAAAAAGTTTTCCTATCAAAATAATCGCTGAAGGGGCTGAAATAATATTGCGTTTCATTCTCTTCCAGTTGAAGCCCCAGAATCAGGCTGTTTTAGCGCCTCATTCCAGTCCCCCAATGAGAAATAATTTTGATATTAAAAATCGTGCTGATAAGCAATGAAAGTAAACCACATTCGTCTCTTGCGGTAAACCATTCAGTATTTGTTGTTACTGAGTCCCCAATTGGTTGCATGCTAAGCGGAGTTAGTAACTTGTAGCATCTCATTTATAGAAGCAGTGCCCATTATATAATTTTCATCAATTGTTATTAAATGTTGACCCCGTTGCCGAGGTCGCTAGTTCGACTCCAATATGAATTTTCAATTAAGTGTTGTGTTAGTTCTGTACTTCCGTCCTTAGTGAAAGCATTATGCTATAGAAAACCATTTATATACATACTGAGAGCATTAGAATACTCGAGCTTTATCACAGACTATGAGACAAATTCCATCTTTTTTTAACTTTTAAGACAGACGTATAAACTAAAAGCTAAATATATTGAATTCACTTTGCATGCACAGACCACCAAGTTCAAATTTTGTGAATATCCGAGTGCTGTTGTCACAAACGTTTTCCTGTAATCTTTACAACGAGATGAAGATGGGGCATTATATCTATATTTATCCGAATTATTGTAATTTGAAATTATTTTGATAAAAACTGACGCTCATTTAAGCGCGGTTGCCTCCTATCAGCCGGCACAGATTTTAAAGACGTTTCTATGTCAAAAATGAAATAGCCCCTTGTCGATGAGTTAAAAGTAAGCTGTACAATCTTTGATATGATTGATTCTTTGAAGTGCTTGGACATAATAGCGGAAAATAACGTCAAGACAGATCAGCACGTGAGATGAAGGAAATCCTAGAATGCAATTAATAGATCGAAATTTGAGAAATTGCACCACAAATGCGAAGAAATTGAGTACTCAAGCACGTCGTCTTCTAGAGTACTGTTCTGCTCTGTGGATTCTATATAGCAGAGGAAAAATTACTGGTATCAAAAAAGTATGTAGAATAGCAGCTCAATTTGTAACCGCCTACTACAGTTCTTACGAACGTGTGAAAGATTTGACAGAGAGATCGGTATCGGGTTGTGTGCCAACCACCTTCATTCACGACTACAGAGAAATACTTTGCCCATCAACCTATGGGTCACAACGACGGGATATATAAGCTCAAGGAAATAAGAGCCAACACTGGTGCTTAAATGTAATCTTCCTCTCCTTGTGTACACTGGAAAGATTAATTTTGGTCCAGGCCATTCTCTGCACCAACAATTTTGTGAGCACAGATGTGAATGTTATGGGCCATAAGGTTCCCAGTTGCCTCCGGCGCGGCAGGCCTTGTTGGTTTATAGTCCACCACTTACTGCTCCACATTACCATACCAGTCGCCAAGAACGCGACATTTACATACGCTCTGAGGAGCAATCGCCAAGTGGGACAAGTACCCGGCACCACATATCCGCCCGGTCTCAACGTTTCTTATAATACACGACCGTCGAAAATGACGGGCATCACCTATGGTCATAGTAGGAATTTGTTGCGGAAAATTTTCTGAAGATAGACGAATAACGATTAATTATTATCTGTTTCACTGACATTCTTCGTGATATTAGTAAACTTTTTGGGATTGGGTTCTCGGAGTATTTGGTTAGGATGTTTTTGAATAAGTGCATTTGATTTTATTTGACGGAAAGTTTTGATATTATGAATATATTTATAAGTAAAGCGCAATTTAAATAACGAATAAATATAATTTATTTGATATCTTTCGAGAATTCTTACGTTTTGTGTAAATTTTATCTGGATTTTAATAAACTTCCCTGTTTGTTATCTTCTGTAAAAAAGTTGGAATATCTGTCTCGTATTATAACCTTTATCTCTGGTACACAGCAGACAATTACCTTTGGCTGGCATCAGAATTACGCTTTATTTAAACAATGTAAGTGCGAATAAAATCAAATTCAATTGTTTATCTGAAGTTTACATTTCATGTTTACAATTGAAGCGTGTGGCGGGTCTGGGTGCCTTATTACTTTACAAAAAGAACATATGAATTTAATTCTTAACCTCGGGAAAAAATTTAACTAAAGTTATTTCAATTGAGAACGGGTTCGTAATCAATTATAATGCTTGATATCATGATTCATCAATAAAACTTCCATAACCTGGACATTTATTCAGGTTAAAATTTACATATGATGTGAACATATCATTTCGGTCATCACTGAAATATTTACAAGATATAAATAAATTGAATAATCAAAAGGACAAAGGCACGTCATTGTTTTTGTTGTAACCACGAAGTTATTTTTAATTTATGCTCCGGCTAAAAACTCATTGGGTTTCGGCAGATTGAAACTGTTATATGCAAGTTTCCTTGCCAGGGTCGCTATTTGGGTGAGAGAGTGACTTCGAATATTAGTGCACTTTCCTAATGAAGGTGTTTACCGTGAGTCAGCACAGGGGAAGATACACCAGCACCTGTATTCACATGAACCACTTCCAATCACACTTGTGTCCGTGTGGACATAAACACTTATGACTTTGCCGGCTCTCCGCTCGCTTCAATGACCTCTCGTCTCGAGATCTGCCGAACGAGTCCCTCTTGCCCTCATCACCGCTCACTTCCACAGCTCGGGGCCAGTCCCTTCTCTCTCCCTGCCATCTCCGGAAACGTCCAGACATGAAAAAATATGTTTTAAATAGAATAGTAACGGATTTTATATTGGAGGATCACTGTCCTTCCCACATACACACTCACACACACACGACCTCTCTTCATTCAGGCTCCCCTGATTGGCCGCGAGTTTAAGTTTCTGGGAATTGCATGTTATCGACACTTCCTCGGTTTTTCATTGTTCCAGAAACACGCCGTGTCTGCATTTCGACACGGTCTGTCTTCATAAATTGTCGCGACTGCACAAATCACTACTATGAGTGTTGGAGCCACATAAATTTCGCTCTTAAGACGATGTTCCTACACAGTCTTTCCCTAGTTGACAGTGAGGAGGGTCACCTCTTGTTAGCGGCTAAACGCCTCGCCGGTTTCCTGGAAGTTGGATCAGGTAGGTAGCTGACCCCCTTGGTCACTGTGTCGCTGGCAGTTAACGTCAGCACAGAATAATTGTTACCTCCTGCCCACACTAACCACACTAAACAGATAATGAAATCGTAATGTTCTCATACCATTACACAATATAAACATAAATAAAGTCAATACAGTTATTCATTTTGATTTTGCAGATAACTCAGGAAGCGCTGTGCTGGCGGGCAGTGTACTAACACTTGGTGTATTTTCCAGACTCTTCTAATATGGCTGATGTATCGAGGTGAGGTCTCCAGGCTCAATGCATTTTATTAAAGAGGATATCTACTGCCACATGTCTCCAAAGCGTTGTGTTTTCCTATATCTCACTCGATTAAGGAAGAAGTAAAATAATTTCACCATTACTAAGTGGCCAGTATGCTAGGTTTTATGTTTCGATTTGTCCCAAAAATATTTTCAGAGCTTTTGGCCATTTAGTCCAGCAGGTTAACAAGGTCGGATTTAACTGCAATGTATTGGATGACGAGTAGCTTATTGAATTTCAACACAACGTTTAAATTTAAACACCTCATAATGTTCAGACACATTCGTTGGATACATCATACCGTCATTCTTGGTACTGATTTATTTGCACTGTTGCCGTAAATTTCCCTTACTTGCACAGAAACAACATCAGAAACTACCAGCCGAACTAGTGATTTCTCTTTTTGAATCGAACAACATTTTACAAAAAGTTCTGCTGTCAGGAGTAAATTGAAGTTCTAGCAGGATGATGTTTACAACACTCGGTGAGATACTTAGGCCGATCTGTGGTCCCAGAGCTCATGTTGTAAAACCAAGACACACAGCAAGTGCTTTCCACACCGGTGAAAGTAACCGTTTTAACTCTACAAATTGCGGGTGTATGAGTTGACTGAACTCGGTAGAACAGGACTATATCAGTAGAACTTGAGATGTTTTGCCAGAAAGCAACACATTAACGATTCTGTCAGTTATTTGAACGTATTTCTGTACGCTACCAGAATCGTAAAGACTATTTTGAAGCAAGGTATATACTTCACCCGAGACTTCTCGCAAGCCCGGGTCGGAAATATGATGTAATTAAGAAAAATTTCAACAGATTCTAATAAAAATATCATCTCCACACTTCCGAAGAAAGCACAAGCCGACAAATGTGAGAATTATCGCACCATTAGTCTAACATCACATGCTTCAAAATTACTGACCAGAATAATATACAGAAGAATGGAAAGGATAGTAGAAGTCATAGTAGGTGAAGATCAGTTTGGGTTTAGGAAAAATCGCTGTACAAGGGAAGCAATTCTGGCTTTAAGATTAATCTTGAAGGGCGGATCAAGAAAAACAAAGATACTTTTATGGCATTTGTTGATTTAGAAAAAGCTTTTGATAATGTTAGGTGGGACAAGATGTTCAAAATTTAAAAGAAGTCAGGTCTAAAGTATCGAGATAGAAGAATACTTTATAAACTATATAAGAATCAAGAGGCTGTAATAAAAGTAGAGAATCATGAAACACAAGCATCAGATAAAAAGGGCGTGAGACAAGGTTGTAGTCTATCCCCGTTAATATTCAACTTGTATGTATCGATGAAACAATAAAGAAAGAAAAATTTCCATGTGGCATAAGTGTTCAGGGAGAAAAAATTAGTATGCTGCGATTTGCTGATGACATTGTCTTGTTAGCAGAAAAAGCTGAGGACCCTGAGAAATTACTGAATGGCATGAGCAAAATACTGAAGGAAGATTTTGGACTGAATATAAATCAAAGCAAGAATAAAGTGATGAAATGTAGCAGAAATGATACCAATACTAGTAGATTAAATATAAAAATAGAATCGAATGCAATTGGAGAAGTAAGTGAATTCTGTTACTTATGAAGAAAAATTACAACAGATGGCCGAAGTAGGAATAATATTAAAAGCAGAATAGCACTAGCAAAGAGAGCCTTCATGAAAAAGAGAAATATTTTAGTTTCAAATATTCATCTAGGAATTAGAAAAAACTTTTTAAAACTCTATGTGTGGAGCATAGCACTTTACGGTAGCAAAATATGGACTTTAGGAATACCGGAAAGAAGGAAAATTGAAGAATTTGAAATGTGGTCCTACAGAAGAATGCTGAAAATTAAGTGGACAGACAAAGTAAGAAATCAACGAGTTTTGGAAATGATGGGTGAGGAAAGAAGTTTATGGAAGAATCTTACAGAAAGAAGAGACAGGCTGGTAGGTCATATTTTCAGACATGCTGGATTGGTAATTTTCTGGTGGAGGGAACATTCGATGGTAAGAACTGTAGAGGAAGACAGAGATTAGAATATATGAAGCAGATAATTGAGGACGTGGGTTGTATGGGATATGTAGAGATGAAGAGGTTAGCACAAGATAGGAAGGGATGGAGGATTGCATCAAACCAGTCGAAAGAGTAATGACAGCAAAAAAAAAAAAAAAAAAAACAGTGTCATAGTGGTGTTAATTTATAAGTTCGTTGTAACTCACATAACCACACAATGTTACAAAGTTTAGGCTGCTGACTAGGATTCGGCAATGGAATTCTACTTTTAACATAAATTGTAGTGAAAATTTTTAAGGTTTGTTGCTCAGGTACAGAGGGATACGTCCATCAGATTTTAGATGAACCTGGGAAACGACAACACTATGTACTTGTAACGAGTTGAAGGTCGACTACAAATTATATTGTCTTGGGCTCTCTTTACATCCAGTATACATGTAACTGTGGTTTCCTACAGAATTTAAGCTAATCTCATCCCTGTATTACAAACACTCAGCTTTCGTGACTTAGAATCAAGCCCCGGGTTTATGATTGGAGACCGTCCTTGTTTACTAGCGCTACTGTCGGACCAGCACAATTATGCATTGTTCATAAAGTCGTCATTTATCTTATCGATGCCATTGTCTCCTGTAAACTTTTTTGAAAACTGGCCCTGAAATAAAGGCGTTATGAGCAGAACAAATATTCCTTCTGATCATAAATTGAAAGCCACAAATCAAGAAACTACTGTGCGTTAGGAAAGTGTTTCTAGCGATGATATCATTGATGTCATGACGTGATGGAACGAGTCTATCATAGCCGGCGACACGCAGACAAAGGCTCATCCATCAGACACGTAATCAAAGTTGAACTGGTACACACAACAGCTTATGTCTTACGCCGAGTTACCACAGCACAACTCGGTAAAGCTTTCTTCGACGAACCTAGACATGGGTTACAATTTATTTCCCATTCATTTTTAGATTTCCGTAGTTCCTGAAATAAGTGTTACTTATTTTAACAGTTACAGTTTAAATTTGTGTGTGGGGAGCGAATTTCATAGATGTGAGAATTGATATTTTCTTGGCGATTACTTAGGTAATAGTCTTCGAGGGTATACCCCAAATGTTTGCCCTCAACTGTAGCTGACTGAAGAATCATGAAGATAAGAGCAAAGGAAACTGTCGAAATGCTGTGCTCTGACGTAAAACTTTTGCACTATACTTACAAAGACTTCAGAGTTGAGTTTATTTTCAGGCCGATCGTGGGTGTGAGCGGTAACGCTCTGGTCTCGCATTCGGGAGCACGTGGGTTCGAATCCCCGTCCGGCCATACAGATTTAGGTTTTCCATGGTTTCCCAAAATCACTCCAGACGAACGCCGGGATGGTTCCTTCAAAAGGCCATGGCCAAGCGATGAAGCAGGGCTAGAAATTTTTTAAAAAATTCGATTTTTAATAAAATACAAATGAAGAAAGGGAAACAAAATCAAAATAAATTAATAAAAAAAATACTTTTCGATAACCTACGCTCCTAAAGCTCCAATTACAAACATTTAGATGGTATTCTGAATCATTGTCATAAGATTCAACGGGAAATTAGAATCAATTTAAGTTTCTTATCTGTTTGACCCGCCCCTAATGGTCTCGACGTCGACGAGACATAAAGTTATAAGAAGAAAAAAGTTGTCTGTTTGACTTCCTCAATGGTGAGTTCGGCGAAACGTAGCCCTCTAGAAAGACATTTCAAAGAACAAATTTACACGGAAGTATTGGAGGAAAAGGATTGGAAACATATGTAGCTACACAATTGTATAAAATATTCTCGGGCTTCACACCAGGAGAGTCTCCATCCGTTAATAAGTACTCCAGTCACCAAAGCTTAGGAAGAGGAACATGTTCCAATCTTAATTAATTCCACTCTGATTCAGTACTTTCAGAAACACTCTACGGCACATTAATAATAAATGCTAATAAATACTTTGGTCATTTTAGGTCTAGTTGTTACATTAATAAAATAGTTTCGCTGGTTGCATCATCTGATTGTTCATCCAGAAATTTCTACTCCTGCCTTTGGTCACTTTTAAGGAGTTCTAAGCCTATTGTGTAATATATGTATGCGTATGTCCATGGGTGTATGTGTGTGAGCACGTATATGTCAGTGCGTATGTGTATGCGTGTATGTGTGTGCGCGTATTGTGTGCACGTATATGTCCGTGCGTATGTGTGGCCGTGTATGTGTATGTGTGTGCACGTATGTGTTCGCGTATGTGTGTGCGCCTTTGTGTGCGTGTGTGTGTGTGTGTTCGTGTGAGTGTGTCTTTGTGTGCGCGTATGTGAGTGTTCATATGCGTCTGCGCCTTTGTGTGCGAGCGTATGTATGTGTGTGCGCGAATGTGGGTGAGTGCATGTATATGCACGTGTTGTGCGAGGTGCGCTTATGCGCGTGTGCGTATGTGTGTGTGAGTACGTGTGTGCTATGGGTGTACATGTATGTGTGCTCGAGCATTTCCTAATTCTATGCTTCAGATGAAACGCAATTTACGTGGGGAGCAACCACAACTAACTATGTTTCTTTCTATGTTGTATCTGCGATGACGAACGCTGAAGATCTGAGAAGTTTCTCTTACGTAAACTACAACTGTTTTGGATATGTGTTAGTTTTAGCCCGGATGCCAATAAATGAAAATAAAGTTGCCTTTTCAATGGTAATTATCTTATAACCGAGGGTGAGTAGACAGTCTATGAGACAAACCACCGAAGACAGGACAGAAGAAAAAACACAAAATGTAGGCTATCATTCATAAAACAAAAAATTACTTCTTTTGTCTATGATGCCTGCAGAGTTAATGCTTTAAACAGAAAATGGTCTCGAACGTTTGATTTCTGAACAAAAGATTAAAAACGAGTATTGCCTCTAGCGTTCATTGTGTTTTAAGTGTCGCGACAGCTTATGACTGAATCCAATACCATGACCTACACTCTGATATCAAGGCTTCATTTACATCTGTTTCAAGCTGTTTTTTCTACTCACTTATTTTCCCTTGCTTGTGAGCACCTGTACGTTGTATTCGGTGGTATACTATCTTACAAGAGAGTCTTCGGCTAAGAATGTAGGGCTTCTGCTTCCCCTAATCCGTATTCATTTACTTCCATTTAAATCAATTGAGAAGAATTTTCATTTTAATTCCGTTGAAGTTACTAAGGAACATTGATTGATACAAGTAAAAATCATCTCAGGAGAGTGTAAGATAACAATGACATTTCACCTCAGCTAAACCACCCTTTTAATCATTAAATTCCACGCACATAAAATGATTGATTTTGCTTGCTGTATTAGACGAGAGATTATGAATACGTAATTTGAATGTTATTTTAAATAATTGAGGTGGATAAACATGAGTAGCTGAATTTGCAAAAATCCAACATACAATTAGTGGTTGGTGAAATGTTGCTTTTAATAAAGGTGAAGAACCTGAAAAAATCTGGTTATAGAATACAAAATTACATTATGTAACTACCTAATGGCAGAAATGGAAACAGCAGTACATATTGGCAAGAAAATTGACATGCTAACTTATGCATGTAGTTCTAATAGAGAAATCCAAGGAGGAAGGTTTTTTTTTTTTTTTTTTTTTTTTTTTTTTTTTTTTTTTTTTTTTTTTTTTTTTAATATGGCCTTCGGTCGTTGTGACCATTTTAGCCAGCTACAATTTGTTTATGTTCCAACTGCTGTATCAGGGTATCATTATGATATTGTAGACACTACAATGAGGACAGAACAAGACGTACACAACACTTAATTAAAACCACCCATGCCCGAGGCCGGACTCGAACCGGCGGCCTTTGCAATGCGAGGCCAGCGCGCTAGCCCCTACACTGCCAGGACCGGCAATGGAGATGGTTGTAAAAGAAAGCAAAGAAAAATAATTACAGATAAAGACAGAGAAATCAAAATACCTTCCCATCAATAGATATCGGAATGCAGGACCTACATTGGTAGATATGAATGGAGCGGTGTATTTTAAATGGATTGAAATGCCGATAAACGAGAGGAACATAGTGAAAAACATGATTCTGGCAAGGTTACTGGAAGGAAACAGGTGTAGTTTTTCGAAGGGTCGAATTACTGTCAATTTCATCAAAACTCAAGATATATAGGACTATTATATGGCTAGTAGTACTGTATTGTGCCGAACTATGGGCTGTAACAAAAGGAATGGGGAATGAGTTAATAACTTACGAAAATGGGATTTTCAGACAAATTTTTGGCCCATTTAAAAAGGTAGAAGAATGAAGAAGAAGGAAAAAGTTGATACCTAAAAGATATGTACCTGCTACTTGATATAGTGGCAATAATAAAATGACAAAGAATAAGGTAGTATGGTTACATAATGAGAGGGGATGAGGGCCTCATCAAAGATGAGATAGAAGGATGCTTTGAAGGGAAGAGACCACGAAGAAGATCAAGACTTAGGTGGCCGGATGCAATGAAGGAAGACGCAAGAAGGCAAACATCCCAGAGGTGAAGTGGAGAGACAGAGCGCTACAGAGAAAACTCAATGGATCGGCAATGGTCAGTGATGCCACTGCAGTTATTAGTTACCTAGAAATTTTGAGATACACTGTTATCAGCTCTGCTGTGTAAAATATTATAAGTTTTTATATTGCTCCCCGTAACCGTTAAATGGAGTGTATATTGATTAAACAGTTTCTGTACAGTCAATTTCAGACGAAATAATTTATTTTTCAGCTGTAAGATCCACAGGCGTCTCATCTGATGAAATTAAAACTTAATTTTTAATATTGACCACACTGAAGGAATTTACCATTGATTGTAATCGCATTGATAATTTTCCAATAAATTTATCAATTAAAATAATGCAGCTATAAATTGGTCACAGGGAGCAATGACGTGTTTACAGATGCAAAAATTATGCATACGTATGTGCAGACATTTCGCAATCGGCGAAGCAACGGTGCGTGCGACAAGGCCGCCGCCACATTGTGTCATTGTATGCTGAGTGGGGGCGACATTCCACGTCACGCATCGCAGACAACGGTCCCAATTCGCAACAACACTCTCTCACACACACACATCTTCAGACAGGTGTGCGGCGAACGTAATGTCTGGCGCACTGCAACTCGATCCAGGAAAAAGAGAAGCTCATGACGTCACTATCACCTGTGGTTACCTATGTACTAACGAACTCTGTCTGACTCTTAAATGCCATGTTGCCGGCCTCGGTATCATAAGGGCTAGAGTGCTAGCTCCACGTGCCGAAGGCCGCCGGTTCGAGTCCGGTCGAGGGAATGGGTGTTAAGTGTTTTTTGTGTGTAAATGTCGTGTCCATGTTTCAACACTTGATAGCAACAAATCACATTGAGCTGGCTGTATGGTTTCTGTAGCCAAATGCCAATTTATTATAAAAACTGCCATGTTTAATCAGCTGAGGTATGGTATGCAAAGCAGGGACTGCGGAACCTAATATTTTACTTTCAAAATTCCAGAATAATATAGTAAGGTTGGTGGTCTGTAGTTGGATGAAAGAAGAGTAGCCTCATATGTAGCAAGTAGCAATTATTTATTTGTTCACTGTAATATGTACGTAGCAAAACACTTACGTCTTACTAAACATTTAGAAATGAAAAAAAATATTTCCATAACAGAAACAAAAATATCGGAAAAGTTGCTTCCTCTAGAAAACACTCACAGCTTATCCATATCTCTGTGATATGTCGAGCTACTATCTAGCGGTATGTGATCACTCCTTACCGACGCCAGCGAAGCCTATCAGCTCGAGTCTGAACTATCGCATACCTGTGACCTTGATAGTTCATAATTTGCCTTTTACGCGTAGCATTTCTATAAATCGCTTTCTTACTTAAATATATTTCCAAAGGAGAGAAAGGAGAAAGATAACCTTAAAAACACCTTCTGGAAATTTAATATATGTGACTGAAGTTCGGCAAATATCTCTTATACATCGCAAAGAATAAAAACGCAAGTTAATGGAGACTGTAATGAATTAAAAAGTACAGTGCCATTAGGCACTAAGTGATCCCACGGTATGTGTGAATAATGCCGATGCGTCGTGTCAACTAACAGAAACGTGACGGAACTAAAGCGTCCGGATTTACACGCACCTTGGGGGGTGCTGACAAGGTCCCACTCAACTTGGACATTAAGCGGATTTATAACCCCCATAAATAACTGAGACCCGCTTTCTATTTTCGCACGTTTCGGAAGTTCCCGCCGAAAACTGGCGCGGACTAGCAAAAATAAACCTTAGTGACGTTTCCTAGTAAATGAGTGCTTTATGAGAGTAGGGGAAGACGATCCAGCCAATAGAGAAGCCGCCTCAATTTATAGCCGTGTTGGTGTTTTTTCTTGTCTGTTCTGGGCCAATGTGATGCTGGTCCTTTGGCGCGGATTGCGGTGATTCGCCAAGGGCCCGACCCGACATCGCATTACGACAAGTACAGAGTCTTGCTCGGGGGAAAAGAACGGACGACGAGACACTCTGGTGCAGATCTTCATCTAGTACGGCCGAAGTGACCGTCGCTGAGTACGAGTCGGCAGCTGGGGACGCTGCCATCACGCTGTGCGTTCGAGGAAGCTGCACGACCCCATGTGGTGCGGGTCTTACCTGGTCGCTGACCTGGGCTGTGAACAATGTAAAAGCTACGACCCGGACGGAAACTCATGCAATCGTTCCACCCAGTAATGACCCTGAGATTTTGCAATGACCCTGAGATTTTGCTCTAACTGTTTGACATTCAATGATATGTAATTGTTAACCTCAGAATAAAAACAAACTTCGTGTTTGCCTAATTTAACAATAATAAATTGTACACCCAATTTTCAATTTTCCTATTCATTTTAATAATATTTCATGTGATTAGCTGAAGATTAAGTATGATTTTTGATATTCCAAATTGATAATTTTGCTAATGATAAAACAGTATGACCCAAAAGTAAACGTCCGCAAGGTAGACGTTACAACATGGCACCCTAAACGTGGAGCTATCGAAATATGAATGATTGCAAGAGTTTCTATGAAGTATTGATATTAAATAAATGGTGAAATTTTATTTCAGTGGAAACCAGATGATCCAGCAGAAAATTTTATTTTATGATATATGTGAAATGTTAATGCTCTGCCATTGAATTATTTTATTTAGTCCTGCAACGGAGATGGATGCAGTTTGAAAATCATACTATATGATGTATTGTGTTGATACATGTTCAAATCGACGTTGAAAAATGATTTTGTTTATCAATGGTGGAAATATGATGTGACGATTGTCTTTCATTTGATATGTTGTGTTGTTGAAATATGATTTTGGTTTTCTTTCGATTGTGATGTGGTTTTGTCGAATTTTGGTAGTGAATGGTAATGGATCTGTTGAGACGATTTCTCGAGACTGGTGTGTAATGGTAAGATTGTTTCGTAGATTCAGCGTTAAAAAAATGGCATGTTTGATTTTTGAATGTCTTCTGTGGCAGGTGTTTTTTTCTAAATTTTGTGTAATGAGCACTCAAGTTTTTCGTGTGTTGGTAATCCTAGAACTTGTCAAATGTGTTGTGTTCGTCTTGTTTGTTATTTGTGGGATAATCCGTCGTGAGATATCGGGAATCAAAATATTATTGTTGTCGATCAGATTTAATGGGACGTTGATCTAAAAATTATCTTCCTTTTGAAGTTAAATAAACTCAGTCGGAACTTTGTCACTTTTGAGTCATTCTGCAACCTTTGAAAAGAAAAATGGAGCGTTTTGTTTGTTTGTTTCTCGCACTTTTATTTATTTCCGGCATTCCAGATGATATACCCGTGAGACCGTATCGCATTGTGGTTGTAGGTATCATGACTGTTATCGGGTATATATACAAAAAAGGATTTAGCCTGAGTGTTGATTGCACAGATACGAACCTTATGCTAAAATTTAATTATGGGCTTGAGATTCCAAAATCGGTTGAGAATCAGACTGAAGCTATCTCAGTACACGGATCCAGTTGTAATTGTGCAATCATGGCAAATAACAGAGTGGAATATTTGGAATTGCGAAACGATAGCACAGTGACGCGATCGAGTCAGTCAGACAATACAGACGCGGATGTTCCGGAATGTGACATTAAGCACAATAAACACCAACAGAACGTTGATAGCGATCAGTTCCTGCAAGAATCAGTACTTGTAATATTACAAAAGGTATTAACAGAACAAATAGAACAGATTCACTCTAAAATTGGCGCTCAACAAGCTCAAATTCGCGAACAAAACACACAGATTCATAAAAATTTTAAAGCACTAAGTGGTCAGTTAGAAACCCAGTTTGATAGTTTTTGTACAGAAACTAACAATAAATTTGAAGACTTTAGAACAAACATACAACAAGAAATGTCTGTAATTCAGTGCACATCGAATCAACTGATTACAAGATGTGATAAACTGGAAGAAGATAATTCAAAACACGAAACGCGTATTTTACACACTGAACAGGTAGTTTCAGAGTTGCTGACTAGCACGGATCAAAAATTTTCAACCGCCAATGAAAGAATGAGGGATTTTGATAGATCACTAAATTTATTACTAGAGCTATACAAAGAATCGCATCAAGTTCAGAAGACTTTTCGGGCTGACATTATCGCAAAATGTAAGGAAATTGAAGCGACAGTCGATGAGAGAAGGGTATCAATTGGTTCTGAAGCACAAACATACAATCAAGAGAAACTGGCGCTGCCAAAATTCGAAGTTCGACGGAAAATTAATCCACGGAGATTTATAAATGATTTAGAGTACTATTTTGATCTAAAGAATACGCCGGAAGCTCTAAAGACACATGTAGCCAGATTAGCTCTTGGTCCAGAGGAGAAAGACTGGTGTACAGTGTTCTGCCCACCAGAGTTTACCCACAATTTAAAAGTGTATTTTTAAGTACATTCTGGTCGAAAGACGAACAAATACAAACCCGAAGACGGATATGCCGGGGCCAATTTGATCCAAGCAAAGGTAATTCTATGTTTGGATATGCAATGAGATTATCAGTATTGTCAGGATATTTAGATGAGCCTATGAGTGACATGGAACTAAATGCCGCGCTCATTACACATTTCCCTCCACAAATGCAATTAAATTTGAACCCAGCCGTGATCACCAAGCGAAAGCAATTTTTGGACACATTAAGATACTTCGATCAGATGAAAAAAAGCCAATACCACGATGGTCTCGCAAGGGCTGATCGAAATCCTTATAGTCAAAACCAACACTTGAAACATAAACAAGGTCAAAGAAGAGATTTGAACAGGCAGTGGTATCCAAAGGAGAATAACCAGCGTCGGTACCAAAATAAACACATTCGTGAAAAAAACAGTCAGACCAGAATGCCACGGTAAATTTGATTGCAGATAACACAAAGGCAGGCTCATTCCAGAATCAGGAATATACTATCGACATGCCATGCCTGCAGTAAGATTGAAATAGGGAATTTTTCGTGAAGATTTAAGGAATATACCTGAGGAGGTAGTAAATTAGATAAAAATATTGTTTTTGTAGTTTGTGTAGTTTTGATTGCAAGTATACTCATTAGTTTTATAGAATACAAACAGTATTAACGGGCGTAATTGAAAGCAAATTAATTATGCGTCTACAGCATCGAACGAAGGGACAAGAGATTTGTAAATTATTGATGCCTGAGCTGCGAGAGTTTGTTGGACTCGTTTGGAGAAAGTTTAACAGAGGGTAGCGGAATTCTAGAATGTTACCTGCGTCCAGGGGCGGCTATTGTATTTCACTGGACGAGCAACCCTCGGTCAAAGAGACGTGCTTTGATGAATGGAACCTGTCCACCCTCAAAAGATGGTAGCAACGACTTGCTATTTGTATTGGTACATGTGTTTCGGGCGAGAAGATATTTGTACAGTAAAATTCTTGTTCTACTTAAGACTAAAGAAGAATTGCCGTCATAATTACGGTAACCCAACAGTGAGCGTTGTGGATACTGTGAAAAAAATCCTGTAAAGCTAAAAAATATTTGGAAAGA
Organism: Vandiemenella viatica; assembly: GCA_031002005.1. Lineage (NCBI taxonomy): Eukaryota > Metazoa > Arthropoda > Insecta > Orthoptera > Morabidae > Vandiemenella > Vandiemenella viatica. The sequence goes on from CM061919.1 coordinate 175,066,820, forward strand.
AATGGTCCGTTATCGAAAAATAGGAAAATGAGTGGTTGCATCAAAGAAAATATGCTTATACATCATTAAAAGGGGGAGACCCACGAATAATCACTTCGTCAAAGTCATAGAAGTAAATATGCGGAAAAGTGTGTAAATAATCCGTTATCTGTGGGATATGGTAAAAGAAGAAAAGTAATTTGGTCCGATAGACAAATTCAAGATTTTAGAAGAAAATGAGAAGATTATAATATGAGGTGATTAACGATCGCTATGTGAAGTCGGATGAGAGTAAAAGCTAACAATTAGACACTGTGACGATTAATGGAATTAAATTAATATAAAATGACTTTGCGGATTCATAGAATGAAAAGTTGGATTTTGTTGGGTTGTTACAAATCAAGAAATGATTAAAATAAAGATAATAGGAGAGCATCAATTTATATGTTATTGTCTAGACCTGTGAAGAAATAAAATGGACAATTTGAAGAAGTACTTACGAGTTACGTGGTGAATCATTAATAAAGAGATGATGAATTAAAAGATGTTTCACGGAAAAGGAAAAGTGCGGTTCTGAGTTGTCCTAGGAACTTCAAAAAAAAAGAAGAGAACGCGCAAAGAAAGCCGTGTTAGATGCAATTGTTGAGAAATACTCAAAGAAAAACCAAGGGTTCATGATTTCAGAAAGAAATCGATATTTTACTACCATTTAACGATTATAAAACTTACCAGGTCATGAAAGAAATGGAGATGCTTTTTAATATGAACACCCACATTCCCTAGAAGAGGAGATAAATCGTATGAATTTACACAAACTGGAAAGATAAGTGTCGGTTAGCACGTAAAAGCGCGCTGGTCTGCGAAGAAATGAAAAGATTAATGTAGAATGGAAGAGCAATTTCATAACGTCAATGACGATTGTGCATCGGACAATACCAAAATAAAGCATAGTGAAAAGTTATGGACTACTAATGAAGAACAGAAGTGTTCTTTTTCCCTAAGCAGCCTAAAGTTCTGTCTGAGATAGAAAATGATATCCCGAGATAATCTTTTATCGAAATGAAGAATTAAGCTAACGAATTAGTAAATGTTTAAGTCATTTGTCTGTTATCAAAGACCTAGTTCAGAAATGCAGTAAAAGTAAATTATATTTAGTTTGACGGAAGTAGCCGAAACGAACTGTAAGCTGGTGTGAAGTAACAGTTAGCTCACACACAATAGGCAGCTGGGTATTCTGTTGTGAGACCGAGTCTTATACCTGCCCCTTTGAAAGGGAAAGCGTTCGCGGAATCGCAGTGGGGTTTGTTTACTCGAGTCAGCTGGCCTGTCAAAGTTGACCAGAGACGCTGTTAATGGAAAACATTCAATAAAATAGTATTGTTTTAAATAAATAAATGAAAAAGATACCAGTCTGGGAAATTATTTCAACAGAGGTTGTTAAAAAAGGAGGCTGTAATAAAATTTTGTAATTAATTACAAGCATTAGGATTTAAAATGCTAGTATTTAAAATGCTAGTTCATGTCATGTATTGATTTGACAAATATAACTGTTAGGATACTTTTGTGATGAAAAAGTGAATTAATAAGTAATTATAAGAATAATTGTTAAAAAAATTATAGATAATAAATAATTTTGCATATTATAATAATAAAATGATGTAATTTTATTTTAATTGAATATTTTTTTAAAAAAAGGGCAATCTAAGAAAGATTTAAATTAGTTGTATAGAGAATGATATATGTCACATGCTACTCATAAGATATGTAATATGTAGTTATAAGACATGCTGGATTGTCTCGCGAGTTCACTGAGGAATCAAGTAGGGCACAAGAGTAATTCGTGAAGTACAAAGCTATCACATGTTGTATTAAAATAGAGAACTGAAGATGGGTATATCTTAAGAAGTTTGGTAATGTAACTATTAACAAAAGATCACAAACAGTTAGAGAATATTAGAACGAACTAATCTCACTCACAAGGAACATTAACCCAATGACCAGAAATAAGTGAAGTTATAGTGAAAAACTGAATTGAAAATTATCCCATAGAATAATTTTCAATTGTACGGGTGATGGGGTAGTTGTAATGAATTAAAAGGTACAGTGCCATTAGGCACTAAGTGATCCCACGGTATGTGTGAATATTGCCGATGCGTCGTGTCAACGAACAGAAACGTGACGGAACTAAAGCGTCCGGATTTACACGCACCTTGGGGGGTGCTGACAAGGTCCCACTCAACTTGGACATTAAGCGGATTTATAACCCCCATAAATAACTGAGACCCGCTTTCTATTTTCGCACGTTTCGGAAAGTTCCCGCCGAAAACTGGCGCAGACTAGCAAAAATAAACCTTAGTGACGTTTCCTAGTAAATGAGTGCTTTATGAGAGTAGGGGAAGACGATCCAGCCAATAGAGAAGCCGCCTCAATTTATTGCCGTGTTGGTGTTTTTTCTTGTCTGTTCTGGGCCAATGTGATGCTGGTCCTTTGGCGCGGATTGCGGTGATTCGCCAAGGCCGACCGACATCGCATTACGACAAGTACAGAGTCTTGCTCGGAGGAGAAGAACGGACGACGAGACACTCTGGTGCAGATCTTCATCTAGTACGGCCGATGACCGACGAGTCGGCAGCTGGGGACGCTGCCATCACGCTGTGCGTTCGAGGAAGCTGCACGACCCCATGTGTGCGGGTCTTACCTGGTCGCTGACCTGGGCTGTGAACAATGGTAAAAGCTACGACCCGGACGGAACTCATGCAATCGTTCCACCCAGTAATGACCCTGAGATTTTGCAATGACCCTGAGATTTTGCTCTAACTGTTTGACATTCAATGATATGTAATTGTTAACCTCAGAATAAAAACAAACTTCGTGTTTGCCTAATTTCACAATAATAAATTGTACACCCAATTTTCAATTTTCCTATTCATTATAATAATATTTCATGTGATTAGCTGAAGATTAAGTATGATTTTTGATATTCCAAATTGATAATTTTGCTAATGATAAAACAGTATGACCCAAAAGTAAACGTCCGCAAGGTAGACGTTACAAGACTTACGTGAGTTCTGAAAGAAAAATCTTCAGCTAGCAATAAATTACGTTTCTCGGTCAAACAAACTGATCGGAAAGAGGAAAATCTAAATTTGCTTCATTCATACATTATGTATACCGTGTACAAGGAACAAAGAAAGCTTTACGCCTCGTCGACGGCGCGGTCATTAGAGACGGGAAAGGATGGGGAGCAAGGAATGGGAAGGAATTCGGTCAAGGCCTTTTGAAGGAAGCATCCCGGCATTTGCCTGGAGTGATTGGGAAACCATGGGAAAGCCAAATCTGGATGCCCGGACGAGGATTCGAACCGGCGTCCTCCCGAATGCGAGGCCAGAACGCTAACCGTTACACCATCACGCTCGTTTGTGTCTCTAGACGGCTCCGTCGCTAAAGCCATGGCCGATTTTCTTCCCAATCGTTGTTCATCTCCCCGCTCTAATGACCACATCAGCAACTATCAGTAGAGCCTTAACAAAAAAATACACCTTATATCAGTAATTTTACAGTGCTGGGATGGTCCTCAGTTTCATAAGGGCCAAGTGGTTTATATAATATCTTCTACTGCC
>CM061919.1:175071418-175106040 GCA_031002005.1 Vandiemenella viatica
AGTTGACGCTGGTTCAGCGGTCTGGCTGGAACTGGCGGTGGAGCTGCCGGCTACGCTTATATAGGCGGCCTGGCGCAGGAATTCCGTTGTGTGGTAGTACGGCGACCTCTGTAAGAAATAGTCCACTTAGCTTCTAGATGATTCTATTTGTTTTGATGTCTCTGCGCCTGTTTGGAGTCGTATATGTATCCCGGCGTGCAGGCGCGTTGTGTGTGAGGTCTGCCTGGCAGGGGCCTTTACTGGCAGACTGAACAGGTATGGTAGCTGCTACTCCAATATTACCTCCACAATCCTAATTAAACCGCTGCGTATGAAGCAATTAACCTGGAAGACATTAATCCGTACGTAGAGCTGGGCTAGAACTGAAAGTTTGATGATGGTCAATAAAACTATTAAGTAGACTCTCAGTAAAATGATCACAGCGGAATGACGCCGGCGAAAAAAAAATAACGCTTTAAACAACTTGTTCTGCATAGTCACGTTACGCGTAAAGTGACCTTTGCTGTAATTTGTGGTTACGGCTACAGTTCCCAGAACGTCGTGTTGCTTCACTGCAGTTACAAGGTTCTTTAACCCATGTCATTAAACTCCACTTGGATATAGAACAGGCTTTGCGTGAACCAATCGATGGGAGTAGAAAAAAAAAACTCATATTTTATTTATCTATTTATCTCTATAAAAGGCTACTTTGGTCAACTGTGTCCGTAATGTTAAGTTAACGTGCAAGGATTTTGTTATTATAATAATTGCGGCTAGAAATGTGGCTGCAAAATGAGGTTTTGGGCATTATTTAATAATAGTTTTATTTAGTTAAGCAACCACGTAAAAATGATTTGCCAGAACAATGAAAAACATATGTATTGCCTTTAAAATTAACATATCTATTATTAGTTGGTTCTTGTTTTATTTACATTCAGTCGCTGTATATGTTTTCTTATACTCGCTGTCCAGAGATATAGTTGTTACAGTAAACTGAGAAAAATGTAACAAATACATAATTTTTAAGATTATGAGCGTTGTCTAATGAAAATTGTGTTTAGTTAGGTAACTGCGAGGAAATTAACTGCCAGGACGTTGCGTCCAACTCGTTGTCTTTAGCAGTCTTAAAAGGTATTTATAATCGATGTAGATGGTTCCGCTATATTCTGTGTCAGTGTTATAGTAAATTTTCTCTTTTAATATTGCATACTAAATTTTTGTTTTACAGATAGTAGAAAACAATAATGTTTATTTACTTTCAACTGAAAACTATCAAATTAAAATTTCTACATACCTTAATCCCTAAAAGAAAATCGATAACTGTTTTCAAATGTCATAAAAGATCAACTAAAAAACTCCTTAAATTTCGTTCGTGATGTATTTGGACATAAATAAAGTCCATAGAGCAGGGGTGGCCAACCCACGGCCCGCGGGCCCCATGCGGCCCGCCTTGAACATTTTTCCCGTCCGCTAGATTTATCACACTTTTACAAAATAGATTTATTTTATGATGGCCAAAGTAGTGAAAACCAATGTTTTTAAAAATACTTTATTTGTGCATCCATATATTCAAAAATTAACTGTAGAAATTATGAGAAAAAAATTAACTTTAATTTTAAAATAATATTCTTCCGAATATATGACAGACATTGTTAGCATCATTATTATTATATTATATATGTTAACATGTAAGAATAATAGTAAAAATAATAATAATTACTCATTAGGTTTCGATTTTTTCACTCCAAAAAATTTCTATATTGGAACAAAATCTAATATGGGAATATATAATTTTATATGCGGCTCGCGGAATTATGATGCATTTCCAAAGTGGCCCGCAAGATCATTGGCCACCCCTGCCATAGAGCATCAGCTGTGATAGGAGAAATAAGAGAATCTTTTATTTGTGAAGTAATATTAAACTGATGGCCGAAGTAAGAACAATGAGAAAAGCAGAATAGCACTAGCGAATAGGGCATTCTTGAATAAGGGAAAATCTTCTAGTTTAAAGCTATCACATTGATCTGAAAAAATATTTCAAAACTAAATGTAAGGAGCACAGCACTTTATGAAGCTTAAGAGAAATGGAAAATTTTAGCATGTGACATGTCGTGCTGTAGAAGGATACTGAAATTTGAGTGCTCTGATTAAATAGAAAGTAACTGGGTTTTGAAAATGATGACTTAAGAAAGTAGTTTGTGTAAGTGTCTGAGAGAGGTAAGAGACAGGATGGCGGGTCATATTTTAAGTAATGTGGTACAGGTTAACTTCTCATACATGGAACGGTTCAAGCAAGAAATTTCATAGGAAGAGATGGGGGATTACACGAAACCATTCGAAAGAACAATGAAAAAGAAAAGCCCAAAAAAATGTAGTGCCACATATATGAATCGTTATTCATTTTGAAATGTTGTGTGTACCACACAGATCTTTGCAATTAATAACCTCTGTTACTGAGGTAATCGTATTCCTATATATGGGAATTCTTTTAGTTACACCCAAGAATCAATTTAGTCTTTCCATTCCCGAAGTAATTCTCTCCAAAGACCGTGCATCGAAGATATAAAGTGCCTACAAAACTTGCTGGGCTTATTTTCATATTTTACTTAATGGCGATAATTAATTTAAAACGACCATCTTTCGGAGCTGATTTTTGTTCCAAAAAAAAAGAAGCAGATTGGGATAAAAAAAAAAATTGGCAACAGGTTCATCATGGTAGAAAATCTCAGTAAAGCGAAAACACTGCAATAGAAGGAAACAACTATGTCAAATGACTCTCAACAGCTCACGGGGTTTACATGTGTATCATCTCGTAGCAATTTTTTAGTTAGTAGGGTAGGATCAAGAATATCGCGAGGTTGTATTCGCTACTCGCCATTATTACAACAGCAAAAAATAAATCGAAAGCAAACCAACTAACACTTCGAAATAATAGCATGTGCGTCAATTACTACCAGGGAGTTAAATTTAATTACTGCACTCAAAAAGAGACTACGTATCATTGTGTTTTATTAGCCAGATGATCGGCCCGTTACTGTCTTCGTATTTCACACACGATATGCGTTGCGCGCTGTATACCCACGCTGCGGCAGGCGTTCTTCACTAGGAACACGCTGGTTGACGGCTTCCGTCAAACAGCATTTACTGTCATTTTAATTAATTTTGGACACGTCATTCGGACTATAGTGTCCGTTTTCTTTAAAAATAAACAAATGGTCATACTTTGGAAATAATCAAAGCCAGTTTTTCTGATTTCTCCTACTAAATATCTCTGTTTCTTTTTTCTACGTTTTCTATATATTTTTATGAACAAGGAAGCAAATAGCCATCGAAGTGCGTGACTCTATTGTTTGGACAACCAACAATACTCCACAGTAAATATAGTTTTCCACAGTCATCTTTATATATAGCATACATACGAACCAAACTATCAGTCCTATCTGGAATGATATCAGGTTGATAAAATCTCAGAAGCAGCAAATCGTTGATGGATTGTTATCATTATTGCTTAAACTAAAATTCAATATTCTAACTTATAACAACGCAAAAGCTTGAAATATACATCTGTCCATCACACGTATAACGTAAATAGATAAATGCGTATTTATTCAAATGAGTAGATAAAAAATAAACAGAAGTACGAAGCAGAGAAAGGTATAAATCATTAATTACTCTATGATTAGGTTGATAAATATATATATTGTAAGAAAAATATCTTAGTTTGCAGATATAGGCGATCAAAAAATGTTCGTGCTATTTCCAATTTAGTATTTCCTCAAAAGTTAAACCATTTGCTGTCGAGTGTAGAAATGTTCATTTCTGGCCCTTTTTCACCAAATAATTTTCTATTAGAAAAAATAGAGCAACTTCTAATGAAGCTTTATTCCCCTAGTGCTCGGCATAACTTTAATCAAATGAATTTCAGACAGCAGAAAACCAGGCCTTTCGTAAGGTCTATAAATTTTTAAATTATAAATCAGTTTCAAAGCTGAGGACAGCGATATGTTTCTGTGACTGAAAAATAGTTTAAAAATTATTTGAAATATTTATACGACCTCATACTAGTGAAATTTTGTGTGAAATCTCATGAAAATTGTTTCCTGAGTTATTAAGTTCAGAAACAAAAATGATGCAGGAGATGCAATGATTCAAGAAGGCAGTCAATAAAGTTGCGTCGAAACCTGAAACAAAAATTTGGTGCAGATACATTTTTTTTTTTTTTGTAACTGCTTAATGTCTCTTAACAGCGAGGTCTTTAGAGACGGGAAATGATGGGAGGCAAGGAATGGGGCCATGGCCTTTTAAAGGAAGCATCCCGGCGTTTGCCTGGAGTGAATTGGGAAACCATGTAAAACCCAAATCTGGATGCCCGGACGGGGATTCGAACCGCCGTTCTCCCGAATGCGAGGCCAGAACGCTAACCGTTACACCACCACGGTATTAGCTACGAACCGGAGAATCATATTGAAAATATTAATTTGCTCTTTATGTAGTGTCTTTGCAGTACAGGATAAATGTCCCATATTCCTACTGACGAATGAAATATTAAACGTTTCATTTTTCAGGCGTGACGCGAGATAGGAGCAGGAGCAAGTGGACATCGTATGTGTCGCCTTCTTTACGAACAACCTGTTGCGTGGTATGCCATTTGAACGCAGATACGTTCTAAAGGCTTGTGTAACGTGCTCGGGAAGTTTTATTGACTGAGCAACAAGGTTATGAGGCGCAGATTAGCAAAGTGCTGAAGCTCTACCAAGAGCTGTAATTAAACTCGTCTAGGCGGCTTGGACGGCGTGTCTCTCGCACTTGGCGTTCATTTGGCGCGGTTTACGTTTTCACGGTTTGAGACCACTTTGGCGAGGGTCGTATTAACTTCACTGCCTCGTCGCCATATGGAGACTGACGACAAAAGATTTACAACTTTCATTGCGTCACCATGTGAACCTTTGTATAATGCTGCAGTTGGTTTCGACGTACCGACCGTGTTGGTGTAACGGATAGCGTTCTGGCCTCGCATTCGGGAGGACGGCGCGGCGGTTCGAATCCCCGTCCGGGCATCCCGATTTGGGTTTTCCATGGTTTCCCAAATCACTCCAAATGCCGGGATGCTTCCTTAAAAAGGCCACGGCAGAATTCCTTACCATTCCTTGCCCCCATCCTTTCCCGTCTCTAAAGACCTCGCTGTTGAGAGACGTAAAAGCAGTTAAAAAAAAGATTACGGTTTCGACGTGTCTTGTACTCCATGTTTAAATGGTTTCCCAATAGGATCTATAAAATTTTATTTTTCTTGTTTCTTTCACAACTGACCTGAGAAAAATAGTTTCAGAACAAAAAAGGCCCTTTCAGGACATTTTTATTACCCAGTTCTTGAAATTCATTACTCATTTACTTACTCTGCAAAACCGAAAACTTGCGAAAGATCGATATTTGTTTCCTATAGTCTCCCGATAGCTACAAATAGTTGTAAATTATGAAAGAATTTTTAGATATGTAACCTACCGAAGAACCAAGGAATTATATCTTACTGTGGTTCTTCTCCAAGCAATCGTAAATATCATGGAATATAAAAAAAGAGGAAACATTTAGAGTAGGCCGGTTGCCAGGTTTTATTTAATACACCTGAAAATACATAAAAAACATTACCTTCAACATTCTACTAAGCTCCTTATAATTGTTTTAAACCCTATCATCCCTGAATTTTCCAAATGTTACGTCATAATCGTGCATGTGGTAGAAAGAACTAAAGCACAGAAAAATTAAAAATTTCGAAATTGAAAGGCTTGGAAGTTATGAGACTATGTTAGATGAAGAGACACGAACAAAAACGTGATTCCAGAAGGGTCTCATCTTTCAGTCAGAAGATATGGAACTTTGAAAACGAGTATTTTAGGGCTCAAACGCTAATCATGCCATCAATAGCCATATGGGAGAGAAGACTTCCCATCCATCTAGATATCGGTTTTACTTGTGGTTTTCTGAAATTGCTACTGGAGAATGCCGAGATGGTTCCTCCAAATATCACTGCAGTACTCCTTCCTTATCTTCAACCCCCCCCCCCCCAACCCCCACCCAACTTTCCACCAACTCTCAGTCCTTTCCCACTTAATCATCTCGACCTCGACAGAAAATCTCAAAGACAAAATGAAGTACAGAAGACTGCTTGAAACCCTCAATTATAACAGTCAGTATGTCCGTTCAGATGTTCTCATAATTGAGAGAAATATTTTGAGAGATTGCAGATGAACTGATAAATTGAATTGAGTGTACGACCATTCGGCTATTTTGATGAAAGTTGTTTATTTTTAATCGCATTTCGCCCTCGCGGATGAGGATATCGTGAGCTGAATTTTGCAGATTTCAGCTAAGTGTTGAATATTAAAACCGAATGAACGTGTTCCAGAACTGAATCACATCCTGAGCAACGGGTATTTTTTTTTTTTTTTTACTTAGTGCTTAACGCGTCGTCAACGGCTAAGGTCATTAGAGGCGGGATGGGACAGGGTACAAGGGAAGGAATTCAGCCATGGTCTTTTTGAAGGAAGCATCCCGGCATTCGCCTGGAGTGATTTGGGGAAACCATGAAAAACCCACATCTGGATGCCCGGACGGGGATTCGAACCCGCGTCCTCCCGAATGCGAGGCCAGAACGTTAACCGTTCACCCACCACGCTCGGTCTGAGCAACGGTATTAGAATTTCCCTCAACTGGTACTAACTTTTTTTTACTGTAATAAATTCTTTGTCTAAATATATGTTTCAGTTTTTATCACAGTTTTAAATTATTTAAATTTTTGTTCCTGAAATCGACATAATTCTAACAAGTCCAAACACAGATTTCCAGAACTTTGTGTTTGTATCATTTACAAATGTTTTAACTATCCGAAAAATACAGTATGCGTTGTAATTAGTTTAATATGTCTAATGAGGGACTGTTGTAAGGATATCAACTTGTGTAACAGTGAAACATAACGACGATACAAGAGTTTAATCTCCACAAAGTAGAGAAAAAACAAACAAAATCAAAACAATGAAATGGACGTTCCATATCACCTGAGCACGAAGAAAAAGGGCAGTCGCATTGCGACGTAACAGTAACCACATCATTATCGCTGATGTAAAACATCAAAATAAGTGTTCTCTTTGATATTTTATGAAGTATTCACATTGACAACGTCACAGATATACTGAAGAAGAAAGAATTCTTCACACTCTTGCCAACATCACCACAGTCGATAAAAGGCTCCTTAACGGTTTGCGGGTGTAAAACACATTGGAGGTTGCGTTTTCTTTGTTATTACAATCTCTTTCAGTCACGCCGATCCGGTCCGGTCCCTTGCAACTGTTTTCCGCCCCAGTTTCCAGAACTGCACCCGAGAAATGGTCCGAGAGTGGCTTCACTTCAGGAAACTGCTGCATCCGGACGATCGTGACCAAGAGTCGTCCCAAAAGACGAGGCCACACCTGAGTCGCAAGTACCGACAACTCCATCTCAATGAGCTGTGCGCCCGACAGCCTCGTCCGCTTCCGTGGTTTCAACTACCTGCTGTTCTGTTGTCACGTTTACGCTCCGTACAGCAATAAACGCGGCGGCATCATACACACAAGCTAACAAACCATGTCAATACTATCCACGTTAATTGCGGCTAAATACGTAAAGTGTTTGTACTCAGATAGCTGTATAGCAGAGAGGAAACACTTACGAATACAGAGGATTGCAGTGGCGATTAAATAATTTTTTTACTGTTTCTCTGGATCACGGAAACAAAAGGGAATGTGATAGCTAAAGTAACTGGGAAGGATTCTTTTTTTTTAATTCACGGAGCTAATCTTTTATTTTAAAACGAGCAATCGTTGTACATATATTTGATATCTTCGAAAAGGCTCTAACGATTAGGATGAAATTTCATATGTAGATAACGTTTTGCATTTCAAGTTTATCTAAAAAGGTGTCTTCCCTGAAAAAAAACGCGATTTTACAAAAAAGTAGCAATTCTTGTACCTAATATCTCTGAAACGGCGCTAACGCCATCTCGTAGAAGTTTTAGGTACTCAGTAAGTTAAGTTTCTCTTTGGCTAGAGCAAGAAACTGTGCACTTCAAAATGTATATGAAGCCTTCAAGATAAAGTTTAAGCTTAATCAAAACTCATCTCAAAATCTCATCTAAAAAAATTAATGACATTGGTGACATCCTTCGAAAAACGCATTTTTCACACAAAAAATCTAATGTCACGCCATTATAGAATTTTGAGCTACCAGTAAGCCTGCTGATGTTGGTTAAATTTCTCTTTGGTTAGAACAAGGAACTGTGCACTTAAAAATGCTTAGGAAACCTTTAGCTTTAATCGAACTTCAACGTCTTAACGATTTAGACGAAAACGAACAGAAATGGAAAGACGCCGAGCAAAGTTCGGTCACCCAGGGACTTACTTTTTATTTGAACGCTTTACAAATAAGGAAAACAAATTAAGTTAGTCTCCGAATAATGCGGAATCACACGAGTTTTGTCTCAGGCGTTCAAGGGATTTACACAATAATCGGTCGTGAATACTTGTCGCATATACACTGATGTGACAAAACATTATGACCACCTGCTTAATAACGTGCTGATCGACCTATTGGGCGTGGCATGGTTTCTGCAAGTCCTTGGTAGGTTTTCGTAGGTATCAACACCAGACGTGTACGCACAATCACCCAATTCCCTTTAATTCTTTGCCGGTGGTTTCTGGGCACCGAGCTGGAGTCTTATAGCATCCAAGGAGTGATTTATTGGTTTGAGATCAGGCAAATTTGTTGGCCAAGACATCAACGTGAGTTTACTATCATGCTTCTCAAACCACTGTAGCATGATTCTGGCATTGCGGTACGAACAGTTATCCTGCATTCTCATCATGGAAGACATGAATGGTTGCAGTGGTCTATAATAATTGTCAGGTAATCCACAGCTCTTAAAGTGCCTTAGATCATGTCCCATGAAACCCTACGTGACTGTCTACTGCCCCCACCTGCGAGCTTCCGCGGCGTGGTGCATGTTTTGAACAGCTGCACGCTTCTAGTCGTAACCATCGATCTGGTGTTACAAGAAAAGCGATTCAACCAACTAGACCACACGTTTCCATTGATCCTTCTTTCAAACGTAATGCAGTCATCAATACCGATGTCGTTGGGTAAACATGAAAACACGTTGGGGCCATCTGGTGCGAAGTCCCATGTGTGCTGAATGGTTTGCTCCAAAACACTTGTGCCTGCACCAACGCCGTACTCTGCTGTCAGATATACCACTGATCGCCCCGTATCCTGCTTTACAGAGGGGGCAAAGCCACCGAAATCCACGTTATTTGATGAGGAGTGAACGTACACTACCTTTTCACCTGTCCTGGGTTTCGTTGTCCTTCAACCATTCTCTATAGATGCTCATTACAGTAGCACGCGAATAGCCGACCAGACTCGCCTTATCAGGGATGCTCAATTCCAGGCGCCGGGCCGTACCTTTGTCATAGTGATTTATGTCAGTGGATTTTGCCATTTTCAACACTTATCGTCGGTATAATGACTCCAGATCGATCTCGGAAAGGTCAGTGGTTACGATGTTTTGGCGCTGGTTCGTGGATAGAGGAGACTGTTACGTTCCAGACACAGTATTTCCACTAAACTGGCATTGAAAACAGAGTCGGTGATTTAAATTAACCAAATCTTATTGTTCGAAGCAGTCAGTCTGCCCTGCTACTTTGTGGATGCCCAGGCATCTTAAGAGACATCTCTTGAAGTTTATATCACGCTCTCAACGATTTTCAGACGTATGTGCCATATACTTAAAGGGATGTACTTTACAGGAGTCTTGCGTGTTAGTATCTACACTCCTGGAATTTGAAATAAGAACACATTGACGCCGGTGTGTAAGACCCACCATACTTGCTTCGGACACTACGAGAGGGCAGTACAAGCAATGATCAAACGCACGGCACAGCGGACACACCAGGAACAGCAGTGTTGGCCGTCGAAGGGCGCTAGCTGCACAGCGGTTGGGCACCGCCGCAGTCAGTGTCAGCCAGTTTGCCGTGGCATACTGAGCTCCATCTCAGTCTTTAACACTGGTAGCATGCCGCGACAGCGTGTACGTGAACCGTATGTGCAGTTGACGGACTTTGGAGCGAGGGCGTATAGTGGGCATGCGGGAGGGCGGGTGGACGTACCGCCGAATTGCTCAACATGTGGGGCGCGAGGTCTCCACAGTACATAAATGTTGTCGCCAGTGGTCGGCGGAAGGTGCACGTGCCCGTCGACCTGGGTCCAGACAGCAGCGACGCACGCACGCACGCCAAGACCATTGCATCCTACGCAGTGCCGTAGGGGACCGCACCGCCACTTCCCGGCAAATTAGGGACACTGTTGCTCCTGGGGTATCAGAGAAGACCATTCGCAACCGTCTCCATGAAGCTGGGCTACGGTCCCGCGCACCGTTATGTCGTCTTCCGCTCACGCCCCAACATCGTGCAGCCCGCCTCCAGTGGTGTCGCGACAGGCGTGAATGGAGGGACGAATGGAGACGTGTCGTCTTCAGTGATGAGAGTCGCTTCTGCCTTGGTGCCAATGATGGTCGTATGCGTGTTTGGCGCCGTGCAGGTGAGCGCCACAATCAGGACTGCATACGACCGAGGTACACAGGGCCAACACCCGGCATCATGGTGTGGGGAGCGATCTCTTACACTGGCCGTACACCTCTGGTGATCGTCGAGGGGACACTGAACAGTGCACGGTACATTCAAACCGTCGTCGAACCCATCGTTCTACCATTCCTAGACCGGCAAGGGAACATGCTGTTCCAACAGGACAATGCACGTCCACATGTATCCCGTGCCACCCAACGTGCTCTAGAAGGTGTAAGTCAACTACCCTGGCCAGCGAGATCTCCGGATCTGTCCCCCATTGAGCATTTTTGGGACTGGATGAAACGTCGTCTCACGCGGTCTGCACGTCCAGCACGAACGCTGGTCCAGCTGAGGCGCCAGGTGGAAATGGCTTGGCATGCCGTTCCACAGGACTACATCCAGCACCTCTACGATCGTCTCCATGGGAGAATTGCAGCCTGCATTGCTGCGAAAGGAGGATATACACGGTACTAGTGCCGACATTGTGCATGCTCTGTTGCCTGTGTCTATGTGCCTATGGTTCTGTCTGTGTGATCATGTGTTGTATCTGACCCCAGGAATGTGTATATAAAGTTTCCCATTCCTGGGACAATAAATTCACGGTGTTCTTATTTCAATTTCCAGGAGTGTATTTAGCAACCTTTGACACTATCTGCGATTCACAGAAAACAATACACCTCTTGCTTGTGTGTTTCAGAGCTTTAAGAACCGTACTGCTGCATGCTAGAAGCTATTAGCAACATACAGAAACATATTTTTTTATTTACTTCGACTTTATTCTTCGTCTACATTGAGAGCAGTAGGGAAGGGAGTGAATAGGGATCAAGGAAAGGGAAGGAATTTTTCAATGGCATTTTGAGGGAGTGATTTCAGCATAGCATGAAAAACTGAAACATGGACTGGAATTTGAACCCTCGCCTTCCCGAATAACAGGCCAGCACGATACCACTCACCTGCAGGCTCGGTTTAGGTGAAAGAGACTACCGAAGTTAGTCCAGTGTCACAAATTCAGTTTATTTTAGCAATAGTTTTTATGCTGTCCAGGTGGCATCGCGTCCTATACCATGTTCTGCCTCTACTGGCTACTTAAAGTCATGTTCCCTTTGGCCTACTCCTTTTGCTTATCCCTCCGAGCAGACCGCTTTCAGGCGTGTAAGAAATTTGTCAGTGGGCACTCTTTCCCCTTCGCATGTAGGTGTAAAACCAGGGATAGAGCAGAGTGACCTTGAACGGGCTATAGTATGAACTATCGTAATTTAAGCATTCTTCTAGGTCAGAACTGTGCTGCAATCTCTTCCGCATGCTCTTACATGCAGCGTAGGGTAAATCATGTCGCACGAAAAGTCGGAATTCTATACTAGAATGCGGGTTCACCCGGACAGCACTTGGTCGCAGAAATCTTCGACCCAATCCATTTTACATTTTCCTACAGACTGGTCAGCTCTACACACACTGTGTGCCACACATCCAGAAACGACACTGCGAAAGTGACAAGAACCCAACATTGTTAGTCTTAAATGGGACTAGTTCTATGGTTTATTGTCTGATAATAAAATGACAAAAACAATGGCGCACTAACTCACAAAGAAGCCATTATGCGGTCAGTTACACCAGCAAATATCCGAAAGTAAAATTCAACACTATCAACCTTCAATGAAATTACAACTGTAAGGAAAACACTCAGCAGGTTTCGAGTTGTGTCGCGTGTTATATCGAAATGCAGCGACATCACAATGAAGGCAACGCGATACTGTTCCGCCTCAATGTGACATGAGGATAAGAATTACAAGATTTATGAAATGTACTCTATTCGATAATCTCGTTAGAGCAGATCGTATGAGTACGATCGGATATACGAAGAAGTTAAAAAAAAAGTTTTACAAACGCTACCGCCTTCATGGATTGGAAAATGGTGATGGAAGACTCAGATCGCGAATAAGGTTTTCGAACACCCCGATGGATGAATCACCACCCGTCTATCCAGCTAAAACGGAAATGTCCAGTGGCTCATCACTAAATAGGAAGGTACGGAGAACACTAAACCGCATTAGGAAAGGTGGGGCCCCAGTAAAAACAAACTTATCAAGGTGAAGTCTTATTCGTACTTGTACACTATATTCATGGTGATTCAGGAAGAATATTAAATATTGAAGGAGGTGACTATTAAGAATATTGAGTAAAAACGTTCATAAACATGCCTCTGATTTCCATTCGTTTTAGAGATCCAGGGGCTGAAATGTTACGCATAAAATAAACCTCAGAAAATGATCAAAAGTACACAAATAACTTTACTCATGCAAAAACACATGCATATTTTACAAAAGTTTAAATTGAATGTTCGAAAATCCCACCATACTTTTCAGCTTTCTACGCAACAGTAGGTGTGGTCTTCTGGGTACGTCCTAATGGTTGGATTTCCGAACAGTTAAACTGTTGTAAAATATACGTGTGTTTGTGCATGACTGCAGTACTCCAATAAGTTATTTGTGTGCTCTTGAAGATTTTCTGAGGTTTTTATGCATAAAATTGCAGCATCTGTATCTCCAAAACAAATGGAAATCGCACACATGTGCACACATGAACTTTTTAAATTAAGAATTCAAAGCTAAAATTTGCATAGGGCAAATGTAGGTGGATGCAAGAAAGAGAGAAGATTGGTGTGTAGGGAAATTACCACCGGAGCGGGCGCTCCATCGCAATTTAATTAAATATTATTATTATACTACCACCCTCTTCAATATTTACGGTTTATTCTGAATCACCCTGTAGACTACTACTTAAAACAGCACAAACCGTGGAACACCTGCTCGTCTGCCCAAATTGCCCTTCCACGTGTACCCCCACGAACTATGAAGTCACAAGAAAGAAGCATTTGACATAGCTCAATAAGAAGGCAACGCTTTAAATTATATTGTAATATAATTCTTGTGTTGGTGGCCATTATCAGAAGAGAGTATCCAGAGATAGGTTCTACGGCGTGATGAGCCAATGTGTGACTATCACAGAAATTGATTCGAATCTGATTAACCGTTGTGGCCGAGCAAGTCTTTAGAATTTATACCTCGGAGCTGTTGTAAAATTTTGTAGGAAAGAAAATGATTACATTATTTCGTTATCGATTAGTATAACGAAATCCTCTTGCTAATTATAAACGTCAATGAAAGTGTGTTGATGAGAGGGGATGGGAGGCGTAAAAACCAGATAAATCAGAGAAAAAAGTGAAAGTTTTTAGGTGTTCTCTCTTCACACTGACTCTCATGGAATCGAATGATTTACTTTTTTAGTCAGGCTTTTATTGCCAGTTGAGGTAATTTTGGTGGAACCATCCCGGTCTGCAATCGGAAAACCGTTGAAAGTCGAAATTTGGATGACCTAACCTTGAATGGATCAGCGTTATCCAGGATGTCATGCCTGAAGGTTACCGTTCAAGCACCAGGCTCGATATAACGGAATGACCAAATCATATGTTTAGAATGGTGGTAGCACCTTTCGAAGCTCATTTTATCCTATTACATTCTTGACCCGAAGATGCTGAGTGATAAAGTTTTGTGAATGTTTGTTCTATCACAGTACTGAACATCTAGACTGAACCTGATAGTCACCATCTGTCTGCGGATCGTGTAAACTGTATTCTCTATGTTACTTGTGGATTCCTTTCTATATAATATTTACTTTATGAAGCGGTAATTGAAGGTAGTGCTAGATTAATGGTTGATGCCTTTTTAAAAACGTAATTCGTTCGGCCGGTACGTCGAGTCAGAGGTTAGGAACTGAATGTTTTGCAGATCACTGTGTTCATTATATAGACGCTTTATAAACAACTCTGCTGTGGCGGTCTGTAAAGTGAGTTCAATGGTGGAGAATTTTGAGTACAGTGTGAGTCCACAGCGAAAAAAAATTGCACTGGAACACTTGATTACGACATTTTCACCGAGTGTGTAGAGTGTGTGATAGCAATCTGGCTTTCCATTTGAAATGACGCAGGTTCAAATCCACGTCCGGCCATCCAGATTTTGGATTTATATTATTTGCCCAAATCACTCCAGTCGGATAGTGGGATAGTTCCTTCAAAAATCGATAGCCAAATTCCTTCCCGTTCCTTGCCCCCAATCCTTTCCTGACTCTACATCAACCAGGCGTAAAGCAACAAGAATTTTTTTTTTTAAAAAAAAGTTCTTCAATGAAACAGTAGAAGCAAATACGAAAAATTTGTTAATTTAATGTGTACCTGTTACTGCTGGTAGTGGCTAGAGAGTGGAGCAGATTTTCAATGTCGCATTGTACGCCTGCTAGACCGTGGCAATTAGAGTGCGCTGGCTGTAGTCGGCAGTGTCGCGAGGAGCTTGATTGGAGTCAACACTGAACGAAGCCAATTACAATATCCAGCACCACCACTCTCTAATTGAAAAGAGTTTTTGCCTTTGATCGTGTAGGACGAAAAACTCACTTATGTGTGTGCGTTATCTGAATTTTTTGTTGTTGTATGTTGTATTTTTTCTTTTAATCTGTGCAATTATTCCTATTGCTTATATCTGAAATGTGACGTATAAAGATGGATGGTTCTATTCAAATGTGGAACTTGTCATACCAAACACGTGAAAGAAAAAATCAGTTAGAACTATTACATCTACGTCTTAATAATCGGGTAGTAATTCTTTTTTGAAAACTGAAGCATTTGAAATGTGGTGCTACAGAAGAATTCTGAAAATTAAGTGGACTGACAAAGTAACAAATGAAAGAGTTTTGGAAATGATGGGTGAGGAAAGAAGTTTGTGGAAGAAGCTTACAGGAAGAAGAGACAGGCTGGTAGGTCATATTTTGAGACATGCTGGATTGGTTAATTTGTTAGTAGTCGAAGGTAAGAACTGTAGAGGAAGACAGAGATTAGAATATATGAAGCAGATATAATTGAGGACGTGGGTTCTAAGGGGTATTTAGAGATGAAAAGGTTAGCACAGGATAGGAAGGGATGGAGGATTGCATCAAACCAGTCTAAAGATTGATGGCAGCAAAAAAAAAAAAATAGGTATTTTTTTTTATCCGTTAGTGCGAAATAAAGATTGTGTATTTCGGCTTAGTGTGGTATAAAATAATAGCGACAAGGAAAACCATTCTCAACAATTGAGGCGCCCATGGTTAGCTACTACTAATATGTTCGTATACACAATTCACTTCGGCCATATAGACTTATCTTCTTACGTGTTTCTGAAAAAACTTCCTAATGTTGCCGACTAAAGTAATTAGCACCAAAAACTCGTTAAGTTATGTACTACATGATTAACTGCCCGTACGAGATGACGAGTCATAATGTGATGATAGAAACGAAATATTACAAAAGTAATACAAATTCAAGCGGCTAATATATTAGAAGAATAACGTGTTAGTTAGTAGAGTGATCACCAAATAAAGATTACATTCCGCCTACAACAGACGAATGAAATCATGACACTTCTATGTTCGTTTAATAGCTCCAAAACTTTTTTTGATTTTATATGTGTGATAGCAAATCATGTTGAAGCTTCTGTGTTTCAGTCTCATTACGAACAACTAGGGTCATCAAGGGCATCCTGCTCTAAGAGAGGGGAGCGGGTACAGGCACATGTCTACGGATCGAAAAATATTTTTGTAATGTATGAGTGAAATATGTATCTTTCAGGCGGTTCTCGCATTCACCTGGAGATTAGGGAAAAATTTACAAAAATCATAACCAATATTACTGGGAGCCCCATCTTGGCCAAGCTTGCTTTATAAAACGCTGAAGTAAGGCATAATCGCTTCTGCGGTTCCCATATATATTATTTTTTCAGCCAGTAGAGAACCATGTTTGGTCAAGCACTAAAGTAAATAAAGTATTATTAATATTACCGGATGGTCCGTGCGAAAATTTCGCTAATATATTGCGATGAATACTGAGGTTGATGGTTAGTAGTAGGATTAAAGAAGAACCGCCTCCTGTGTATCAGTTGGCTATTTGTCTAGTGTAATAGGTGCTTTAAAATACTTACAACATGGAACGAAAAATTAGGAAAAACTTTTTGACACGTAAAAAATATCTATGACAGACTGTCACTGACCTTAACGGAAAACAAGTCCTTAACAAAATATACACGGCATTTCCATATCCCTGTGATTATGTGTTGTTGCGATCATAGCCACACACACACACACACACACACACACACACACACACACACACACACACACACACAGTCACTCAGTTTATTAATATCTCTGCTATAAGTGCTTATCTGTGAACTATTTTTTTTTAAATTGCTTAACGTCTCTTAACAGCGAGGTCTTTAGAGACGGGAAAGGATGGGAGGTAAGGAATGGGAAGGAAATCGGCCATGGCCTTTTAAGGAAGCATACCGGCATTTGCCTGGAGTGATTTGGGAAACCATGGAAAACCCAAATCTGGATGCTCGGACGGGGATTCGAACCGCCGTCCTCCCGAATACGAGGCCAGAACGTTATCCGTTACACCAGCACGCTCGGTTGAACTATCTCATACGTCAGACCTTTATAATTATCACTTTATCTTTTAAGAGTCGAATTCCGAAAAATTCCTTTCTAAAAATATGATGTGATCTAAGAGAAGACCTCAATATTTAAAATGATCCCTTATTTCTCGATTTCGGTTGGTTATGTACGGAGATAAAAGTCTCGTAACAAAAAAAAAGTTGTAGTTATACTAATGATTTTGCCCTTTACGCATCCAATTCCGAAAAATTCCTTTCTTAAAAAAAAATATAATGTGACAAAAGCGTAGACTTTATTCTGTAAAGTGATAACTCGTCGATTTCGATTAGGTATGAAGGGGGATATTGGCTTGTGACAGGCAAACATCTTTTAGAAATCATTAATATTATTTTTATGCGAGGTAGATGCACTCAGCAGTAATACTACTGGGTCGTTGAACGAAGCCGCACTCTGCGGGTACAAGTGTTTTTATTACTATTTATTTTTATTAAGTTTTCAACAGTTTTGACATTTCTGACAGCGTGTAATGTTTCAACAACCTGGCCTCTCTGCATCATGTTGGATGATCTGTTTCCGGGTAACAACACTGCCATTTTGAGATGTCAGAGTCAACAGAAAGTAGAGCCAAAAGCTCAGCTCGTTTCTTATCCGCGACAAGGTGAAATTAGCCTCTTTTACAGGAAAGATAAGCCCCACGCTGCCCCGAGAGCGTCGAGATAGCATCTCCTGGAGTATGTACGTTTTGCGGCGTCGAATTAATGAACGCCGCCGCTGCTGCTATTAGTATTCCGCTGTCTGAGCCGCGCTCCTTATCGGAGAAATTTATTTAAATCGAAAAGCGTGCAGCTTACAAGCAGTTGACTCTGTTTTTAGGTATTTATCTATGTTAATACTGAACAGGTGGAGAGGTTCACACTAATGCTGTGAGCTGCCTCCGTGTCACGTTTGTTTTGTTTTTTCTCTGTCACGCAGACCAGAGACTTACATTTACGACGTTAATTTGTCTCTCGTAATATGAAAAATGACATCTGAGACTAAGTCTAGTAGACCGTGGGTAGCTAGGACGACACAAGAACCAATATTCCACTGTCAGGCGGACTTCAAATGATTCCATTAGATGATAACAGTTGTATAAGCCAGTCAAAGTAGGAAAATATAAGGGAGTTGCATTTTTTTTAAAAGTGAAAAATATTTGCCCGCGATAGGGAGGAATTTGTTGGCGTTAAGCTTTATGACTGACACGTTAAGAGTTCCGCATTACGAGTTATGCGTTACGAATTATGTGTTATGATTTATGCGATCAGTGCGCATGCGCTGCAACGTTCTGCGCATGCGTAGAACGTTGATAATCACGTGACGACATCAGACAGGATATTCACATCTGAAGGAGTCACCATTATTTAACAGTGACACATGTTCCAGTGTTTTTAATTGCTTTTTTTGTTTATTAGTAACTTTTTGTCTATCTGTATCCAATGTTGATCATTTCATCATATTACCTGATCCTTGTTGCGATAAAAGCTTTCAGTTTCAAGCAGAAATATTAGCATTTGTCTTTATAAGGGATGGAACGTGTTATTTAAGCTTTAAAAAATAAAAAATAATTAGGAGCCAGGAATCTGCCTTCAATCCGTTATTTATGACGGGCTTAAAAGCTAGTTATTAACAAATATTTTGCATACTGATACATGCACCAGTATTTTTAGTTCTTTTTTTTTATGTTATGAGCCAGAAATCCTGCATTCCAAACGTCATTTTTTTCAGGCTTAGAAGATAGTTCAAACGGAAGCTGATTGCAAGAACAATTATCAAGTATTTTTATCCAAGCTCTCACTTGGTAGCTCCACTGTCCACTGGCTAAACCAGGTGAGGGGAATCTGCTGTGGCCTCTTGGCTAGCAATCAATTGGTAGGAGTAATTGTTTTGCTTTCAAGTCTCAAACAAGAAATAGCACGACGGACAACAATAACGACGACAATGGCAAGAAAAAGGAATACCATCCCCGCGGCAGGAGATATATAGGAAGATGGATTGAGACCGTAACAAGCCACCAGGCCTAATACTGGACGGGAAGAAGAAGTTCTTTAGTAGTTTTACATCGTGATGCAAGTCGTGACTAGCATGGTGCTCATTAAAGCAGCTTATTAATTACTGATAATAACTAAATTGCTTGTGCTTTATGCTGTAACAAGAATATTCTAGTACAGGTTCCATTTTAACTTAATCACAATCTCCGCTAACATTGCCGTGACAAAATCAAACGCTGTAGACACACATAAACATATGAAATGTATCTCGTGAAATCATAACATTTTCTTCATTATGATTCTAGTCCGCATAGCATAACTTATCACAATTAATTTAATCATATACCTTCAGAATGAACTGCATCTACTAAATCAGCACAATAATACATTCACTATATCGCAGTGTAAACTTAAATAATTTCCACTTGTTTGCTAGAATAACTTGGACAACGTTCATTTTTCTTATACAAATAATGCAATATAGTATCATCTTCGTCCATTCAAACTTGACCCACATTTTCCCGATGCTAAAATTATAAATACGAGATACAGACTAAGGCTAGATGCAATACCCTATAATTTAGCGAAGTGTGCTCATTTTTTTATGAGAATAATTTGGAGAAAATTCCTATTTACTATCCAAATGCAATGTAGTACGACCGTTCGTCCACTCAAGTGCGAAAGAAACATAAAAAAATACACGGAAAAAATTATATAGGAAAAATACGCAAAAAATACATAGACGTTTCACTTCTTGCGCGTGTAGAAACTGATCCACGCATCATTTTTTATGTGTTTAGGCCTCGTCAAACGTCAACGTTATTCTAAGCGTGAGAGGACATGGGACAAGGAATCATCCCGGCATCCACCAGGAGTGATTCAAAGAAACCAAAATCAGAATGGCTGGAAGAGAATTCGAACCCGCGTCCGAATGCCAGGACGGAGCGTTACTGCTCACCCACTAGACTCCGAGTTATATCACAGACACTAAGATAGTTTCAAGAAAAAACTTTGAGTAAGTTTAATTAATTTACAGTAGGTGGCCAAATTATTATACTCGTTTGAAAAAAAAAAACATTGTTTCGTGTGTTATTATACATTTAATCTACTAATAGACCTATGATATCGTTTTTATTGTTATCTTTATAGGTTTAATGAATTAAGGAAAAATAAATAAAACATAATTTAGCATAGGAATTATGTTATATTAATAGAAAAAAATATTAATCAATATTTAGTGAATCCTCCCTTTTGAGCAATCACGTTTTGTAGATGCTGCGGCATGCTGGCAATGCACTTTTTGGAAATTTCTTGTAATTCAGGTGTTCTGTGCCATGCTGTAATAATATTTTCTATTAATTCTTTTTTATTAGTAATAATTTTATCCTTGCAAATTTCTTTTTTTAGCGCCGCCCAGACATTCTCAATAGGGTTAAGGTCTGGCGAATTTCCAGGCCAATCCAAGAGGGTTATTTTTTCGTCTTTTAAAAACTTCATGACTTTTTTTGCTTTATGACCTATTGAGTATAATAATTTGGCCACCCACTGTATTTACTAACGTTAAAAGTTTGACCTCAAAACAAATATTCAGAACCAATATTTATCCCTTGTCAGTCCAGCTCCCATAATTTCAAGAACTAAACGGCTACAGGCAATTTACTTGTGTATTTTAAGTTATATTTCCCACTGTGATTACGATTTTTACGCTCTTCGCGGTAATTACAGTTTCAAATGTAGAAAAGGATTTTCAAACTACGGCTGGAAAATATTGTTTCGCGAAACAAAGTACCAGATCGTCTATAACCATTCATTTGTCTTCGTGACGTTAATCCCAAATACAACACAAATTCCAACGTGAGCAAACACATTCTGCTACAACTCACGCCCACATCATTGTATGTGCAGCTATTTGCCTAACATGTTATTCGAAATACTTAATCTCATGTCAGACAAAGATTTCTTTTAATTTAATTAAACTGCGATGCACGCCCATTTTCCCCCTTTCCATTTCCCATCTATTTTTTTCGCACTCTTAATGCCATCCTTAAATCGTTTCAGCGTTTTTGCTCAATTATTTATCATTTCTCCCCTTGCCCACGAAATAAAATCTTCCCACGCCCTCATGCCCGATTCTGGCCTCTCATTCGGGAGGACGGCGGTTCGAATCCCCGTCCGGGCATCCAGATTTGGGTTTTTCATGGTTTCCCAAATCATTCCAGGCAAATGCAAGGATGCTTCCTTAAAAAGGCCACGGCCGAATTTCTTCCTATTCCTTGCCCCCATCCTTTCCCGTCTCTAAAGACCTCGCTGTTGAGAGAGGTAAAGCAATTAAAAAAAAAAAAAAAAAAAAAAACTCATGCCCGAAATCGAGTTGCAGTGTGTGGTCATGGTCATGGTCATCTTTACCCTTCCATGCACCTCTTCCCTAATATCCTTCTATGCCTCATCACCAATAAACGTCTTGTATACTCCTGTGACCCTCTTAACGCTCCTCCTGTCTTCCAGAGAATCCCATTACAGCTCCTTTATCATGTCATGAAAACGGTTTTATTAGTTTCATTGTATGATTGTCTGATTATATTTTACACTTGGGACTTCTCATTTCGAGATCTCTAAATGTTATTGGAAATAGACCATGCAAACTTATTCAGGTTGTCAATGCAGGGAATTAAGATCAGAGGAATTAAATACCTTAAGATATTTATTTGTTGGATCAACGTAAATCTGTTTCTTGACTTATCCCGCTATTGCATGGTCAGACTTTTTACAATGCGACGTGTTTGTGATTTGACCGGCTTCACGCTGAGTCTGACGTCACCGGCGAGGAGAGTTGTGTTGCCATCTATCTGCGGAACGTGTAACTATGTTCTGTGTAGGCTAAGTGTATTTTTTGTAGTGTATGAAGCTGAGACAGTGGATCGTCCCGGTATTGGCCTTGTTGATTTCGCAATGAGGTTGGCCGGTACGTGGGGACCAGGACTCGCAGTACCTCCTCGACGCAGTGTGCGGTGCTTTACTCCACTAAGCCGACTGGCGGGTCGGTTGGATCAATGTGAGTATTGGTGTAGGGCACTATCTGACGTCCACAGTATTATGAACGGTGCTGTAACGACAAGGGTAGGTATCCAAATTCATAGGAGAACTGTGAAGAATAAAGAAACTGGAAGTACCGAACTATGAAAAAATTGTTGCTGAAGACATAACGGAATATTGTCACCTAGGTGGCAAAACTGCAAGAAATGACCGAGCAGGCAAATCGTTAGAAACAGGTTAGCATATTAAAAAGACTGTATCTTAATCTGAGATACCTTCTGCATGATAACTGATTAGCGGCACGAGACTTTCAAAAGTGCTAAAAGATAAAGCTCGATATTTGGCTGTGGTGCTATCGATGAATGAAGAAATTACAGAGGCTGTATGAAATTAACACGTCGCAGAAAAGGTAGTGAAGAAAGCAGAGACTTACTGGAAAAGATAACAAGGTGTCGCAGTTTTAAACAACACAGCTTACAAGAAACAGACTTGAGGTGCAGAGCGAACATTGAATAAAAGTACCAAAGAAGTCGATTGTAACTGGTGTTAGAAAATCACATGCGAGAAAAACGTGAAAGATCACATCTAGCCTAAAATGATAAATATCTACAAACGATTATATGAAGCTAATGATTTTCCTACTTACTCTCCTAACCAGGAATAATGACGTCAAATAGAACCACAGCGAAAAGGGAGATCCAGGTAGGTTACCCTGCATGGGAAGGGCACTGCATACGCTGTCGATACTGTGGCTGTTATCGGAAGGCGACAAAACAATTTCATGTTGACCGGAAAAATATTAGCTTGAAAAAGTAGGCAAGTTTCGAAGAAAACTGTTTAACAATTGTAAATTAAAACACCGTCTATTAGCAACTGCTTTTATTCATATATATATATACACCCAGACACGTTTCGCCCTTATGGAACGGGGCATGGTCAGTGACTATTAATGTAAATACCGGGTGGTGTTAAGCAATTTGTATTATTAATATTCATAACTAACTAATAACAAACTACAATCCACTTATGAATTATGGTTAAAACAGTTACACGGTGGTCGGGAACAGCTCTGTCTGCACATTTTTACAACCAGAACTGTTGCTGTGGTTCCAGTCTTTGCAGTTAATTCATCGAAAAACAAAATAAATAATAGAATTAAACATCCTGTGTAATTTGTTGGAGAACTTACATTCTTCTTGATTTATCTCTTCATGAGAGCAGCAACCTTACGTCGATTTGATTGAATCTTACTGAAACCTTAGAGTGAATATACTTTAAGTCGCTGTCTGGAAGAACAGAGACTGGTGCTGGATTCTAATTGCCCGGGAACCGTCATCTGATGCGGAGGTCCAGGGTGTACCCTGCCGCAATTAGATGGTTATCAGCGAGCAGCATGATGATCCAGACAAGCGCGACATTTGTCTTGGCAAACGAGCGCTCAGATAAGGCGCACGGAGCAGCCAGCGACTGAATTATAGCGAGCCTCAAGGCACAGTACCGGGACCATTCTTTTTCTCCGTCAACGAGGATGACCTCGATGCTGCTGCGTACGCAGCTCGGAAGAAGAGTAAAATATTGCACGCCAACTACCGTTTTTAATATCTTTGGATACCATCATCTTGCTTTTGTAAGAGCAGTACAGAAAGCCCCATGCGAGACAGGAGGGGAAAATTTATTGAAGACTGGTTGCTGCCCACAATTTCGTTCACGTAAAGTGTTGAAGCACGCACATCTCGCTTAAACACAGTTAAGTCACAGTTAACTCATCACTAGAGAGAACAAATATTAATACAATTCCGCTCGTACGTTGAGATCACGATAGACATTCCTGTTGCCAGAAGTTATTAGATACGTCCATAGTTTTTGGGTAAACCGAATTCTACAAAAAAAAAAAAAAAAAAAGATTAAATAGGATACTGCTTTGTGGATACTTTTTAAGTTTCTCAGCTGTCCGACTTCACATCAAAATGAAAGAGATTCTGTTTTACTACCGGGACTATGGGCTGAACACTATTCTAAACCTCACCAAAATACGGACGTTATTTTTTCCATGAATTTCGGTAGTCCGACAGACAAAATCGCGATCAATGAAACGTAAGTTGCTCCTTCCAGGCCTATGATATAAATAAAACAAAATACCTTGCGATTACAATGTGGAGAGGGGTACATTAGGTTGTTTGAAAAGAGTTTTTGAGACTCTATACAAAGCCGTCTCCCGGGCTGCACCGGGAACGTTCAGTAGCTTCTTCTTTCCTTATATCTTTACACCTCGTCGACGTTGAGATAATTAGAGGCTGGAAAGGAGTGGAGGAAAGGAACGGGAAGGAATTTTGCCATGGCCTTTTTGAAGGGAAGCAACCCGGCATTCACCTGGAGTGATTTGGGGAAACCATGAAAAATGATGATCTGCATGCCCGGATGGGGTTTCGAAACGGCGTCCCTCCAAATGCGAGGGCAGAGCGTTACCGCTCACCGACTACGCTCGGTCGTTCAGTTGCTGTTACAAGTATTGACACTCACAGCAGTGGAAAACGAACTCGGTACATCGATTGTCTGCTCGTAGTTTTTCGTATTTAGAAACGCTTAAATTTATGTCCATAGATCCGAGACGAGTGCCAAAAGCTTCGAATATATATCGAAATATTCGTAGAGTTTTAAACAGAAGTTACTCAGTTCAATTATCATCATATAATTCCATCCACATTTCTTATTCTGATTTCTGCCATGGATGGATACAGTCCTCTCACGCATCTTAATTGGTTTCAACTACAACACTTACTTCAGAAATAAGAGAAATTATCACCACATATATACATAGGGTTTGGTAGATAGGAATTGCAATCAAGTTATAGGATACTGTTGTGAATTCTATTATTTTCCTATAAATATGAAAAATTCTGTTGTAATGCAGCTTTTAGTTCGCGTATCATTTTTCCAACCATGTAATTTATTAAATTAGTCGCATAGAACGAGATAAAAATCGCCTTTGTGAAGTATCTTTAATTTTTGTCCACCGCCTGTTTACGGCTTTATAATACTGCTAGTTGACTGAATAGTATAAAGTTTTTACGGTGGTGGTCTATTAAGTCACGAAAAGTGGAGGTTGTAATTAGTTTCCGATTAAACATGAAAAGTTGTTAAATAAAAATAAAAAATCCTTTAAAAATGACGGATACAGCTATGCTCGGAGAACAAAGTGAAAATATCTTCGCACAACATCGACTAGCTACATGGCCAGCCAGCCAGCTACGTGAGGCCTTAAAACGATTAATTATTACATTGTTTTATCTTTTTATATGCTACAATCATAAACAAAAATTAAACTTTCATCACATTCTTATTGATATGCTTCCGCACCCTACCCACTTAGCTACCCGATAACTTTGCTTTTTATTTTTCTTCTTCTTCTTTCATTCTTTTTTTTTTTTTTTTTTTTTTAAAAAAAAAAAAAGGACTACCTGTTATCAGGATGAGGATCGACATATCAAACACCTTATTCGAATGAGAATCACTGATTTAGAATGGTTACTTTCCAAAACAAAATACAAACTAGAGAGCTACAATATCTCTAATGGAACGCTTACTTCTGACTTTAAGAGTTATACCTACTGGAGATTCATATACTTCTTTCTCGAAACAATCACTATCCAAAATTGTGCCAGACGTTTGTGATGCTATTTCATCAGTTCTCCCAGATTAAATACTGGTAAATTCAATTGAAATGATAAATAACTTATTCAGACTAATCTAAATTATATTTTCTTTCTAAAAACCAATTAAACTTTTATTAAATTTCACTAATCTAATCGAACATTTTTGTAGCAGTAAATAGCAACTAAGGGAACAACAATAAAAAAAATCTGTCTAGACCACACAAATACTTTTCAAGGACGACCACGTTTACCAATGTTCCTATATTTCCTTTCATCTTTTCCGGCACTTTGGTAACAGTTAACTTCAACGAACATTTGTTTCTGTTGACGTAAACAATGAGCAACATTGGAAAACACTGGACAACATTACGGAACAAGCTGCAGGAACAAGCAACATCAACAAGATGTTCCTCTGGGTCCCTTTTGTTGTGGACTTTCTTATCTGCCAAACTGCAGCTTTCTTACAGTCCCACTGCCACTTTTTAAAAATTTTAGTAAACTATTGAACTTCTAAGAGTTGAGCTCTATGATTATAAACCAAGGGGGCATGATTTCTATTGTTCAGCACCACGCTGGTTCTCACGTGCATTTTACCTTTATCTGCGCAGCTCTAGGATTTGAACTGAGTTCAGCGAAGCGCAGGAATTTGCGTTGTGAAGCAGTCGGCCCCTGGAGGACGTGCGATTCCCTTCCCTACTCCCAGGGGAGGACTTGACGTCTGAATTATTCAGCAGCTTGGATGAGGACTCCGACTCGCATGCTACCGTCATAACCAGCCCAACTGTCCTGATTCGTCCTATCTTATAATTCCCACATTATAGACCTGCTATATAAAGCTCCGAAAGCATTAATTTTTAATCTATACTATATCTGACGGATTATGAGAATTTACATTAATATTATAAATGTGAGGGTAACTGTTCCTCTCTTGATGATCTTGATGAATCTGGACAAAGAAATACTATGTATCATTAGAAAGGTCATATGATACTTTATTTTTGCAATATTTCGTCACGATATTTTAATGCTGACAGGCAGACGGATACTGTATGTAAGTCTCCACAATGTTATTTCAGTCGCTCAGGCTTTGTTTTTTTCGCATTCAGTTTGTGTGTGATCTGTTCATAAATTTCAGGTACAGACACAACATATTATTCAGTATACAATAGATGCGGATTTGCGCTGTTACTTACTATTATTTTGTGTTTACCTAAACTTTTTTGGCATTAATACATTTTACCTTCGTTTTTCTGTGTCCAATCTTAGAAATAAAATTCTACGCTCACGCGTATGAAGTCGCGGAGAATATCTAGTTATACTTTAAGAATGGAGAATAACAAATGTAATTTCAGTTTTCAAGGATCAGTGATTGTTTTTCTACTAACCATGGAATAAGACACAAAATATATGCCACAATATTAAATCGCGGGGTCCCAATAATAGCAGGTGCCCTGTTATATTAATTGATTCTGTGAAAATAGATAGACTGTGGTGGTAATGTAATAAGTTTGAACGACAGCAATTAAACAAAACTCTATCTGGAAACGAGCATAATCTTTGTTGACTACGAAAAAGATTTGGACATAACAGACAGGCAGAAATTTTATGAAATGGATATCTTGGCGTAACAATAAAATAAACGATGATTGTAATTTTGATTACGTGATACCCTGTCAGTTACCGTGATCCATAGCAATAAAATAATCGATAACTCTACCTTTATAATTCTTTAAAGAGTTGAGTGCAGCTTACCTTATTTTCCTATTGTTTTCGCCAAGTCGATGTCGATGACAGTAGAGGCAGGAAAGAACTGATGGCAAGGAACGAGAAGGAACTTGGCTATGACCTTCTGAAGGAACATTCACATCATTCATCTTAAGTGATTTCGGGAAACCAAATGTCAACGGTCGGATGGAGATTAGAACTTGCGCCCTTCTGCAAAAAGTCAAACAGTGTATCCTTGAATTACGTTTGTATCCGTTTACAAATAATTAAAATATTTTAAATAATAGACAGAAAAATAAATGTCACGTTGGAATGTCTTTAACACCTGTTTATAGCTATTAAAAATCGATACAGGAAATAAACATTCATTTGACAAGCAGTTGGAAATCGTTACAGCTTTTTTACAACTCTGAATAGATACATAAGCAATAAATTCAAGCAAAATGAAAACAGGGGAATGGCTCTAAATAACAGTCATATCAAGACACAGCGCTCTTTGCTGGTATTCTATTTATGATTAAAAAAATTAAATAAATTTCACACACTGTAACGGTTCCTTGCTAACCGTCATGGTAGTAAGAGGTAGTGAAAATGAAGTGAAGGACCTGTAAAACTGTCATCGGCGACAGGGATTCAATGTGGATATCTCTCAATCCTGTGATAGATTCCATCCCACTTTCCTTTCTTTTTCTCGTTTTTCTATTCTCATTTATTTATAAAAGAGTGGATCGTTAAAAGTTTTGTTCTGATGCTCACTCGGAGATCACAGCAGTTCATCTCCAGACGATTCCAATTTTAGCACACGCCTGAGTAAGCTATTTCACTCAGTTTGTGAGCTCTACGGTGTGCAGCGGGCAGCCTACGGTCCGGGGGCGGGCACTTCCTCGAAGCTGCGGGGGAGAACACGTGTCGACAGATAGTTCTGACGTCACGAGTCAGCGGGGGCTGGGCGAGTATTCAGCCAACAGCTCTCTAACGGTGCTGCGACGAATGTCGCCAGTAACACCAATAATCAAACACGGCTTTGTTAACTCGTTTTCTATTTTCAGGATTTTTTTTTTAAATCTCGGAATTATTGTTGCGTCAGATGCAATATAATTCCTAAACATCGCCAACTAATAGGTATAGCATTACTTGATGATACGATTATTCCATTTAAAAAGCTAGATGAGCGATGTTTCTTTCTTTTTTTTTCCATATTTGTTTGCACTAGATCAATGCATTTGTACTTTGCAAGTCAACATGTGGTGTTATTTAGTTCCCCTATAGCGTGTTATTTGCACTTCCAAGACAAGAATTTATGCTGTATGACTGAAGAAATTGGAATTTCATTTCCAATATAGACACTTTTGGCATATTTTTGTGTTTGCGTTAACAGACGAGTAAAGACACGGAAGATGCTTTGAAATAATCACTCCTTGGTTACAGAGAATGACAGCACGTCAAGAATTTCTTGACGCAAATATGATGAACGCCTTTAAACTCGACAAGCGATGTATACGTTTCAACAGAATTTCTGTAACGAAGTGTCCTAAAAATTACTATGGCTCCAGAACCGTTTAACTGAAAGGAAAATTAAGGTACCGTTTTATAAGGACAGTAGACCGCATGATTTGTATCAACCTTTCTCCCGCAACATCTCAGATTTTCGGTGACGTCATGTCTAAGATAGCTCTTATAGTGGGTGTCCACTGCTTGCCGCATGGAAATTTGCTCTTGCATCTCAATGACGTTCGTTATAATAGCTTATGAATATTGAACATTGTGAATTACAGTAATAGTCAAACCTTGATGTTTGATGGAGTACTATAGAGCCAAAAATATAGAAGTAATAAAAATTTCGAGGGCTAAGAAGTGGAAATTTACTAATGTATATGCAAATTAGTCCCTAAGTAAACCAAAATCACTAACAACTACAGAGAGAGTTGTTAGAAATTGGTCAAAGGAAATTCGGCAGGAGGAAATTTATCAGCCATCTATGTCACTTGTATCTAGAACAATGACATTTAAGAACGTTAAAGAGAAAAGAAACACTTGTAAACCTCGTAAACATTTAAGAATTATATTGAACCGCTGCTAGCCAAGGACTGTTACTTTACGTACTCACTATAGTACGTTTGTGTCTTCCTACTTCCAGCCAACCCTTAATAGAAGAGTATATATTCTATGTTTCCTTACAGAGGTGTCTTATCCCTTTCTCGCCAGAAAGTCCATTGTATTTCCTTTTTATTCATCAAGGACGTCGAATATTAGCTTGCCTTATACTAATGCAACTTTCAACCACCTACATATATATATATATATATATCCTTCTCATTTATATCGTAATCTTGCTTTCCTGTTATTGATTGCTCGTGATCATTCTGTAGTTCAATTTTAAACACTTCTTTATTAATAAATTTTACATTCAAAAAGCTCTGTAAATCCTATTACATCTTTTACATCACTTGACCATTACAATCGGCTATAGTCGATTACACTTTCTCCATAAAATATTACCATCCTGTATACAATTAACCATTGCCTTTCATCAATTCATCAATTGTTCTTAACCATTCTTTATCTGTCTGTTATTCCTTGTCTCATTACTTTTTGTTTCTTGGCACTATTCCTTTAATAAAATTTATCATTTGTCATTTTTACACTCTTTCTCTTTTCATGGCAATATAAATACAATCACCGACAGCCTTTTGTATCTGCCGTGAAGTATGACTGTTATATACTGATCAGATAAAGAAACAAAAAATTATACATGAACAATTTGTAAATTTGTATCGATGTAGAACAAATGTGAATAATTATATAAAAATCTTGAAACTCAAATGTAAGAACGACTGTAATTCAACTACTACTCACGTAGCCTTTTTTTTTAAGTGAACACTTTTTTAGGTGCGTTTGGCGATTATTGGGTGGGTAAAATCTTATTAGTTCACGTCACCAACAAGCTGTAATAGTAGTATATCTCTAGGTATAAGTATGACGTGTTGCGCTTGGACAGCCGTGTATATATATATATATATATACCTACTGGTGTGCGAGCAGCGTCCTGTGTACACATATACACACAAATACATTGCACACGCTTTACTGTAAGATACGTATGTTACCCAACGCCATCAGTCCTCGTGGAAGGTTATACATTGTGCCTATAATATCGTATCTACGTAAATTTTTATTGACTATAATTTTTATTCTTTTGTAATATATCTGACATTAATCTCTGAATTAAATATTTTAAGTTCTTAACAATTGGTGGTCCCCGTGGGTGGAGTGGTAAAGCGCAGTACCACAGAATTTTGAAGGTTACGGGATCGAATTCACAATCGGAGAAACTATTTTTTTTTTTTAAATTGATAACATTTTTAGTCGGGTTGGAAAATTTTTTGATGGGTGAAATCTTATGAGTTTACGTCACCAATATATGTTTTTTGCTATCTTTACTATAATTTTTATTATTGTACAATTTAACGAGAAATTATTTTTTCTTACTTTCGTTACCTTAAGCCTATTGTATCCCTTTTAGATTATAATTAAATGATTGATAGTACGAAACTAATGATAATAATAATGCAAACGATGAAAATAATGTTGAAAATTATGTTAATTGAAATTCATGAAAATACAAATACTATTAATGTATATTAATTATTATGTCAATTAAGATGTGTTTATATTTTTTATTGGGCTTGCGCAGCCCATCATATGTTTTGATTAACAAATAAACCATATAAAAATGTATATTATTGTTGCTTGGAGTGCCAATAGCTGTGAAAAACGGACTGATGTTAATGATTTTAATTTACAAATAATGGAATTTTAATTTTTGAAAGTACAAATAATTTGAAAATCCAATATTATCGTATTCGCACTACAATTTATACTGATCTGCTCTAGTGAACACGTGATATATCAAATTTAATAAGATCTGCTCATTCAACAAAAACGTTACATTTTAATGCATAGCGACTAAAGCTGGTATTTCTAGCAGTTGAAATACTTCGATTTGAGATTTTGGTGGGTGTATGTCACGGCAACAGCGATGAAGTAATGTTAGTTTGGATCTGTTCTAACAGGTGTCGTTACTAGGAACTTAAGTGCATAATGTAATAATTAAAAGTAGGATTATGCGATAATGTGCTACGTGTTCACTAGCTCACATTGATCCATTTTTGTCTCTTAATATCTATTTTTTAAATAAAAATTATGTACTAGTAAACTTTCTTCGGGTTGTTGTCTCATCCAATATACAGAAAATAGGTATTCCATTTTTCAATTAACTTCAGACTAACTATCATTTGCTTTTCTTTAGATCGTAAGAGTCCTTTGTTATAACGATTATAAATTAAAATTTGCTGTCTGATGTGTATTTTAATGTCTGATCACAAATAGCTTCATTACTATTTGATTATTGACTCAAGTATATGAATGTTTGGACGCTAAAAGTTTACAGACATTCCTACAAACTGGACATTTAACTACTAATTTAGGCGTTAAGTCATACTTCAAAAAGCATAAGGTTTACTTAGTTTCGTAATACATCATATATTTACAATCGTACTAAAACGTTATACATTTGAACGGTTGTTATCAGCTGTGAAATATCATCTCTTTTGTGACTACTATCTAATACAAAAAAATCTTGCTACGTATATGGCATTTATCATGATACTAATAAAATGTTAAAAGTTTTCTCATTCATGTTAAAAATTAATAAAACAGATGAAATTGCAAACAAATTTATCTGAGATGTTTTAGTTCCACAGGATGTAACCACCTGTATTCATAGACTTGTTGTCTTCATATATTCCACTTTTTCGTTGAGCTTAATACTAAATCCTTAAACGGAAACAAGTTTCAGTGTAATTTTATAAAATTTGCGGGTGAAATTATTAAGATATCGTCCTAAGTCGCGAACGTTATTTGGTTTTATTTGAGTCTTGTAAACTTTACTACTTCGAATTATCTCCAGGCCCGCGTAAATTGATAGAGATAAAGATTTATGGACTGCAGTCACGGAACCAACTTTGCATGTCCCACGCAGGTTGCGAAAATAATTTCTTTCCTGAGGAACAAGTCTGCCAACCTGAGAGAGCCTCGCAGAATAGTAACAACAGATGGAGATCGTCACTACATTCACAACATGTGGTAGGTTGTCTGTCCAGAATGTTCACATACTAATCACATATAATTTTTTCCCCTACTCATCCAAACAGAACGTGGTGTGTGAGCGGAAACGATAGTGTTTCATATTCGAAATGAGATGAGGTCGAATCCCAATCCGACCATCCAGATTTCCAGATCCAGGCATTTCTCCAAGAGAATGCCTGGATGGGTCCTTCAAAAATTCATGGCTGAATTCTTTCCGCTCCAAGCCCCCATACCTTTCCCGCCTTTAATGACCTACACGTGGACAAGACGAAAAAAGCAAAATAAAAAAATAATTAAAATTAAAAAAAATTACTCAGCCAGGTGTAGCTGAGTCCATTCGTCTTTGAAGTATTTATGTGCAAAGTACCTGCATTAGTTTCTCATAAAAAATAAAATAAAAAAAACATAATAGAAAACCTGATTTTTAGTTCAATTTCATTAAAAAAACCTCGTCACCTAAGTTTAAAAAATTGTTCGCTTTAAAGTCATATAATTTGATTTTTAATTTATTTTAATCGTTTAGGTTTTCTCTAGCAATAATTTTGAAATATTCATTTCTGAGATAAAAATTCTTTTGCTATAAAGCATGGCTCATTACGAGTGGTCTGGTGGCTCAGTGGTTAAGGCGTCTGACTGGAGATCGAAACGTCTCCGGTGCAATTCCCTTTTTCGACGGGAATTTTCATAGACTCTTAAACCAACCTTCACCTCTGACACAGCTTACTGTGTAATGTGGATCGGATTCCACGTTAAATTGGAGGTCCCCTCTACGGCTAAGACCGATGTGTACACATAAACTGCAAATTAAAGGCAAACAGAGGCTTATCATATTTCTATTATCCCAAACGAACATACGTACTCGTACATACATATATCGCTAATTACATTTTTAAATAAAATTTCAAATTATATGAATCCATACAGTATTCTTTATTGGTACCAACACGTAATTCATTTTCTATCCTACTAGTATAATATTGTTGAATTTTGTTGGGTCTACAGAAACAATAACCTTAACAACGAATATCTTGAGCATAGACATCCATATTTTGTTACAAGACTATTTTTTCTGTTACAGCAGCAAGATGATAAAACTGAAAACTATTGAGACTATTTGGCTGGATAGTGCTAAACGTTTCTACCATTCTGTGCCAACTTTATCAGCTCCTCAGCTACTTCTGATTGTCTCTGCATCGAAATTGTGATTTTTTTTCCGACATCTCAGATTAACATCCGCGACAAGAATTCTAAAAGAGATGGAAACATTGGAATCAGTATTTCGACGACGGGAATCCGATGTGTAAGAGCAATTATTGTTTATAAAAGCAACTAATGAAAGATACCGATTACATCGAGATACGAAACAATACACGTCACGGAGAAGGAACAACCCGAAAAATCGAGGTAGGTTTTGTTCGTTTGGTGTATTTCTCTGTATATCTGCTACCTTTGGTAAAACATGGTATACTTTCATTCTATCCGAATTCTAATTTATTTACCATTGTCGAAGAGAAGAAGTATATATATATATAATTAAATTTGTCTCTAGTACATGGATAAAAAATTGAATAATTACTTAAGGATCTCAAAGCGTCATATTATACTTAATTCAAAATTATTCTAACCGAATTCATAAAATCAAAAAAGAATAGCCAATTCTCTGAGGATAGTCCTGTTTCACTACAATAGAGTTCAAGGATTCAATTGAGTTTTATACCTTTTTATGTTTCTTTTTCATTAGTTGAAGGAGGAGAGAGCTAAAGGCTCCTCAAAAGCAAATTAATTAAAGAAGGCATAGAACTGTTTGAAAGGAAAAAAACCATCACCCTTGTGCAGAAACCATTCCTGCATTTATCTGGACTTGTTTCGGGAAACCTGGATTGTTGGACCGGAAGTCAGACCCTCTGCGATGACACAGAAGATTTTCACTT